>JBAIZL010000405.1:397500-460000 GCA_036971475.1 Prosapia bicincta
GAGTCCTGTTGTTTGTTTATAATATTTATTGTTAAATTGGAAGTAATTTTGGTTACATATGTGTTTGGTTAGTGTAATGATACTATCTATTATGTTTCTTTTTTCGTTATTGTGTATCAGTTTGTTTTTTATTATTTCTATGGTTTCTTCTATTGGGATACTAGGGTACATGTTAGTTATGTCGTAACTTATTATTTTTGTGTTGCTGTTTGTTTTTATCGTTTTTATTTTATTAATTAATTCGTATCCATTTTTTATATTGTATGTGTTGTTGATGTGTATTTTAGACCTTAGGATTTTGTCTAGAATTTTTGCGATTATGTAAGATGGTGCTGTTGTGAAATTTATTAGTGGTCTAAATGGTGTGTTTGGTTTATGGATTTTAGGTATCCCTGATAATACGGGTGCGCATGGTTTAAATGGGTATAATCTTGTGTGGTATTTTAATTTATTGTTATAGTTTAGGGTGTTACGGTGAGTGACTATTAAGTTTTTTATTGTAATAAGGTATTTGTTAGTTGGGTCTGGGATTTGTTCGTATTTATTTTCTTTTATGTAGTTAGTCATTGAATCGATATATTTGGTATTTTCTATTATTACTGGAGTATTTGTTTTATCTGATTTTAATATTAAGTAATCGTTGTTTTCTAGTTTTTCTCTGAGTTTTATAATTTCTTTTTTATTAATATATTGTTCTGTTTTTTTGTTTTTTTCCGTTTTTATTAGGTTAATTTTATTATTAATGTTATTTCTTATGTGTTCAGTATTTTGGTGGGTAATTTTGTGGATGTTAGATTCTGTGTCAACTATTAGGTTTTTTATTATTTGTTTTTTGTTGAAGTTAGGTAGGTTATATTTGAAGGAATTTGTTATTATTATTTTTTCTTTTTCAGTAAATTCTGTTTTAGTTAAGTTTATGAATTTATTATTGTTAGAGGTGTGGGTTGGTTCTAGGCTATTTTTTAGGTTATGTTGTTGTTTTGATGTGTGGATTGGTGCTTATATATATATATATTATATATATATATATATATATATATATATATATATATATATATATATATATATATATATATATAATATTTCAATAATAAGAATACTTTTAATACATATATTATTCAAAGCTTTTCACCGATAAAACAGTACCAGTATCTTCAGGAAAATAATTATGTAACAAAAAATCTAATGTTATGTAAATTTTTTGTTACATAATTATTTTTCTGAAGATTCTGGTACTGATTTATCGGTGAAAAGCTTTGAATAATATATGTATTAAAAGTATTCTTGTTTTTGAAATATTTTTAATGTATTAACTATATTACAAGAAAACATATCACCATATTTAATACACACACACACACACACACACACATATATATATATATATGAAGTTAATATATTACTATTGTAAGTAATTTTATCCACCATTAAGTGCAATGATTTTACCTTGAGTGATGAGGCGCCTTTCGGTCACTTGACCATTGTCGAATCACTGATTATTTTTTCTTAATTTTTCTGGTGCAGATGTTCACTCAAGGTAAAATCATTGCACTTTAATGGTGGATAAAATTACTTACAATAGTAATATATTAACTACATAAAGTCAGTGCAACGGAAAAACAATGGATAACGTAAAATATCAAGAATATATATATATATATATTTATATATTATAAATATTTTGTTATAATATTTTTATATATTTTTTATATTATTTATTATATGTTACAAAACTTTATCCCAAAACTCTTACTTTTTATAGAATACTGTAATTTGCTTTTCTTTCCCTCTTGCAACCAAGTCCCAACATAAACCAGTAATACCTCATCATGTTCCTTTTCCACAATCCTTGGTACCTTTTTTTTTCCATATCCCTAATAATTCTATGAAATCTTCTACAAACTCTTTGCTTGCAAGGTCAAGATTTGTGTAAATAAATCAATTTGAGATAAGGAATTTCGGTGTTTAAGTTATGTCCAATTTTCATAGATCATTTCAAGACAAGATCTTATGCTTCAATACTCAGGATTTCATTAAAAACATTTCATACCTTTCCAAGTATTTTTTAACTTTTTCTATTAAGACACATGAAGTCTTTATCAAATTTTCAGCGTTTATGAACAAAAACAACATCCTTTACCTTTATACTACATAATTTTGGTACTTGACAAATAACATACTAAAAATATGTTACCTGCTTTGAAGGAGCTGGGTAAATTGTTTCTTCAAACCTATCTCAACCCTTAAACCGTTGAGTTTTTTTTTGTAATGTAGTTATCGTATGCCATGGTTTTTTAAAAATAATTTTCTAAACTGGTTTTCCTAGCGAAAAGAAAATATAAATTGTTTTTCTGAGTGAAATAGTACAGCTAGTACGGCTGTCATACAATGCATACAATGTTTACTTACTACACATGTGTAATTGCGAAGAAGAGGTTAGGCTATATTTACCTTCATGAGGTAAAACATCTTCACAATTCACTTAAATTTTTCACTATAGAAAATATAAAGTCTATAAAGAATCTCCAGTCTTAGAAGTTGTAACGAATGCAAAGAAAATACATCAAACCCTTACATGGGCACTCACATGAAAGTTGGTAGAGAGGCCTAGATGTGAAGGCATTGCATACTAAAATTCAAGCAGCTAACAAATTTTAGTTTTAACCTTGTTTAGCCTATTATTACTTATAAAGTACCAGGCCATGGGACTGAATGTATAAAGAAAATAAATACATTAATCTAATTACTTGTTGTTAAAAAAAAAAAAATGCAAATATCCATAAAAAACACATTTGTGTGTATAAATATTTTAGTTCTAAGTCATGTCTAACAATTCACCAATTTTTAAAATATTTTTTTTTGAAAATATCTACTGGTCTACATATGATGCTTGATATTTATTTTGTTTTTTAAATCTGGGGGCCCTTCTTACCCCAGAGTATGTGCGCCCATGGAGTCTTATAGTTAATCGAATGCACCATCTATTTATTTTGTATAAAATATGAAAAGAGATATATTTTCTCCATTTATCTGTGTCACAAAAATGATGTTCCAGAAGCAAATTTTAACTTTGAGAAAAGTAACTCTTATTTCTTTGGAAGGAATTAAATCTTGAGTTAGATTATTGACCTCCTTACAAGTGAGAAATGGTGAATTTTTTGCCGTTACAATTTTAATTTTAATTGTGATCAGAATCTGAGGCAACAACAGTTCTACAGAGTTAATTAGAGCTTAGCTACTACGAACAAGTCACCAAAGATAAATATTAAAAGAGTTAACACATTAGTTTAATAAACCAGACTAGTTTCGGCCTCAATGTTGCTTTCATCAGAAGCCGACCGATGCTAACAAATTTTGACAACATGAGCAGCCAGCTCCAGTGAAAACATAATTTAATGCATTCATTAATTTTTGTGTGTGAACAAGAAACTGATTTTGCACTTATTGAAGAATCGAAAGAACATAGAAAAGACACTAAATGATATTTGTGAGTAATGTTCAAAATACTGTATGTAACAAAATAACAGTACTGAAACTGAATCAGCTTTAGCAGAATGATCGTTCTTAGTTCTTTTATAGGAGACCTCAGGAGACTTTGCTGTGAAGAAACCTGGCTTTTCATTTACAAAGGTTCCAGCAAGCTGGTGCAACCAGCCACACTGCCTTAGACAACATATCTTTCCTTGACAATCACATCATCTCCCTTAGAACAAACTTTCCTTACCCAGCTAACTTCCCTGATTTTACACCATCTGATGCGTAGTGTAGGAAATGAAGAAGAAGTTTTATTGTGAGGATCCATCAACCCCCATCAGCCAAATAGAGGGAATATAGTCCTATGTATAACGAGCATGAATCATATGCTATAAAATGATGTAAAACATACCTCGCCTCCAAAATGATGTAAAATCTTCAAGAACAGTACGAATTTTGCCTCACATTGAACGGATGTCATATAGAACATGTTTATACCCGAGTCTAGCCGATTTAGCTCCTTTTTACTTGTAAAAAGAAGGTTTATTTTGGTGCATATGGTAATAAGAAAAAATATATAATAATAATAAACTAAGCCCTGTATGTAAAACTCTTATAAAAAATGAATTTTGTGACAAAACCAAAAAACATTAAAACTCACATTTGACGTTGAATTGATGAAGACAACTGATTTTGAAACAAGATTCAATATTAGTTGAGTTCATAAAAAGTGTGATTATGTCAAAACTTTTGTATAGCTTTTTTACCAGAAACAAGAGAAAGTTACAGAAATTAGGATTTTACTACAGTTTATAAACATACCTTTACCACGAGTCTGTCGAGTGGATTTTCGTCCAATTATCCTGTCGTAGATAGACATTTTGTGCTGATTCTGAGGGTTTTGCCCTTGTGCCGGATTTGCCTGTTGGCCTGTTATAACTGTAATAGGTAGGGCGTTGTTATCCGGGCTAGAGTAGACAGAGTTGTGGCGTGTCCTTCCAAACAGACCGGATGAATAAGTAGTAGAAGAGGATCTAACGGAGCCAACTCTTTGCAACTGTCTTTGGAACCAATTCTTGCGCCGTTCCACCAATGGTGTGTCTACACTCTCCTGCCAAATGTAATTAAGTATTGTATTTCACTAAGTTTGTAAACATTTTATAGCTTGAAGTAACACCAGTACATCCATAATAAACTTATATTATTTTGAAACAGATATTCCACTGTACTGATCCAACAAATGTTTGAGAATGAATGGCTATCAATTTAAAAAAAGAAAGCAACTAGCTTGTTACAAAATATGTAAAATAAATAGTTTTGAAAACACAACTTATTATAAAGGTCAAGTTTTCATAAATTAAGTACAATACATTTTTAGTTTACTAATTTTAATTAACAGTTACTTTACACATTACAAAAATTAATGAACACACATGATTGGTTAACAGAGTTTGGAAAAACCTGAATCACCTTGTAACAGCTATTCTATAAACCAAAATTTTGTATGTGATTGTGAGTTTAGTGGATCCTAAAGCAACAATCCAAGTCAACATATGAAACAAAAGTCACTGAACTTCTTTTACTTGATCAGAAAAGATATGAAAAAGACAAAATTGCAATTAGTCGGACAAAGTTAGTGAAATTGCAAATCACGTTTCATTCTTGGGGAAGAAAGGAAACACATAGCGCCCTACAAGTATAACTTTTTAAGCCTACTATAACTGTCAGATGGTTGGAGAGGGTAAAAGAAACCTTCTTAAGTGGCCACCAGTACTGTCAGGTACATGGCCAGGAATAGGAAAGTGGAGGTCTGGTCCAAATGGAATGACTTCAGATAAGGTGGTGCAGTGGATGTATATTTTTTCATAATACTACAAGTAAAACTGAACAATTAAATTATAAATTAATCACTTAAACAATATTTTATGACTATCCGAACTTTAAAGTTCAGATAGTCATAAACTATTGTTTAAGTGATTAAATAAGATTCACCCGTAATGGACTACAAAATTCAAAAAAAATATAAAATTTAGGATTTTAGTTTTTTTAACCAAGTTTCAATATTTTACATGTTGTAAGTGTTGAGTAAAAAATACAATAATTATCCAACTATGTAACTGCACTGCAAAAAATAGGACCTTTTACATGTACCTTTGGCAACCAAAGACGAAAAATAAATATTGGAAGTTTAACTGAAAAAGTAATAGTACATCCCAAATAATTATAAAAAGATTTTTTTTAATAATTAAATTCATACATCTTCCACTTGAAACATAGTAGATCTTCTACTACTGTAAAGATTGAAATACTAATGGTTCTATTTCTAAGTTTGGTAAGATGAAATTTAAAATATTATAGTAAAGGCATAGTTAGTAGCCGTTGTAGCGAAAGAATTATTGTTTCAATATTTCCTACTTTTTTTGATAAGACACTCATGAAGGGGTCAGCCCCTCATATTTGCCTTGGCTACATCCCTGTAACTGTGGGTACTAGGATTTGGAACATCGCCAGCGCACAAAAAATATACAACATTCAGATTACAAAGTCTGCTGAAAATTTGTCTGATTTCTGATCACGACTGTCTGACCACACACTTCCATCGACTCGGAATGTATGACTCTAATAGAATATATTGGTAACAGAAGAAGGTAAAAAACGGATAATCTGTTTAATCTCTTAATGCTTATCATTGGAAATCTAAGGACCTAAGTGTATGAGGCTGTCAGAAGACTGACAATCTCAACCCCAAAACTCAGACTACCACAATTGCTTCACACTGTGCTATGGCACTGACTTTATACATTCCACCTGGATTGTTATGTGAATTTAAGTTTTTTAGACTATTTACCTTATATAAAGGTAGGTTGTTTGGATATCTTGCAGTTTTTGTGTTGTAGATCTTGAGGTTTTTATAGAATATACACTTGTTTGTATTATCTTGGCAAAAAAACCACTACTTACTACTTTATTCAGCAGAAGCATTTGCGCTAGGTCAGCGCATTATTCAATGCTGTGAGTCACTGACAAGACTTGCCTTGGAAACTCCCTTAACGGTAGGTTTATAAACTATAGTATGCTATATTTATTGGGATTTAATTTCAGTAAATTAAATTCAACCCAAATATAAATACAAATTAAATCAATACAAATATTCGTCAACACTGTACAGAACACAGGTACTCTGCTAGTGTCGAATAAAAATTGAGAATCGATTGTCTAAAATTAAATTTATAATCAATATAGTTTTATTTATTAAGTTTGAATAACTTTAACAAGATATTGCAATTCAACAATAAATTGGTGATGAATGGTTAGTTATGAAGCAAAGTGTAGCAAGCATTTATGCTATAAAATGGATTATATTTATTAATAATGTAAAAGTAATTATAAAACCAAAGATGTATAAAATATTCTCTATAGCTCATAACTTCCACCCTGCTGTGATATCACATAGTATTTCCGTGATGTTTAATTCATGTGAAAGTCCAAACTTTGTAATTGCCTACTCTTACATAGATTCTATTTTACTGACCCCCTGAAGCAGGTTGAAGTGAACAAAGTGTGTATTAAAAGAATGTTTAAGTCCTTCATAGTGCTCCAACAAAACCCATCCCTGAGCCCCAACTGACGCTTACTTAAAGGTATTCTCAGCAATTCTTTTTTTCTGTTTTACCCGATTGCTTTAGAGGGACATTCATTTTCAAACCTGTAACGTCCATTAGTCTAACCAGGCGTGAGGACAGACTGTCTTTGCAAACAGCAAAACTTAATAAAGAGATAAATTTCGTTTGTTTAAGAGAGAACGTTTCCTGACGTTTTGAAATAAAGCAAACAAGAAACATCTTTAGCAGGTTGCTATACAAAAACATTTTCCTAAAGGAAACTACAGAAACAATTTGCCACGCCACGTTTTCAAGCATGGTTTTCAAAGGTATAGGACAAAGGTATAATTTTATTTGATTGCCAACAAAGTTTTTTTACAAACAGCAATAGAAGCACAGTAGCATAATTATATATATATTTTTTTAATGCCTGTTAATAACTGTTAATTATTTATAAAGGCTAATGACAGATCACAGACAATTTTGCTGTTTTACACACTCAACGTTTCGAATTTCTTTCCAAAATTCCTTTCAAGAGCTCAGTTTTAATCAAACAATTATACAACATAACTTACGATTCATAAAATACATAACATTACATAAAACATAATAAAAATCAACAAATTATAAAACTCTTAATAAATATCCATTTACAGGACAAAATGTTTTCTATCACAACAAGTTTGACTTAAAACTTAGCTCTTGAAAAGGAATTACGGAAAGAAATTAGAAACGTTGAGTCTTTAAAAAAGCAAAATTGTCTGTAATCTGTCATTAGTCTTTATAAATAATTATAATTATTAAAAGTATAAACCCTTGCTACAAAAATTTACACAACCTTTGTGTACATTTCGCCAACACAGTTGGCATCATCAGAAGGTTACAAATAAACTGATTAGCGAAGAGTATAGAGTCTACATAAAGACTGTGTAAATATTTGTAGTTTATAATTCATACTTATTGATAACACTCGCCAAATATTGAGTGATATTTTCAGGCATACGCGTTTCGCACTATATCAAACATAGTGAAACTTCATCACATGATACAAAGAACACATAAAAAGCACACAACGATAATCAATTTCCGCTATCCATATATTAGAATACGCTCCCACATACACCAACACTGACACAAATCTAAAAGTTTTACATTTCATTAAAAAAAAGCAATAAACTAAACACAATAGAAAACATTGAAAAATACTAACACAAAAAAAACCAACAACACATTCTAAACGATAAAACACACTCAAAAGCAAACACTGTATTCGAAGACATAATTAGCAACAAATTAAAGAGACATACAGACACCACAAAAACCATCCACAACACATTCTAATCGACAAAACACACTCACAATCAAATACTATACTTGAACATATAATTAACAGCTACTCTATGAACCATACACCACAGACTCGCACCAATACAACACATCTGAGCAACAGTCTTGTGCTTGACTCACAGCATCGAACAATGCAATGATCTAGTACGAAACGTGTCTGTTGGAAAATATCAGTAAGTAGTGGTTTTTGGCAAAGTAATGCCAATAAGTACAAGCCTCAAGATATACAACACACCTGAGCAACAGTCTTGTGCGTGACTCACAGCATCGAACAATGCAACGATCTAGTACGAAACGTGTCTGTTGGAAAATATCAGTAAGTAGTGGTTTTTGGCAAAGTAATACCAATAAGTACAAGCCTCAAGATATACAACACACCTGAGCAACAGTCTTGTGCGTGACTCACAGCATTGAACAATGCAATGATCTAGTACGAAACGTGTCTGTTGGAAAATATCAGTAAGTAGTGGTTTTTGGCAAAGTAATGCCAATAAGTACAAGCCTCAAGATGTACAACACAAATTTATTTTTTTATTAATGAAAGTTTTCTTTCCTTAAATAATGCACCCAGGGCATTTAGATGAAGAAGAACTAGTTTCCCCTCACTTCAACAAATCCCTATTTCCCTTTAATCCTCCATTTCCTTTATAATTACGGTGACCATGCGTCCCGGAAAAGATTGGGACAGATCTGACTTTTAAAGTTGTGTCCCCGAGTCCCGTAAAATGATATTATTGTTCCGAATTCCAAGTGCATTTTTACTTTCATTAATGCTTACAATTCATTACCTGAGCTTTGTAAAAATAAAGTATTGTGAAAAGAAGTGTCGGCAATACGCTAATACAGTAATTTGTGATTTATTTGCTCTTTACCGAATTTAAAACTTGAATAAATAAATAGGCATAAAGAGATACTGTTAACACTTAGAAATTTTGTTGAGGGACAGAAACAGACCATTTAAAGTCTTACATTATACTACATCCTGTAGGTTGTCCCGATTTCGATTAATAAACATATGGTCACCGTATGAGCCACAAATCCTTGGACTTCAGATTTGTATCAAGTTGTAACACCGCGCCTTCAAGTTATAAACCACGTTTAAATGTTATCAAAAATTTCATATTCAATCAATTTTAATGTGCTTCTAACACTTTCAAGTAGGTTTACAAGTAAAGTGGAAAAATATTTCAGCTAGATACTAAACACTTGTTTAAAATGACATCGATCTTGAAACTCACCCAAGCACACGTGATCCGTAAACAAACCACGTGTCACGAGTATTCTCCGCGACCAAAACAAGGTCAATTGTTGTCATAGAACGGAACTTCGGCTTAACGCTTTCTTGATGCTTTACCTGTAGACGAACTTGTCAAGTAAGTCTACAATTACGGATGCATAACCCTGAAGATCGTACGGAGGAAATAAAGGGTTGATAATTTAACTTAAAGATTTAATATAGATCATAAGTGTAAAAAAATATTCGCTTATTTTAAGTTATATTTGTCTAATAAAGTCTTTCTTGTATCTGTGCCCTCTTCTCATAGGACAAGGAGTGGTAATTATTTTATGGTTTTAGGTAGAAATGCACTTAATAAGTTTTATACAAGGTAATAAAAATTTGTCCTTCTTGGAGATAGAACTTTTCCTTTTATTAACACTTAACCAAAACATCCGACTCTGATACGGACGGGGAAGTTTCTTTCTTCAATGTTGGCAACACTGAACACCTGCGCTAGCTGAACTCAATACCTTCCAATCGCCGCTTTATTATTGAGCATTATACTTTGAGGATAATGTGTTGTAGTAGAGATATATTCATTTTCTCAACTCTATACTCCGTGCGAAAGCACGGTGGATATTTAGGCTGAGTAGGATGAACTCTTGGGCACAGTACATTAACACAATTAGACGAACAACTCCATTCTCCACAGTGTTGAGGAAGCTAAGATCAGTTTGTGGAACTTCCATTCCGTTGCCAGTCATTGCACTAAAGCAACCAGATGGAAGATTGTCCATAAACAGTGCTGATATTGCTAATGTACTGGCAAAATCATTTTCTAACTTTTCTTCTACTGCAACTTATAAAAGAAATTTCCGAATATATAAATTGAAGGAAGAAGCAATACCTTTTACTGTTGGGTTGTGTGGAGCTATCCTTTGAACACTCCGTTCTCTATTGGAGAATTGGAGTTAGCTGTCACGTCAAGGAAAGATTCTGCACCAGGTCCCGATTCCTTTGAATACTCTATGATTAAACATCTTCCATCATCGTTAAAACTATTCCCACTTCGGATACACAACAGTTTATTCGAAGAGCAGTACTTTCCCGATGCATGGATAGAAGTAATTCCCCTTTTAAATCCAGGTAAAGACAAAACCAACCCCAGTAGTTACAGGCCTATATCTCTAACAAGCGTCTTGTGCAAACTACTGGAGAATATGGTCAACCGCCATCTTGTCTGGTATCTAGAAACCATGGAACTTCTTAGCAATGAACTGTGTAGTTTCAGGCAAGGACGATTATCAGTTGACCAATTGCTTTTTGTTAGAATCCGCTATTCAAGGTGCCTTTCTCTTGCGTCAAACACTCGTTGCTGTTTTCTTTGCATTGAGAATGCATACGATATGGCATGGAAAAGAGGAATTCTGAACACTCTGAAATCATGGGGTATACAAGGGAATATCCTAGCATTCATCGCTAACTTTCTATCAAACAGATCTTTCTGCGTTCGTCTTGTAGGCACATATTCAAACAGTTATAAACAGGAGAATGGTGTTCTGCAGGGCAGCGTGCTGAGTGTCAGGCCATTTGCCGTTGCAATAAATAGTATCACATCTAACATACGATCACGCTGTTCACTGTTTGTAGATGACTTTTGTATATATGTGCCTGCTAGTAGTATGGCAACTGCGGAAAGATCTTTGCAGTTAGCAATAAGCAGATTAGAGGAATGGTCAAGGACTACAGGTTCTAAATTATCTGCTTCGAAGACCCAATGTGTAGCATTTAGTTGTCGTAGCCAAAACCAGGAGGCGATCCTTCATCTTGATGGGATTCAGCTTACACTGTAAGAGTGAAGTTTAACGTGGCCGACGAGACAGAGAGTTATACTGTGACAATATCTAGAAATATACACTCTTGGCCGACCTTAATTCTGCAGCAAGTTCGTGGACAAAGACCAGTATTGATAAACAGATTATTATACGAGGTAACCTATGTGATTTGAATTTAATGTGTATTGTTACCATCATCACCACTGTGTGGTGCATTATTCTTTTAAAAAACATCCTAAAGGGATCTGTGAAGTGTATTCCTTTGGCAGGTTTTCCATGTAAAAGACCGATAGCACGTTGACAGGTTTTATCAACATTAACAGAATCGATCCGAGATAAGGATAAGACGACCATGAACGGTTTGTGCGGATGAAGTAACTTGTAGTATTTGCTACGAGCCTGGAGAAAGTGCATTACGAGTATGTCTATGCAGATGGCAGGTGAATGAACAGAGAGTTATTAATAGAAGAATGTAGAGCTTACGATGTTGCTCAAGAAAAATACCTACATTAGATTGATCCAAGGCCGTAGCCAGGAATATTTTTTTGGATTCGGATTGCCAGGGTTGTAGTCAGTATATTAGAGGTGAGTTTTCAAGAATTTAATATTAAAGAAGTTTGAAGACAAAACCGGATTGGGAATTTTACGCACCTGAGCGCTCATCCTAAGTTCTCACTTACTTAAACTTCGAATTAAACAAATTTTCAGTTTCGTTTCACAATAATGAGGTGATAAACCTCGGACTCCCTCCACTGTATTCGGCAGCGATTGTGTCATAATTCTGAAAATGCAGTCCAAAAGTGCCATTTACAAACATTTTTTGTTTTAGAAAGAGCCCAAAACCGGCTTTTCGGATTTTCCCGTTCTTCTGAACGTGTTAATTAGAAATTCTTATAATATTAGGTTTCCCGCATCCGTCTAATACAGTCAACTCTCGATTATCCGCGAATGCTGTTTGGGAAATTAAAAATTCCGGATTTTTAATTGAATATATTAAACAATATGTAACTCAATCTTGATTTAAATAACCTATCTAGAAATATTGTGCTAGGTAAATACGTGTGTAATAGGACACTGCAGTAAAATGTATTCCATATGTGTACTGTATTATTTGTTTATATTAAGTCTGTAATATACGGTGTAAAGCTGTAAATATAGAACACTGTACTAATTGTGTAAATTATTTATCAATTACTACCTTGAATTATACAGTATTTGGATTCGTTTGCCGTCTATGGATTATCCGTGCCCGGAAATCCCTCGGATAATCGGGAATTGACTGTACAAACAGAGGATCTACAACACAGGTTCCTAAACTGGGAGGCGCGCCTACCTTGGGGGCGTGAAGGCAGTCAAGGGGTCGCCAGACCAGTTGGAAAATAATAAGATAAATAACAAATTATTATTATTCTAGGAACAAACTTGATGTTGCTAATGGCTTGGGTTACGCTCTTACTAAAATACAACCACAAATAGGCATGCTAGTGTAATTAATGCAAGCTCAAGCACCTGACTAACAGATGTTTCTCTTATAAGTTAAACTTTACTTTGCAAATTAAAACTTGGAAGTGTTATATCATGTTTCTTATGAAAGTATGTAAAAAAATAAATTGTTTCAATATATATAATATTTGGTTATATTTCATATGCTCGTACTATTTATTGATAGTGTAAAGTTGAGAGGGCGTGGGAAGATTTCATTTCAAGAAGGGTGGGATGGTACCAAAACGTTTGGGAACCTCTGATTTACAAGAACATGTATTATAAACATGGATATTTTGGTCCTCGGCAATATAAAAGGAAATTGCCTGCATTCCGCTTTACAAGTAAATAAGTGCAATTTTTATCAACCAGGCATTGCTTACACTTGTCTTTTCTATGCTGTCATTACTTGACATAATACATGTCAATAATCTATTGCTGTTATGTTAACTGTCCGCATAGACAGCTGACACACCTATTTAGCTGAGACTAAATAATCTATCCTTGCTGTCATCACTTGTTTGCTACCGATGGATGGTCTGTGGCTCAAATCAATGAGGGCCACTTGCATACGTCACCAACAGGTTTATCAATATGAGGTTATGTTGAAGAGTAAAAACATTTCCCTTTGAAACATATCTTATTTTCACAAAATTACAACTCGTTGATTTCGTTTTTGCATTGATTCTGAGTAGAAATAAAAATATCAAGTAGAAATAGATTCACGTGGAATAAATAGTATATTTCACATACGTTCTACAGGAAATGTTTGTATTTACGCGTTTGATGGTTGGACCTGAAGATGGCTGTCAGTCCGAAACTAGCTCATATAAATAAAACAAGACAAAAATAAATAAAAGTATTAATAAAAGCCTTTCTGTAAAAGAAGAAAACTAAATAAAATTGCCATCATATGCTTAGTCTATTCGCTCACATAGTCTGCGTAGACGTCGTCCGGGGCGACGGACTTGCGCGAGTGCATCAGGTTGGCGTAAACGGCGTCGGCCTCCTTCACTTTGTAGTCCTCCGCAGAACCTTTGGGCTCGTACTTGCGGTAGTGCTCTGACGCCACTGTGTACGGTAAGTCCTTCGGCACCACTTCGTCCCAGTACTGGTCTTTTAAGAGTTCTGGGTGTTCTTCGTGCATCTCGTCCACGATCATGTAGGCAGCCTGGAAAATTTCAATATAATCATTTATTTTGCAGTTAGTAATACTAGTAGAATTAAAATCAGAAAAATGATTTGGAAGTAAAATTTTTTTGCAGTTAGTAATTCTAGTAGAATTAAAACTAGAAAAGTAATTGATTTGGAAGTAAAATTCTTTTGCAGTTAGTAATTGTAGTAGAATTAAAACTAGAAAAGTAATTGATTTGGAAGTAAAATTCTTTTGCAGTTAGTAATTGTAGTAGAATTAAAACTAGAAAAGTAATTGATTTGGAAGTAAAATTCTTTTGCAGTTAGTAATTCTAGTAGAATTAAAGCCAGAAAAATAGTTGATTTGGAAGTAAAATTCTTTTGCAGTTAGTAATTATAGTAGAATTAAAACTAGAAAAGTAATTGATTTGAAAGTCGTCAGATTATTAGAACAGCTGAGCGCGGTGTCGCCGAAGCATAGCATAACCGTGTTGTTCTCCTGTAGAAAGCTTTCAAGATAAAGAATGCTGGAGAGGAAAATTGTACAGTAGTTCGGTCTAATGCTCCTCCAAGGAAACCTTCCGAATACAATAAGCAATGCTGGCGTAGCAGCCTTCTACGGGGAGCAGGAGAGATTCAGGAAAGACAGAGGGACCAAACGTCTCATATCTGACATGAAACCGAGATTACATAGAAAACACGATTAGTAACCTCTAAGTAAACACGGCCGTTTCATGTCATATCAGAAGTTGCCCGTGTGACTATTCTGAGAGAAATGACAAACCTAAACCTGTGTCATTGTACTGCCAGAGACATACGCAAGAAAGGGAGTTACGGAGAATCTTCAAGCTGCAACTAATACACGGCACTGCAACTGAAACTGGTACAAGATAATCAAGGTAGAATTAGGGAGTAAATAAAGTTGGCGACAGAATATCACATCTCCAATTCATGTGGAAGAAATTAGGTCTTTTTCTTCCTAATTAATGTTGACACGGTAACCCAGAGCGGGAGGAGAGTCTCACACTACCAACTAGTCCCTGAAGATTAGGGAGGGAAGTTTAAGTATTTTTCACCTGAGTAAAAAAAACTCTCACTTAAGATAGGTCAAGGAAAACGAATGGGAATATACTTGAAATGTCGAAGCCGAAAACAACATACATTGAAATTAAGGTAGAGACGAGGCGAAGACAAACATTAAAACTGATATCAAAAGAAAAACAAACAAAGGGTAAGTGACAAGAATAAATAACGTTTGGTTGTTGGCAATAATGAGATAGTTATTCGTATATAAATAACATCTACAACCACCACAGGAAGAAAATAATGAAAGCAGTTAAATAAAAGACAAAAGAATTTAATGAAGAAAGAGAGAATGTAGGTAAGGACGTAATGGAATGTAGAAATAAGAATACCTATATAGGAATGCCGAGACAAATATACTGAAGGTGTAGGGACGAAATGGACTGAAGGGACAAATGTATGGTAAAGTAGCGACAAATATTAGAGGTGTAGGGATAAAATGGGATGAAGGGACAAATGTAAATTAATCCAGGGATAAATGTATGGTAATGTAGCGACAAATATTAGAGGTGTAGGGATAAAATGGGATGAAGGGACAAATGTAAATTAATCCAGGGATAAATGTATGGTAATGTAGCGACAAATATTAGAGGTGTAGGGATAAAATGGGATGAAGGGACAAATGTAAATTAATCCAGGGATAAATGTATGGTAATGTAGCGACAAATATTAGAGGTGTAGGGATAAAATAGGATGAAGGGACAAATGTAAATTAATCCAGGGATAAATGTATGGTAATGTAGCGACAAATATTAGAGGTGTAGGGATAAAATGGGATCAAGGGACAAATGTAAATTAATCCAGGGATAAATGTATGGTAATGTAGCGACAAATATTAGAGGTGTAGGAACCATATGACTGAAGGGAGATATATAAACTAATGAACAGATTAAATGTATGAAAATGTAGGGGCAAATATTAGAACTGAAGGGACAAAATGAAATGAAGGGGCGAATGTAAAGAAATGTAAAGATAATTTTGGTAAATATAGGGACAAATATAAGAGGATATTAGGGAAATGTTAAGGCAAGGAAGGATGAATGTAGGGGTGTATAAAGACGAACGTGGTTTATGTGGAAAATACGATATAGAATCTAATGTAAAAAAATGTAAGAATAAATGAAGATTAGAACTTAAACTCAATTATTGTTTAAAAAAGTAGGTAAATTATGAAAAAAATACCGAAGAAAAGAAAATACGTTTACTGAGACATGATTAATTAAGAGAAGGAAGCAACTGTTTGATAAAAAAACTTGTCATCAGATGATTGATGACCGAGTCAAAGCGGAAGCACTGAAAAGGACGTTGAAGAAACTTGAACCTGCCCTTGTACAGGATGGTACTGCACAAAGCCAGGCTATAATTTCAAACGTAGAAATATGATAAACAAAAGAATTAATCCTGAAGGAAAGTCGTGATCGCGAATGGAAGCATGATTTCGGGAAAGGAAATAAGTATGACGCAATTTGCTTTAATTGCGGGCTTTGCTGCGAGCGACTGTTGCGAAATCCTGAGTGACCTTCATACAGCAAGACCCGGAGCAGTGAGTAATGGAAGTGTAATTACTCAAAGTTTGCAGACGGCCGAAGGAAAATCTTATCTTCAGATGGAAAACCTTCACTTTTCTTTCATAAAAACAATATACATATATACAAAGGTAGGATGTAATGCAGGGTGATATAGAGAGAACGCCACTTGCATGGAAGCTAGTCAAAACGAAATCAAGTGAGGTAGGTTTTCCTTTTTCAATTCCTTGTATTAGTTCACACTCTCCCTATATATATCTTGTTTAAATTTTCAATCGTTAATAAAATTTTTTTAAATCTCTACTCAAGTTCAAATAAATATTTTTGAAAACTTATAGTGGATGATACTTGATGTTAATACAGCTTTTTCAAATATTAATTTATCATTAAATTTAATGAATTAATTTTAGTTTTATATGGGAGAAAAACATTTTACAAAAGGGAAAAGGCATGCAACATAGAAATTTCGTCCCACTTGGGATACAATAAGCGATAACATATGATTTCATAAAACAAACAATTTATCTATAGGTTATGGAGTAGAACAGTTGTTTTAACGCCTAGGGTATGTTAGTTTATTTATATTTATTTTAATTATTGAATAAAAAGTAACTAAAATAAAATGTATCATTGTTGATCTAAGTAGGAATTGACAATAAAAATGTTTTGTTTGTATTACTTGTTATGGACTAAGAGCTAATATAGCACCATTATAGACAAGGGTGGTTCCAGGGCAGGGGCAGTAGGGGCAATCCACCCCCCCCCCCCCCGAGAATTTGGGTACTATTTAAAAAAATATTTTTCATTTTCCGAATACATTCAAAGTTATCCAAGTTTACTTATAAAAATGTATTTTACATTTGACTTTTATTTTAAATCAATTTGTATTGATTTAACATTTATATGCATTCAATAAATTTAATTTATTTGACCTTGAGTAGAGAACACAAAGTTATTTTATTAACGATTGAAAATTTAAACAAGATATATATATATAGGGAGAGTGTGAACTAATACAAGGAATTGAAAAAGGGAAATCTACCTAACTTGATTTCGTTTTGACTGGCTTCCATGCAAGTGGCGTTCTCTCTAACTCACCCTGCACTACATCCCACCTATGTATAGATTTATATTGTTTTTATGGAAGAAAAGTGAAGGTTTAAAGATTCATCTAACATTGGTAGCTCCACCCAGCATAAACAACATTGGCATGTTCCAAGCACCGGTTATACTAACAGTCTCTACCCACCCCATGTTCTCCTGCCGATGTGTCCCCCCCCCAAAGTCTATCCTTAAGCCGCTCTTGATTATAGAAAATGTAATAATAAAGCGCTTTAAAGAATACGTCGCTCAAATGGCGCCCTCGTTGTTGCACTAGTTGGCTTCTAGAGCTTAAGGACGACGTTGGTACACCTAGGATTTGAAATAGTCCCATAGATAAATTATAAAGTAACAAACAATTATAGAATACGACTCATGTAATGCTTAACAATGGAGGCCGCCATTTGAGCGATGTATTATTTGAAACACGTTATTATTGCATACGCTTAAATGGCATTATGTGTATTTCTTAATAAACTCATCTTTATTTCTGTTAGGAATATGTCCATATATTTGAGTACATTTAACTGCTTTTCCTAACGTTACAATATTTTACTCTGTTGACGCGTTTCGGAATGACGCCATTTCCAAAACTTTATTCGTACTGTTCGCTAAAGCGTTGAGTTCGTCTTTATATGTGGGGGCGTGGTTAGCTGTATGTAAAGACGAACTCAAAGTTTGGGCGAACTGTGCGATTAAGGTTTTGGAAATGACGTCATTCCGAAACGCGTCAACAGAGAAAAATATCGTGACGTTAGAAAAGGCAGAAAAATATACTCACATACACACACACACACACACACACACATATATATATATATATATATATATATATATATATATATATATATACGATGTTATATGTGCTTATAATTAAAAATGCTTTTTTACCTGGCAAGATTTTCTGTTAAGCTTTTGTAAGTTTTTTCAGCCTACTGGGAATAACAATTAAGGAATATTGGCTATTTATATTTTACGTCACAGGATATAAAACATTTTTTTATAAGACGGAAAAAATAAAAACTAAAAACAAGACCTAAGTACCCTCATTTTACAGCACAAGCACAACATTATAAATGCATAAAATTAAGTTTTATTCTAGACTCATTACGGACCAAACATCCAATAAATAGAAGATTTAGTAACAGCCAACGGAATAATATTTTTCCGACTCCTTGGTCACCCACAGCGAATGTGTTAATACAACCGGCTTAGCACAAAATACAAGATATAATCAATAACTAAGTTTAAAAGTTTCCTTCGTTCCCCACACAGTCATCCAGCTTCAAGAGTAGCCGGTAGCCCGATCTCCACGGTAGGTAGATAATCCTCGGCAGCCCCCAGTGCTTCTGGTTCATGAGAATGTCTTACCATGTGGTCACTTTCCTTCGTTCCCCACACAGTCATCCAGCTTCAAGAGTTGCCGGTAGCCCGATCTCCACGGTAGGTACATAATCCTCGCCAGCCTTCAGTGCTTCCGGTCCATGAGTTTGTCTTACTATGTGGTCACTTCGTCCCTCAGGATGTCATTCACTGATATGGGATACGTGAAGTCGTATAAAATGTTTTCATCCCTATCTCCACAAAATGAGGGCACTGAAGAACTCGAGAAGTTAACTCTAAATAAGTATTTAGATGAAGACCCACAATCGGACACGAAAAGCTCCTGAATTTGTAAATAAAAACGTTATATAATAAATAAATAATAAAAAAGGTTATCTAACTTAATCTTTTATGCACATTTCGACGACAATGTTATTATCATCATCATCACAGGGTATAAGTGAAAAGAAGTTTAAAAACAATTTACTTGGTTTTGTAACTCCTTTGTAATTATAGGTTCTGATGACGATAGCACGGCAATACAAATGAACACTAGAGTTTAATCCAAATTGCATTGTTAATTACCTATTGTCTAACGTCGTTAATTTTGTTATCGAATATATTTTGCACTGTGGTATTGGATGTTAGGTGGTTTATATTAATTTTATGTACTGCCATTGTGTTAATAGTATTTAATCTATTTACATCCCGTTATATCCAATTCGCCCTCATAACATGGTTTCGCTTTTAAGACAATTATAAATATATAAATAACTGCACACGGACTCACTATACTTTAAAGTCGTACGTGTTTCAATGACTTATGTCAACATCATCAGAAACACTACTTCAAATTTACGACTGCGACTTTGTACTATTGTAAATTTGTAGTAGTGTCACTGATGATGATGACAAGTAATTGAAGCTCTTATGACAATAAAGTATATTGTTTTGTGAGTTCTTGTGCGTTATTTACTTATTTATAATCTCTCAATTATTTCTTTTAAAACAAATGTTTAGTTAATAGGAAACAAATAATAAAAAAAAATTAAACTCAATTCCTAGAAAAGTCAACAAAGAAAAATTTATTTTAGTTACTTTTTAATTTATAATAACAATTATTATAAATATGTATAGACCTATGGATATGACAGAATCACAATATTAAGAGTGAAAAAAAGCGAATTTCCTTGCAATTTTCCACTTTCCTTACTACACAGTATATGGTATTGGACTATTATTTTTATTTTTTCTATTTATACTCTTTTTTTTCGTTTCTAATTTATGAAGTTGGTGGCGGTCTGTAATTTCCCATTAGATCCATCTCTTATAATACTTCATCATTGCAAGGAAACGTTTTTCTACAATTTCATACAGACCTACATCTTTAAGTAATTGAAAGTTGGCTCAGTGCCAAAGTGCTAGATTACAAACATAAATTCACCCAGTTCGAATCCAAACGAAACAAAAACTTTTAAAATTTATTAACGAATAACTATATGAAAAAAAACTGTACTAACATCAATTGTCATCCACTAAAGGTTAAAACATGAGTTTGAACTTGATTGGATGAATAAAAACATATTTTTATCTGAGATTAAAAATTTGTACAGTATATATATATATATATATATATATATATATATATATATATATATATAGAGAGAGAGAGAGAGAGAGAGAGAGAGAGAGAGAGAGAGAGAGAGAGCTGATAGAACAATTGAATAAGGAAAAACTACTTAAACATTAAATACACTTTCCGGAATGTAATGACATATTCGCATCCTGCGTTCAAGTAAACAAGATTATATTACAAACGCGAGAAATAATATAATTATGTAATAAAATTTACGTGCACTACTGATGTAAACACATTATTTCCCAGTTCAATGTCAAAGGTCGAACCAATGTCAGATGACGTCATCCAGACACGAGGTTTGTTCCTTAGCGATTACTGAATTCTTGCGATTCACGACTTACGGGAAACACAGTGTAACCAATCAGACTGCATGGATAATGAATCAAGAAGTTTCAATGCCAAGTTTACAACTCTCAGTCTTGCGGCTAAATTTATCATATTTCGGTTACATATTTCATAGGTGCGTATAGGACTAGTGGTTCTTTGATGGGCTCCAAACGTGAGGTCGCACACTTGACTTCCGTTTCCCATATTAAGAGATCCTTAAAATTTTTCTGAGAGTGAATTGAACCATTTCGATCTTTGTAAAGCGTTCTCAATTCCCCGTTCTCATCTGTTTTACTATCGAATATTTAAATCGAGCTTATATAATATATTCAGTGCAAGTTACTAATCATATTTTGAGAAAAGTGGATTATAGAAATAATTTAACTCGTCGAAACATAATGGCCATATAATCAATCAGTGATGCCGGCAGCATGCAATCAATATGCAACGTTTCGAGAGTAGACAATAAATCGAGAGTCGTTATCAAGCCGGAACCTCAAACACAAGCTTATTATGTTTCATAATATCCTAAGGCTAATTTACAGCAGCTAAACATCACAGTACATTAGCTAATCAGTGAAATGATAAAAATCTGTGGTAGACTAAACAAACATTGTGTGTGTGTGTGTGTGTAAGCGGGTGTACGCGTTTGTTTGTGATTTATGAAGGTGAGACATGTAATAGAAGACAATATTAAAAGAATCTCTGAAGATCACTTTCCAAAACAAATACTAACATAGAAAACACAAAACTTAAAAAAATAGAAGGAAATTAGTTACAGAACAAGTAGCACAGACATATGACTTAGATGCGAGGTGGAAAACATCAATGAATGAATGAGGAAAAGAAGACGGTAGTGGAGAGGTATTTATAATTGTGATGCTACAACATACTTGAGGCACATCGAGAAACAGGAAGATTAATGGCTATATAAAAGAAGATTATGATGATTTTATGATTATTATGATGATTTAGTTGAGACATGTAGCCTCTAGATAATATTATACTTTGATTTAAAGTAGAATAGGAATGGGTCTGTGGCAGGGTAGGGATGCGATGCTGTCAGTTCGAACGCATTGACAGTCAACCCGCCAATGCCAGCGACTGAAATTGCAGAACGAAGCAAGCTACACCACTAGTATTTTACTCCACCACAGTTACGATGTCATTGGGTGATGAACGGAAGTTTAACGTCGAATTGGCATCAAGGCTCACCCAAGCAGCAAAATGTGAATTTCCTATTAGCTCAGACAGCTGTAATCCCCATTCCCTCTGGTTGATTTTACTTACGCAGAATCCTATTCTGTTTTAAATCAAACTATAATTAAATGCCGGAAGATGACCTACCAGATCAAATATTATTATGAAAAAAAAAATAGGAATGAAAGTCCTTGAAGTTCCTTAGATGGAAAATGCTAAGAAACAGAACAAGAATCACAGACATACGAAAAAGAAGCGAGGTGAAAAACATTAATTAATACAAAAAGAAACTGAAATGGAACGACCACTTATTAGCAGAGTTAATGAAGATAGAGTAGTAAGAACAGCGAGAAAATTGTCGCCAATAGGAAAACGATCGCAAGGACGATCCCTTAGAGTACATTGGAAAACAGGCAGACGCTAGTATATAACAGAGAAAGAAGACGATGTTTTAGGTGAGAAATGCAATAGAAGATAATATTGGAAGAATGGCTGAAGATCACCTTTCAAAACAAATATTAATATAGACCACCCTCGGGAGAAGAAAAAATGACCTAGTCTTAAAGAGAAAGGACTATGAAATGAGAAACAGACGAAATGTGATGAGAGGAAATGTGTGGGCGGACAGAGAGGATCGACGACTAGGCATGAGAAGTTCAAAGATAAAATAGAAATATGTTATATTGTAGTTCTACACTGCGATAGTTGGGTTGAGCTTCCAAGTGTCAATACGTTTTCTAAATCCGAAGAGTACAATTTTCTTAAAATTCCAGGTACTCGTTTATGTAGAACTGAAAAAAGAAGAAAACATCTTTCTCTTGAGACAATCTCCCGAAGTGTCAAAGCAAAAACTCTTCCGATACCGGCCATGACTGTTTCTCAACTAGTTTTCATACTGTTAGCAAACATTTAGTGATAGAATATTCTGTGCGACCTTTGAAAAAATACAGTCCAAGCGAACTAACATGGCAGGGTGGAACGCTGTCTTGTTTCTGGATACGATCGGCGTGTCAACGTTCGCCTCCAATAGTCACGTACCGTCTGCCGGACATTCCACGGCGTCTTGTAAGCATCGAGTGGATATACTGTATTCTTCAGTCACGTACAACTCCCAACGAACAGCGCTTTGGAAAATAAGTAACAATTTGTGTCAGTGCGTTCAATAACAAAACTCGCTAGCTCGACAAACATTTTTACAATCGCGAAACAATGTCATGGAATGTAAAGAAACAATGTAAACTCACGTCTAATGTCTACATTAGGTCTTTGCTGTAGGCAGTGATGTGAGAGATGAAACTCTATCTGTGCATAGCAGGAGAGTAAGAAGTTTGAGAGAAAACTTACTCAGCCGGAGTGGGTTGGCTACTTTTCTACTACCCACTTGCCGAACATTAGTCATTGCTATAAAGTCTAAGATTTGCTGGCTGTGGGTCACTTTTCTATCAAAAGACTCAATTGCTGCCACATTACGTCGCAATGATAGCTCAGACATCCTAAAGAGAACCTGACAACACTGAAATGTTTTTGGAAAAGTCACAATACAAACGACACGCACTGATACATAAAACTAACTGAGAGTTTTGTTGTCAAACTTTGTGTATTCATTCTATTTGAATAACTCGCTAGACATAGAAAGAGACTTGACAAGACTGAAATGTTTTTGGAAAAGTCATAATACAAACGACACGCACTGATACATAAAACTGAGAGTTTTGTTGTCAAACTTTGTGTATTCATTCTATTTGAATAACTCGCTAGACATAGAAAGAGACTTGACCGGTCGATGCTCAGTTGCCTACTTGACATGTAGAGTGGTCGGGGAGCCGCTTACTCAGTGTTCCTCGAATCTCAGTACTATACATGTCGATCCACCAGTCACTTGTTCACTACTGTACCTAGATTCCGTTCCGCATAACAAATGTTTTTTACAGAAGTATTGGGTGAGTTTTATGCCTATTTTTAATGATAAAAAATACATATTTTTTGTGTGTAATATTTTTGAAAATAAGATTATTAAGTTGGAAAATGTGAACTATTAAATTGTAATATGTATCACTTGCCTGCAGAAGGACTTAAATGAGGGCGACCGTCTTGAGAGATTTATCTCATTGTCAACTCAGACCGTAACTTAAAGTTAAGTGCCATATATTAATACTGTATATGTAAAGGTCTAAACACTTGAAGTGTAAGAGAAATCAAGTTGAAGGGGAATCAATAGATAAAGGACTGTTAAAAACGTTTCTAGTTATATTAAGTTGCTAGGTCCTACAACTACCATTGCTGCTTTTTACAACACGAGACGACAAACGAGTTGGCCTTAATATCGCGCGTTACACTTTACCTTAACACGCACAATAAGTGAGTGTTGTAAGTCACGCAGGATACGTGTCAGCGTCGACGCCACGCCCTTTACGCTGATTGTTTGTCTTACGCGAAAATTCTGACACAAGTTGCGACCTTATTCCTTGCGAAAGTAATTATATTTGGAAGATATAATGATTTAATAACGAGTTAACAAATCGTTCGCGTATTTCGTTATGTAACTGTTGGCCGACGTTATCGAGCCGAGGTCACCATTTCGCGAAATCTCGTTCGGCAGCAAACAAACACACTTTAACGAGGTCTCTTGACGCTCTGGGCGGCCAAGCGGTTCGTTAGCAAACGTGACGCTGGGATTTAGAAATAAATTGAAACGCGCTTTACACATGTGTGTATAGATCGTTCATTTTACCTGAGCAAAGGTTTAGGTGCGATCTCTCAGTTAAAGCGTTCGGTAGTAAAACTATCTGTACTCTTCTTCTCCATGTTTACTACCTTTTGTATTTTTAAAAAGTATTTTATATTCTTTAATCTTCTTCCTTGTTTTTATACGCTCAACTAATCTCTAATACTTGTTTACACTTCTTGGAATCTTTTGGTATTTTCCCCAAACATAATAGTTCTATCTTTAATTTTCATTCTCTTGAAATCTTTTCTGTCTTTTAGCTCTCATAGTATATCTTTCTTATATTTTAATTCTCTTCTTTTAGAGAATTTGTAAACTTATGCACTTTTAATATTTCCATAATATTTTTTTAATATTTTTGTGTTTTCTTGATAAATCGATCTGATATATTTTATCGTCTTGCTCTATTTCTATATCTTCTTGTCCTCTTGGTAAATATATTTTTAATTTTCTACACTTTTTCTACTATTTTCACATCCTTCTTCTTGCAATCCTAATAAATATATCTTATATTCTTGTATTTTTTTTGTAGCCTCTTTATATTTTCTTCAAGTCTATCCTTAATAAATCTATCTTTAATTTTTTGCACTTCTTGTGAGTTTTTTTTTATCTTCTTGCCTAATATTTTCTGCTCTTCTTGTACTCTATGTGTCTCTTATTTTATCGTCTTGTTCTATTTCTGTACCTTCTTGCACTCTAGACAAATATATCTTTAATTTCTCTACACCTCTTGAACTCCTGCTGTTTTTTACATATATTATAATATATATATATATATATATATATATATATATATATATATATATATAATATATATTATCTTTATTCTTAAATGTATATATCTTATACTTTCGTATTCGTCTTGTAGCTTTTTTATATTTTCTTTAAGTCTATTCTTAATATATCTATCTTTAATCTTTGTAGATAGATTCTTCTTGTGAGTTTTTTTTTCTTAGGCTTATAATAAATTAATCTAATATTTTCTGCTGTCCTTGAACGTTATTGCTCTCTTAGTAAAAATATCTTATATTTTTAACGCCTGTTTCTATTTATGTCTCTTCTTGCATCTTAGTAAATTTAACTTTCAACACTTCTTGTATGATTTTCACAATAACGTTAACTTATATTTTTGTACTCCGCTTGTACATTCTGTATCTTCTTGCGTTCCTAAGAAATCCATCCTATATGAATATTCTGGCTATTTGGTAATTTAGACTTCCTACATTTCCGCTAACCAAATACCAAGTACGAATTAATATTTTGGACTTTAAGTGACGTAACATATAGGAGGATTGAGTTTAAAATATTAGGTTTTTTGACATTTTTTTGGGATCTAAAGATTAAAATATCTATGACAATAATTATGTTTTATGTCAAAAATGACTACTTTCTTCAACGGAGAATCGCGAGCTCGATAATATAATTTTATAGCAATATTCTGCCTTAAAAAACTAGAATTGAGGATGGAGAAGGTTTCGAAACACATTTGTATATTTGTTTGTCCATTCACCGCTGGAGCCGTTAAGGTGTAGGAAATTTTGATTCAGCGCAAGTCATTAGGTTCAATTTAAGTTTTGGAAGATTTTCGGGAAAAACACAGTTTGGCCGGGTTTTACTACTTCAAAGTTGTCGTTTTGAGCAAATGTCTATCGACTAGCTCAAGTTATTGTTCCGAAGAAACCCCAAATCTAGGAAAAGCTCAGTACATAGCGTGAGAACGTGGTGCATTGTCCGGTCAATGCTTCCGGGGAAATGCTACATCCGGAACAGGTGCCTGTATGAACATTAAACATTGTCGAATACATCAGGTTTATGTCTATATGAGGACAACCAAGGTTATCTAGATCCAACCTCTTCATTGCCCACTGATTTTATCAGTTTCATTACCTCTGTGCGTCACTAACTACTTTCAATTGGTGGGGATTAAAATTTCATGTTCTTAATATTACTGTTCATGTAAAATAACTTAAATACCGTATGCACTAAAAAATAAACAGTACTGAAACAGTTGTAATATTTTTGTTTTACTTCATTTTATTTTATTTACATAGTTTTCTCTGCAGTAGTTACCACCACGTCAGTAAAAACTAACCGCAAATGAAATACGTCAACACGAATACGATTCAACAATTAAAAGTCTGCTCAGCTGATCGAGAAGGCACAGCTGATTCAGTTTCGGTACTGCTTATTTTGGCGCATAGGTGATACAACCAGAAAATACACGAAATTAATCTAAAATAAAATGTTTTACATCGTCTAAAGTCGCGATTAGCTTGTCCTTTAGAAGTGATATTTATACTACTAAATTATTTAAACCTATTTTGAGTTCTATTTGGAATGTTCTATAAATTTTTTAAAAAATGTTTAACTGAACTCTACAAATGACATGTATTTGTCTATAAGCCCGCTTGCGCATACGCGTTCGAAGGCATATTAAACCTGGACATTATACAAACATACCCAAAGTGTTATATGACAAAAACAATTTTTATTTTGTTCCTAAAGGTTAAAATTAAATATTTTTATAATTATTTAAATTCAAGCATAAAATAATTTATTCATTTTGAGAAATCACTTATTAATATTCAAACACTTGCCTAGAGTAGCACTTTCTTTTTGTTTGAGGTCAGACGTTTCGGCAAATGTGACCCATAGCTTCAAGTATTACACAAATAATATGTTATACTGTCTATTACAAAAATTACTGTAGTAATTAATAATTGGAACAGTTTGTTCTTCACATTCACCAAAATTCTATGAAATCGTATTAACTAAAACAAGTACTGATGGAGAACTTAAACTTTTGATATAAACGACAGAGGAAGCTATTAAAAAAAATTAAATAAAAAATTTTCCCTACTTATTTCCCTCAACCTCAGGAAATGTTTTCAGTTTGTCCAAGTACGATTATTTTCCTGTGGTTTGTCTGGCAAAGGACAATCTATCATTTATCACAACAAATCGACAATCTATAATGACAATTTATCGTTTCGTTTAGGTTAATGACAGATCACAGACCAATTCATGTTTTTACAAATACTCTAGGTTTCGATTTTCTATCAGAAAATACATTTCAAGAGCAATTATAGTTTTCAATCTAGTTGAGTGAAAAAACAAGTATCATGGTAACAATAAGCAAAAAAAGAATGTTTTATCTTAAGTAACTTTGATTAATATAGCGTAAGTTGACATATTTTGTTTTGACAACTTGTTTTTTCCCTCAACTAAATTGAAAACTATAAATGCTCTTGAAAAGGATTTTCGGATAGAATATCGAAGCGTAGAGTATTTGTATAGACATGAATCTGTGATCTGGTCATTAACCTAAAAAACACAGAATATTAATTACAGACGTTAAATAAAGTTATGTAAATTTATCATGATAAAGTTTATCCTAACAACACCCAGAACCATTCAACTTTAAACAGATATCAACATATTTTGTTGATACTTTTACTTCGTAAATTTCAGAAAAACCGTTTCTTTTGACCCCGTCTAAATAATACTCGTAAGTAAAACGTTCCTGTAATAGCCGAGGTGTCGTAAATAAAAATGGAAAATATAATTTTTAAAATATGTAGCAAATACTTTTGAAATGTTCAGAATTTTTCACTTATTGCAGGAAAAGGTTCGGCCCTAAAAAATTAAATACGTTTTTGAAACCGAACGACTTATTGCCACTTTTTATCAAACTTTGGCGACCACTCTCATCATAATAATTTTTTACTAACACTTTATCTACACCAAAGCAATCATCCCCAGAGGCAACAAAAATATAAGCAACATTTCGAGGTGTGCTACCAACATGTGCGTAGTGGTAAACCTATAATTTGGGTTGGACGGAGTTTTGTGTTATTTATGAATTTATTTGGGAGTTTTATTATTTTTTTTTAACGCTAGATTTAAGCACAGTAAAACCTCTTATATCCGGACGTACCATGAAAATAAAGTAAGCTACTTTATTCCGCGAATTATTAGAATTAGTGAGCACACAGCCAGCGCCTGACGAAGATGACGAACCTAAACCAACCATGATGCATAGCGAAGCTCTCCAGACATTAGACCAGCTGATCGAGAACCTCCAACAATAAGACGACGCAACAACGGCCGATCGTCATGTCTTTCCAAGGCGGAGAGATATTTTATGAAGCAAACTACCATTACATAGTTTTTTTTACTAAAACTGATATGTAATGTACATATGTATGTACAGTACAACATTAATGAACTGCACTTCCAGGTATGTAACTAAAATGTACGTACATTGCTAATAAAATATAATTACAATATTTAATAAGTGTAACTCATTTACTTGAAACAATCATATATCCTATCTACTTCTTATTAGAATGTAATTGCGTTGGACAAAGGTACATCATTACATAACCCCTCCCATATCCGGATTATTCGTTATCCGGATCGGGCTATCACCTCATTGATCCGGATATGAGAGGTTTTACTGTATTTAGATATGAAAAAATGAAAAATGATTTTAAATTATTTTGTACATTTATTAAGAACCTAAACCAACTTAAATATTCCATATTTATATATATGGAATATCCATATATATCGTCAATATCTATATAATTTTAGGTCATTAGTAAAAAATTACAAAAATCCTTTTAACGCATTGAATTCTCCCAGAACCTAATAAAAACATCAGTTAAAAGCTTTATGTTCACAAACTTCGAATCTGATGCGACGTAGTGACATTAGTCTAAAACTATTTTTCAACCATTTCTAACAAAATAAGACAAACCTAGTTTTGTAACGCTGTATTGCTACTGCATAGTTTCTAATCTGTATTCAATAACTATCGATTATATCCCAATCGGATCGATCTTACCTTGATGTGTCTGTCAATCAACCAGTTCAACTCAATGTCGTCGTCATCCTCTCCGAACGGACCGATCAGGACTTCGGCAACCTTCAGCCACCCGATGTAGAAGCAAAACTGTGGAGTAAAACATTCAGATTTTTATTACAATAGGAAAATAGTAATAAAAGTGGCTTCAATATGTGTCAGAGTAATGAAAAAATAAGAGTTTTTGATTAATTTAGAGAAAGTATAAAAAAGTACTTGTATGTATATTATAACACAAAATTATTTTTCTAGAGAATATGAAATTCTGATCATAAATTGCCGACAAAGGGCGGCACAGTACAAAAGTAGTTGTAAAAATAAAATGATAAATCTAAGCTTTTTTACTTTTTATGCTATAGAGTTATTAAATATTATTTCAGTTGTGTGTGTTAAAAGTAACAAGGCGCTAGAAGGTCGCTAAAATAATGTTAGAGATGGTTAGGGCAACTACTTTAAGTTTGCACAAAAATAAAAGTTAACCGTCAAATACCGATACAAATTATTAAACTAGATGATATAGCTGAAATTGTATTGGTTGAACTTGAAAAAGTGTTTTGTGATTGGTTGAAAACTTCCAAATGGGGAATAGGACGCTAATGCGAAAGGAACGCAAAAACGGGAGTAAAGGGACATGATTCCGATAAACAACAGTGGTAGGACGAGTGAGTACGGGAACTGGGTTGAAGGGAACGATGGTGGTAGGACGTGTGAGTACGGAGACTGGGTTGAAGGGAACGACGGTGGTAGGACGTGTGAGTACGGGAACTGGGTTGAAGGGAACGACAGTGGTAGGACGAGTGAGTACGGGAACTGGGTTGAAGGGAACGACGGTGGTAGGACGTGTGAGTACGGGAACTGGGTTGAAGGGAACGATGGTGGTAGGACGTGTGCGTACGGGAACTGGGTTGAAGGGAACGACGGTGGTAGGACGTGTGAGTACGGGAACTGGGTTGAAGGGAACGACGGTGGTAGGACGTGTGAGTACGGGAACTGGGTTGAAGGGAACGTCGGTGGTAGGACGTGTGCGTACGGGAACTGGGTTGAAGGGAACGATGGTGGTAGGACGTGTGAGTACGGAGACTGGGTTGAAGGGAACGACAGTGGTAGGACGTGTGCGTACGGGAACTGGGTTGAATGGAACGACGGTGGTAGGACGTGTGAGTACGGGAACTGGGTTGAAGGGAACGACGGTGGTAGGACGTGTGAGTACGGGAACTGGGTTGAAGGGAGCGATGGTGGTAGGACGTGTGAGTACGGGAACTGGGTTGAAGGGAACGTCGGTGGTAGGACGTGTGCGTACGGGAACTGGGTTGAAGGGAACGACGGTGGTAGGACGTGTGAGTACGGGAACTGGGTTGAAGGGAACGACGGTGGTAGGACGAGTGAGTACGGGAACTGGGTTGTTATATATATATATATAAGTTTTCTTGTTTAATAATTTAAAACAACATAGGTTATTCAAAAACAAGAATATTTATTAATTTATATTCAAAGCTTTTTGTTGGTAAACAGTACCAACATCATCAGGAATGAAAATTACAATAATATTTCTGAGTGACACCTTTTTTAAAGTGGTGATCCAAATGTCGCATTTTAAGTAGATTGGCTTTTATAGATATTGCAGTTACTTGGTGTGGTTCTTCAGGGTTCTACATTAAATTATTAATACTGAATTTTGTAGCAAATTTTTAACATTAATGAGAAAAAAGGTTATTTAGAAACATTACTACAGATAGGAAAACACGGCAGCTGATTTGGAATATATTTTATTAATTTATCTAAGTCATAATAAATACATAATAACACGTGTCATACATCCAAGGTTCACACATGGGATAATAATGGCGTTACTTTTAAATTGTTTAATATGGCCATCTGTTTGAGGTTAAAAGATTGGTCGAAGCAATGAATATCCTTAAACAAATAAAGGAATCTATGAAAAATGTGAATGACAAAACTCAGACATCTTTGTTACGCGATCTTAACGTTTAGATATTCGACTAATATAATTTTTGAAACATATTAGATGTAAGAGGAAAAAGAGAAAGAGAGAGAACAGGGATTGAGAAAGAGGAAAGATTAACAGAAGGGGAGAGAAGTGGCAGAGCGATAAGGGCGAGAGTTAGAGAAAAGTAGTAGATAGAAGTGGAGAATAGAAAAAAGAAATAAAGAGGAAGACCAGAAATAAAAGGAGAAAGAAAGTAGAGAGAGTGATAAAGAGAAAAAGAAGGAGAAAGACGAAATATGAAGGGAGGGAGAGAGAGAGAGAGAGAGTAGTGAGAAGTAGAGAGAGCGATAAGGAGGAGAGACAGAGAAAAGAATGTAGAGAAACGTGGTGATAGCAATACGGAAAGAAAAAAAGAAAGATAAAGACGAAATATGGCGGGAGAGTGAGAGTAGTGAGAAGTAGAGAGAGCGATAAGGGCAAGAGACAGAGAAAAGGAAGTAAAGAGAAATGGTGAGAGCAATACGAAGAGAAAAAAGGAGCAAGAAAGAGAAAGGCCAGAAATGGAAAGAGAAAGACGGGATATGGAGAGAAAGAAATAAAGTAGAGAGAGCGATAAGGAGAGGAAGAAAGTGGGCGTGAGAGAAAATCACGAATTTGTCGTAACTTACTAATTTAGTGGTAAACTATCTCTTATTTACCTGAAGAATTGTAACAATGGGAACTAATATGTCGTTTTCATCACTGATTTTGAACTGGCTTCCGATAAGTTCGGCGATAAAATACGTGTAGACCGATAGAGTGACAACCTGTAAGTCAGAAGATAGTTTGTTAGTACATGGAATAGAAGGGAGATACTGGGACAGGGGGACGCCAAACTGCTGCTGCAAGCTTGCGGTCGCTACAACAAACAAAATGTCAACATAATACGAGGCTTAATGCAAAGGTTCTGCGATGTTATTATGTAAAAGTAAAATCTGTGAAGTAGCCTACAATTTAAAGAATTGTATCTGTGAAGTAATTTAAAAAAATTAAATTTATGAAGCACACTTTAAAAAAATTGTTTATTACATTATAAAAAACAAAATCTGTATAGTTATATTTGAAATAATAAAATCTATGAAGTTAGTTTAAAAACATAAAATTTGTGAAGTACATTTAAATCGTAACATCTATGAGGTACACAAAATTAAACTTGCGAGCTACAAATTTATTTTTTTAAAGAATAAAATCTGTGAAGTAATATGAAAAAAATAATAAAAACTAAGAAGTAAACTTGAATGAGTAATATTTGTGAAGTACATTTAAAAAAATAACATGTGTGAAGTACATGTAAAAAAATAAAATTGTGAAGTAATATAAAAAAATAATGAAATTTGTGAAGCACACTTTAAAAAAATTGTTTAATACATTTAAAAAACAAAATCTGTATAACTATATTTGAAATAATAAAATCTACGAAGTTAGTTTAAAAACATACAATCTGTGAAGTACATTTAAAAAATAACATGTGTAAAGTGCATTAAAAAATAATGAAATTTGTGAAATACATTTAAAAAATTAAAATTGTGAAGTACATTTAAAAGAATAACATCTGAAATAGATTTAAAGAATAAAATCCGTAAAGTAATATGAAAAAAAATAAAATCTAAGAAGTAAACTTCAATGAATAATATTTGTGAAGTACATTTAAAACATTAAAATGTGTGAAGTACATTTAATAGAATAACATCTGTGAAGTACATTTAAAAAATAAAATCTTTGAAACAATATGAAAAAAATAATAAAATTTAAGATGTAAACTTAAATGAATAATATTTGTGAAGTCCATTTAAAAAAATAAATTTTGAGAAGTACATCTAATAGAAGAAAAATGTGAAAAACATTTAAATTAACAAAATCTGTTAAATATATTTAAGAGAATAAAACCTGTGAACTACATTCTAAAAAAAATGAAATCTGTGAATTAAAAACAGAATAAAATAGTGAAGTACGTTTAAAATAAAAAATCTGTGAAGTGCAATTTAAAGAATAAAACCTGTGAAGTACATTTATAAGAATAAAACCTGTTTAGTATTGTATGAAACAAATAAAACCTATAAACACAACAACAAAAAATAATAAGACCTGTTAAGTGTAAAGTTTATTGAAAAAACTAAATTTAATGATTTACATTTGAAAAATGAAATAAGTGTAAATGAATGTTAGCCGTGTTTTACTTACTTGAAGTCCAACTATGCTGGCTAAAACAGAAAACCTGCATTTCAGTGAAGTTCAAAAAAGCAAATGTGAAAACTGTAAACTACACTGCTTCCTAGTGTTACTTCTACAACGGTTTTAGTAAATGATTTAATGACATATGAGTGTTAGGAAACATGCAAGCTGGCATATGCTAAAGTGTAACCTATATCTATAGTGACACTCGGCGACATTGAAAGGATGAAAAGCTTGTCGTTTCGGAAATCCGAAAATGTAAATATAGGGTCCCATATGATTGCTTAAAAATTAAGAGTACTTTTATATGTTGCTGTTTTAAATAGTTTTATAAGTTTTACATTTTATTAATTTTATACATTTTTAATTAGGAACGCATGCAAAAATGCAATGGACCCTACATTATACATAAATAAATTTTGAAAAAGCGAGATGAAACCTTAAACATTAAAGCTATTAAACCACATTAATTTGCCTAACATAGCTAACAGTAACTGGATTAAGTAAATTACTTTTACATTTAAAAAAAGAATAACTGAAGAACAACAGAGATTCCAAAGACAATTAAATTATTTCGTCCTTTGAGACAATTTGCCAATGCGCATGAAATATTTTGAAGGGGAAAAAATGTTGGAAAATTTAAGAGTGAGAGCGAGTGACAAGTAAGTTAGAACACACAGATAGATGGAAATGTTGGGGAGTCCAGCATGTAGAGTGATGTCCCCAAGAATCCAACCTCAAACTCGTGATTACCGGCCGGGTGGCTAGCGTCAGACAGAGGTGACATTTCCCTTAGACACAGCCTGTAAGAGCCGGAAGGCCATGCTGTAGGTCCTAGACTGGTGACAGGTCCGCCCCTGGGAAGAGACGATAGTCCATCAAGACGCTATGCTGAATTATTTTGAAGGAGGGGCTTCAAATGTAGATTGACAAAGTGGAAGAGAGTGAAAATTATTTAAAATGTATTTTAGAAGACCAACCGCTAAGACTAAGTTTTATTTATTTAATTATTATTTTAATTATAATTTAATATAATTTTCTCTCTCGCACGCGCACCCACACACACACACATACAAACACACAACCACTTAATTCCAATAACTTAATAATAATTAAGTTGAAAATAGGAAAGGCAGGCCAAAAATTATTCCAACTACTTTAATGTTGCACGAAAATGTGTCAAACACACGTAAAAATAAAAGATGCAAATAATAGATTCAAACATATGTCATACTTAGCAAAAAATAGTCTTCTTTTCTCCCGATGTCAGAGATAATACTAATAAATATTAAGCATGCGAGACAATCATAACCAATTATGACACAATCGAGGAAGTTTAAATTATCTTTAAAAATAAAGTTTCTTTAGAGAAATATCATTTCATTTTATGAAGTATTATACACGATTAGGTTAAATTAAACAGCTCTTGGGCTGTTCTCAAGTGATTGAAAAAAAATAATAAGGAACAAAATAAACAAGCTCTGCAACCGAGGGATATTTTCTTATCGCCTATTAAACAATGAAAACTTACTGTAGGCTGTACGATAATAGAATGGCTCACTGCAAGGGCGTACCCAGCGAGGAGCAGCTGCCTCCCTCCCCTTGGAGGCAAAATTATAATAAATTTGTGGTGTAATCTGTGGTCAAGAAGGATTTATCAGGAAACAAATTAAAGGATATTGAAGTGGCTACATTTTCCAAGAAGGCTAATATTGTTTTCCTTGTAACAAGGCATGCACTTCTCATTTTAGTGCTTTGCCATACACTACACCTACTGTTGAACGACCTTTCAGTACCCTTCGAAGGGTAAAGACCTGGCTAAGAAGTACAATGAGAGAGGACAGATTGACTGGGTTGTGTTTGATGAGGGTCCATCGGAAATTCTTTAAGGAAAATCAGGATTGGATTAAAACAAGAGTTTTGAACAAGCTTTCTACAAATCCAAGAAAAATGATACTAGTATAAGACATGTAACTAGAATAAAAATATTGTTTTCAAGTAAAAATTGGAATAACAACATAATTAATGAAGCACTGTTATAATTATACATAATTTTTTTAATATGTTGGTTTCATTCACCTTTTCTGTGTTAAAATGTTACAACCTGAACGAGGTTGTCCCCTCCCCCCAGTTTTGATCCTGGGCACGCCCTTGGCTCACTTTATAAAACCAACCAAAAAGCAGCTTTGTTTCTTTCATTGATATTCTACGAAACTACGACGGCCTTTGAGCCAAACTAGAGATATCAAGCTTCATAATTGTCAAGGTATTTACTGTTTTAAAGATATATTTGTTCAGCAAACACATCAGATTCAAGGACTCCACCAATCCATTAACTAAAGGTTTTATACAGATGTTTATATGTATGTCTTAAATTCAACTCTTGTCGAATAATTTTATGCAGTGGCATAGGTCGAGTCTAACACGTAATATAATTATTATAACTTCTACTGAGAAAAATGCAAATATGGGCATTTTGAATGTTTAAAGTTTTTTTTGACAAGGTTACTGGTGGTTTGCCTGTTACTTTACCTTTACAAAACCTGTAGAATTTCACTAAAACAAAATCGTGTAAAGCTGTATCATCGACTCAAAACCCAAACACAATTCATTTTAGTTTGACTTGCTCATAATTTATTTTAAAAATAATTTTTTAAATTATTCAAGCATTAAGTGATCTAATTTATGATTAGGAAAAAAATTATAAGAACCAATTTCAACGGTGATTTTAGAGTTATTATTAAAGAAATTGTTTGTGCCCGTGTGTAAATATTAAATGAAAATATTTTGATGAATGACTGTAAAAGGCGGTTAGGGTTTTTAATGATCTTTTTACAAATATTTGGAAATTTAATTCTAATTCCTGTTTGAAAAGAAATTTTTGATGTTCATCCCTAAAACGAAAAACAAATTTAAAGAGAGGAAATAATTGCGTTTTGCTAATTTGGTGAATTGTTAAGTCGATAAATTGATTTATTGTTGATAAATAATTCTTCATCAATTGTTGGTACATAATTGTTAATTTTGTTGTGTATTAATTGTTGATAAATATTTGTTCCTCAAATATTGATTATTAATTGTTCATCGATTGTTGATACATTATTGTTGTTCATCAACAGTTAATAAATAATTTTTCTTTAAATGTTGATTATTAATTGATAAATAGATCGCTTTTTGATTCACTGTCACTGGCTAACAGCATTTAGGCCTACATTATTTCATACCGTAAACACTGGTAGATTTCTTAGACATTCTGGGAGAGAGACAAGGGGATATCTGAAAATCAGTCAGAAGGCTAAGGCACAGTTGAGAGGAAAACCACAAAATAAAAAATCCCAACTTTAAACAGTACACATATTATATTACATCGAATTTACAAAAAACAGAGAGAAGACTTCAAATGATCTCAATTGGAACCGGAATAAATTAACGATATTTTCGGCAAAGCTGAACTTTCAGAATTATTCATCCATAAAGTTACTTAGGCCTATATTTCACCTTCTAAGTACAATGTTTGTATGTTAAAACTATTTTTTAATTTGATTAAAAGTGAAATAGACTAATGTTTAGGAAAAGCATAAACAGCTGTTTTATTAGACAGATATATAATCAATTTAAGTTTTTGTAAAAAAATCAAACTTAACGTGAAACGTTTATGATAGTCAAAGTTAATCTGAAACGTTTTGACAATCAAACTTAACGTGAAACGTTTATGATAATCAAAGTTAACGTGAAACGTTTATGATAATCAAAGTTAACGTGAAACGTTTATGATAATCAAAGTTAATCTGAAACGTTTTGACAATCAAATTTAACGTGAAACGTTTATGATAATCAAAGTTAACGTGAAACGTTTTGATAATCAAAGTTAATCTGAAACGTTGACAAACAAACTTAACGTGAAACGTTTATGATAATCAAAGTTAACGTGAAAAGTTTATGATAATCAAAGTTAATCTGAAACGAGGTAATAATCAAACTTAACGTGAAACGTTTATGATAGTAAACGTTAATCTGAAACGTTTTGACAATCAAACTTAACGTGAAATGTTTAAGATAATCAAATTTAACGTAAAACGTTTTTGATAATCAAACTTAACGTGAAACGTTTATGAAAACCAAAGTTAATCTGAAACGTTTTGATATTCAAATTTAACGTAAGACGTTTATGATAATAAAAATGAACCTGAAACGTTTATGATAATTAAACTTAATGTGAAACGACTAAGGTAATAAAATTTAATTTGAAATGTTATTCAAATTTAACCTGAACCACGTTCATGATAATCAAACTTAACGTGAAATATTTATTTTCAAAGTTAATCTGAAACGTTTATCATAATTAGGCTACATTTAAAGTGAAATGTTTAAGATAGTAAAATTTAATATGAAACATTTGTGATAATCAAACTTAACTTGAAACGATGATGATAATTAAACTTAACGTGAAGCGTTTAAGATAATTAATCTTAACGTGAAACGTTTAAGATAATCGAAGTTAATCTGAAACGTTTATGATAATCAACATTTTAAAACTGTGTATTTACTTCTTCACCTTGTGGTTTCTTCAAATAATTATTTTTATAACTTTAATTTGTGACAAATAGTTATTGTCTCAACGATATTTTTCGTTAGACCCATCAAGTCCTAGTTTAAGGTAATGTTCAACGCTTGGGAGATACAATCTTCACTACCAAAAGGAAGCCTTCTAGTCCCAGTTTGATTGTCATTTAACAATGCACTTGAGTACTGCAAAACCTTTGATAAAAAACCAGTCAAGTTAGTCTTTGAGTGAAAAAAATCAGCCATTCAATAATAAAAATAGCAACAAATTTTTAAATTAATAGAAGAAAAAGTAACTATTTCCATTCATTTTATAATACGTTGTGCTAAAGTTTTCAATGAAACGTTCTTGATTGCTTAAAATTTCGACGCGTAAAAACCCGTGGTAAATTGGAACAATAAAAATACGACTTTCCTTTGCAACTAACTCCCGAGATCTTGGGATCGGTCTCCAGTCGGGAACGTTGGTGCGTGGATAGTGCTTGCCGCATCAAACCATGGTCGCCGGTTTCATTCAGCTCTGTCAACAAGAACAACCGATTCCAATAGAAATTCTACGGCAATGACTTTCCTCCCAAGGTCGCGATTACCCCGGACAACCGCGATGCCGGCAAATGTACTTCCAGTCACACATTTACGTCACGCCTTAATAGAACCCACGTTGCTTCCGACGTAGTCTATGCTGGATATTTTACTTACGAATTACAGTTTACTTAATGTTCTCACAAATATGTGCGCTGAATCAATATTTTAAGTAGAATTTGCATCTTTTGCGTTGGTATCCAATCAAGCCACCTTAATATACAAGAAATATCGATTTAATAACTAATAATATGTGCAAATGCTCCGAATCTATTTAACAAATAATTTCGAACTATGGAAAATTAAACGCCGGATCAAAAACGAATTATATTTAGCAGTTAAGTAAACAATGCAGATTTTGGTAGTTTACAAGGCTCACAGCATTAAAGTTATATTTAAATCACTATTAGTATGATCGTATAATGCTCTGAAATAGTACTAAACGCATCCGCTTCCAAATTCCAATAATATAGGGGTTAAACTACCCCTTATAACTAACAAAGAATTATATTTTAAATTTATAAATTTTATTCAAACTTAGTGAGTAGTTTCAATACACCCAAGATCTCAATCTGAATAACAAAATGCATCAGAAAATATGATTTCAACGCGTCTATAGCAGTGGTTCCCAACTCGTAAATGTGTGAGCACAGTCGAAAAGTAAATTGCCACTTTTCAGCAACCAAATTCTTAAATAAAATAATTTAAAACAAAAATTATTATTATAATTAGTAATATTATAAAAATATGTAATGTAATTTTCAGAACGTACGCTATATTGTATGTACTGTACGTCACAAAGAGTAATAAATATTTTAACTCATTTGTCATTTTGTTGTATTTTAACTAAATTGTCTTTTAAACAAATAAAGAATAGAAAATTTACTTTACCGAAAAACCGCGGACGTTTACCTCATTAATTCAATATGGACTTGTGCACTTATTGTTTTTTGGCTGAGTGCTCAAGGACTCAGCTGAGGGATTCTAGAACTTAGGACGTCTTAGGGAGGGATGACTGTTGTAAGGTTATGGGAAGGTAGCTGTTTGTATGCCAACATTATTATGCTTGTGTTATTAGGTTGAAGATAATTCAACAAATATTTGGAATCCAACGGGACGAATGTATGTACTTAATCTTGTTCAACGAAAATAGTAATTTTGATTTAATTACGGTAAAATATTTATAAGTATTTACTTTCGTATAATTAGTCACCGGACTCTTCCGCGGAGCAACAAAGAACCAATCACAGATCATTGGTTGGCAAACAGTGCTTTATAGCGATTTACTAGATAATAATGTAAAAGCCTTAACCCATGATGAAGAAATATGATAATGGAGGTTGACGAAATAGAAATACAAGGTTTAATTGGATCCAATTAGTGAAAGCAGAGAGCAATGGCATTACACCCTAACATTTTAGTGATTCGATCGTATATATTCGAGTACATTTTTCTGCCTTTCCTAACGTTACAATATTTTCCTCTGTTTACTCGTTTCGGAATGGCTCCACTTTCAAAACTTAAATAGTACTGTTCGTCCAATTTTTTCTCCTCCCCTCGGGTCTGAGCCCCCAAAGCCCGCTCAGCCCTCGCGAGCTGCCTCCGTCTCACATGCGCATGTGGTTAGTAACCCTAACGCGCGTGAAGGATTCAGGAAGACTGTCCATGTGCCAAGCTGATGAACTCTTTCCATGGAAAATCAGGAGATAGTTTAATGAAACAAACGTTAAGTGTCGCGTAAGGGTGGGATGAAAAAAAACCTGCCAAGAAAGGAACCCTGACAGGAAGAATCCCGCGAAAGATCACGCAGGAACCCTGGACTGTTCGTCCAAGTCTTGAGTTCGTATTTATATACTGTTAGCCACGCCCCCACCATTTGCAAAACCTCGCTTCCTATTGGTTCATGCCTACTTTTGACTCATCGGATTTAGTTAATTAATAATTTTAAACTTTTAAAAATAACCTCTGTCTGTGTATTCATTTCTTCGTTCATTATATTTTCTTTCTTTAACTTTGCTTTATAAATTTTCAAATTTTCTAAACTATTCAAACGACTTCCTTTATTTATATAATGTAAAATTTTCATTGCATTACATTCCGAAACACGACAACAAAGGAAATATTGTATTGTTAAGAAAGGCAGAAAAAGGTACTCAAATAAATACAATATTCCTAACAGACGTGAAGAATATATTAAGAATCTATTGTAATTTCTATTTTTGTGAAATATTCCAATAGGTTAATCCGGTTAAACAAGAAAGTAATAAAATTGTAGTAATTATTACTGAAATACTAAAGTCAGTGTAAATCAGGATCATTAAACGCTCTTCGAAAGATACCTGGTAACAAATAAATTCTCTTGAAATTATTGGATTTAGTTCTCTTTAATTAGTTCAAATTCATCAGCTGCTAAAGAAATTAATGATTACAAAAGTTGATTAAATTTGTCATTATAATAGAAAATACGTCATCGAAATGCCGAAACTGTCTAAAACTACATTTTAGAAATTGCAACCGCGTCTCGTGGACCAAACCGTAAGAACAAAAAACGTGACCAAGTAAAATGAACATAATTACGGGTCATTCTCATTTAGCGGGTTAGAAAGTAAAGACAGGTAAGAGACACGGCCTATTCAGGTTTCCCTTTTTGGGGCAATACATCATAAATCAAGTCGGCGAAATATTATTTGTAGAAGCTGAGTAACTCATTTTGCCCCTTTACCGCGAACGTTGCGCATTCTGAAAGCAAAACGCAATTAATGTTGCAAAAACAAGACGAAACAAGAAGTGACCTTGGACAAAGTTAGACGTGCAAAATAAAAAAAAGTGTTTCCTGTAAGTATGGAATTGGGCGTTGCCAATCGTTTATCCGTGAACTTCGCCTCGATTCGGATTTCAGGCTTTTTGTCGAGATCAGAGCCTGTTTTCCCCGGAAATATTAACATCACCTTGGACAATGTCAAGAGAAAACGCAATTTGGTGTTTTAATTTTGTCATTTTTAACACGTAATGAGGGTAAACAAGTAATATAAACAAAACAATTTTAAAGTCAATACCTTCTTGGTGTAATGAAGAAAATTTTTATTTTACTTACTTTTTAATTAATAAAAATTACTATTTAATTATAAATTAATAAAAATAATAATTACTTACAATTGATAAAAATAAACGAACCTTACTTATAAGTTAAAACAGCTGTTCCACCACATAACCTATTACTTATAATCAGCTGATTCATGAAATCAGATGTTATCACTTATTTTAAGCCAAATGGAACGAAATGCCTATATTGCATACCTTGCGCCTTTGTGAAAAGTTTTTCTCTTATGTAAAACTATAACTAATAGATTAAATTTATTTAATAAAAAACCTGTATTAACACCAAGTGTAATCCATTATAAATTTTAAAAAATGTATTTGAAGTTAAGTGGACGAATAAAAAGTATTTTATTAACGATTGAAATTTTGAACAAGATGTACTATATTTTCACCGTTATTGACCTTGTCGATACCTATTTTTAAGCTTAAGGGAGTATTTTTAAGACGTTTTGGCGTACTGTAATGAATATTATCACTTTGACAGATAAAAAAAGCGTCACTTAATATGAGTGGCTAATTAACCTCCAACACTGAATCCTGAAGTTCTCCCTACTTCCTAACATTTTACTGTTAGAAATAAAGCGAGTTTCCTGGAAGTTATATTTGTATGAAAATTAATGAGTTCTAACCGGAATTCAAACCGGATATTAAAAACAAAAAACAAAGCGAAATATAACATCTGTTTTGAATGAAAAGTCACTGCGATGACAATACTTTTGCGTTATACGACCTTATTTCTTTAAACATTTTCTACGTTTATTAGAGATCGATGCATTCAAACAAATAATAAAAGACATTGTTGGCTTTCGGCCACCAACAGTTTAAGGAATTTATTTGTTATGTTCGCTAAGTTATGTTGCGTGTATGTTTTATTGAAATATAGTGTTTTTGTATAACGCAAAAGTCCCACAATACATGTTTTGTCGTCGCTAGGCGTCGTTAAAAAAATTGGATGTAAACCTTTGCTTGGAGCCGTAAATGTAATCCGAATATTTGTTGTTAGGTCAGATTGGAGTTTTAAGTATTTTTTTATTTTTAAGTGCAAAAATGATTGTTTCAAGTCCTAGATCGTACCGCGTATAACAAGATTTGCAAAATTCTAATGACGCAAAAGAATTTACAAACATAGTTTTGTGGCAAAGACAAGACTTGAAGAAAGTTTTTAAATGCAAAAATTACAGCTCGTTGAATATAGTTCATTTTATAAAGTATTAAAATAAAAATTCTGCATAAAGATCCCGTGCCGAACACTATTAAACTCTGAATGATGTCAGCAAGCTTATACGAGCACAGGGAAACATATGACGCAATCGATAATAAATGATTTCCTTTGATGTCAGCGAGCTTATACGAGCACAGGGAAACATATGACGCAATCGATAATAAATGATTTCCTTTGATGTCAGCAAGCTTATACGAGCACAGGGAAACATATGACGCAATCGATAATAAATTATTTCCTTTGATATCAGCGAGCTTATACGAGCACAGGGAAACATATGACGCAATCGATAATAAATGATTTCCTTTGATGTCAGCGAGCTTATACGAGCACAGGGAAACATATGACGCAATCGATAATAAATGATTTCCTTTGATGTCAGCGAGCTTATACGAGCACAGGGAAACATATGACGCAATCGATAATAAATGATTTCCTTTGATGTCAGCGAGCTTATACGAGCACAGGGAAACATATGACGCAATCGATAATAAATGATTTCCTTTGATGTCAGCGAGCTTAAACGAGCACAGGGAAACATATGACGCAATCGATAATAAATGATTTCCTTTGATGTCAGCGAGCTTATACGAGCACAGGGAAACATATGACGCAATCGATAATAAATGATTTCCTTAAAGACGAAAACTGTGAACGTTTAAAAAAATTTAAGTATAGGACTCACATAATTTTGCGAAGCCTTCTTGGAGAGAGTATATAGGGTATGCTACTTTCTGCCTTATCAAATCTTTATTTATTGACTCGTTTCGGATACACTCATCAAGCAGAACAATACACGTACTCGACACGCACCAACAAATACAGGTTGTAAAGCTAGGGAGACAGAAAAGTATCTTACTTAATACACCTGTGTGTAATAAACCTACAGAAAGTTAAGGATTATTTCTTCAACAAAAACTACAAGAAATATTATATTCCCGTGGATTTTCTTAATCTTGACAATCGGCTCAACTCTTTAGTTTTAATTTACGACTCTCCTAAATAATAATAAAAGTAAATTTATAATAAAATGTACTGATAAATATCGTTTTTGATTGGAGTTAATGGGTATCTAACTTGGCCACTGGGGAGCTTTGGGTTAGGATGCAGCGCTTCTAAAGGCAGGTGTTCCATGTTGTGGTCAAAATCTTTTATTGGCTTTAATCATTAAATATCCGAGGACAAACCATTCAGGCAATACCCTCGTTAACACAAAAAGACACACTAGACTTATATGAACTTTACAATCACATCAAAACACGAAATATAAGCATATTAAATACACAAATCCAATAAATCACTCACTCTTTGACGACATTATAGAACATTTTTCTTTAAACCCGCTGCTGTCTAGTTCAATAACACTTCCCAGTGGCAAAACTAGCCACTAATAATAACACTAGCTAATTTACAAAAATGTACTTTAATTTAAAGTTACGCATTTGTTGTTTTATTAATTTTAAACTCGCGCGCGCGCACACACACACACACACACATACACTTATATATATATATATATATATATATATATATATATATATATATATACATATATAAAGTGAACTTGTATACAAGCACTCAAATCACAAAAAAGAGGAGGTTAGCGATTGAACCCGAAAGTGTGTTTATTTCTGAGTGAAAGGAACATTTATTTACCATTTATTTTAAAGAACATGCTAAACACAATTGGATAATTTTACTATACAAACACGAGACCCAACAAACACGTTACACAAATATGTGCAAACTGTATATTTATAAAACGGACAGCAAATCAAGAAGGAAACAAATAATAAAGTCTTACAACTAGAACCCTAAAGTTAACCTTTACAAAAGTAATATACATGGGCTATAGGGACTCCGGAATAATACATATATACACTATTAGCAACATTAACACTGCATACATCCATAACTATACAAGTGTCCTTGCAATGAAAGGTGATGTCCTTTATCAATGATTTAATATTTTTATTTAAAACATTTTCTTGATTAGCAATTTGGAATTTTAGTTATGTAAATAATTTTATAAAATTTTATAAGAAGATTGTTCTATTGGAATCTTAGCACCATCTTTATTACAAAATGAGACAAATCTGAAGTAATAAAAAAAATAATCATTACTCGTACCAAACAGTTAATGCATTGTATCAAATAGTCATTACATCGTACCAAATAGTCATTACACCTTACCAATAGTCATTGCATCGTACGAAATAGTCCCTACATCGTACCAAACAATCATTACACCGTACCAATAGTCATTGCATCGTACGAAACAGTCATTACAACGTTCCAAACAGTCATTGCATCGTACCAAATAATCATTACATCGTACAATACAGTCATTACATCGTACAAAACAGTAATTGCATCGTACCAAACAATCATTACACCGTACTAAACAGTCATTACATGGTACCAAATAATCAATACATCGTACCAAACAGTCATTGCATCGTATCAAATAGTCACTACATCGTACAAAACAGTCATATATCGTACCAAATAATCATTACATCATATCAGACAGTCAATATATTGTACCAAACAGTCATTACACCGTACCAAACAACCATTACATCGTAGAATACTGTCATTACATCGTACAAAATAGTAATTACATCGTACAAAATCGTCATTACATCGTACCAAACAGTCAATGCATTGTATCAAATAGTCATTACACCGAAACAAATAATCATTACACCGTACCTAATAGTCATTACACCGTACCCAATAGTCATTACACCGTACCCAATAGTCATTACATAATACAAAATAGACATTACACAGTACTAAATAGTCATTACACCGTACCAAATAGTCATTACACCGTACCCAATAGTCATTACATCGTACTAAATAGACATTACAACGTACCAAATAATCACTACACCGTACCAAATAGCCATTACACAATACAAAATAGTCATTACATCGTACTAAATAGTCATTACATCGTACTGAATAGTCAGGGTATTACATCGTACCAAATAGTCAGGGCATTACATGGTACCAAATAGTCAGGGCATTACATCGTACTAAATAGACATTACAACGTACCAAATAATCACTACACCGTACCCAATAGTCATTACATAATACAAAATAGACATTACACAGTACTAAATAGTCATTACACCGTAACAAATAGTCATTACACCGTACCCAATAGTCATTACATCGTACTAAATAGACATTACAACGTACCAAATAATCACTACACCGTACCCAATAGTCATTACATAATACAAAATAGACATTACACAGTACTAAATAGTCATTACACCGTACCAAATAATCACTACACCGTACCAAATAGTCATTACACAATACAAAATCGTCATTACATCGTACTAAATAGTCATTACATCGTACTGAATAGTCAGGGTATTACATCGTACCAAATAGTCAGGGCATTACATGGTACCAAATAGTCAGGGCATTACATCGTACTTAATAGTCAGGGCATTACATCGTACTAAATAGTCAGGGCATTACATCGTACTGAATAGTCAGGGTATTACATCGTACCAAATAGTCAGGGCATTACATCGTAATGAATAGTCAGGGACTTACATCGTTCCAAATAGTCAGGGCATTACATCGTACTGAATAGTCAGGGCATTACATCGTACTTAATAGTCAGGGCATTACATCGAACTAAATAGTCAGGGCATTACATCGTACTGAATAGTCAGGGTATTACATCGTACCAAATAGTCAGGGCATTACATCGTACTAAATAGTCAGGGCATTACATCGTAATGAATAGTCAGGGACTTACATCGTTCCAAATAGTCAGGGCATTACATCCTACTGAATAGTCAGGGTATTACATCATACCAAATAGTCAGGGCATTACATCGTAATGAATAGTCAGGGACTTACATCGTTCCAAATAGTCAGGGCATTACATAGTACTGAATAGTCAGGGTATTACATCGTACCAAATAGTCAGGGCATTACATCGTAATGAATAGTCAGGGACTTACATCGTTCCAAATAGTCAGGGCATTACATCGTACTGAATAGTCAGGGACTTACATCGTTCCAAATAGTCAGGGCATTACATAGTACTGAATAGTCAGGGTATTACATCGTACCAAATAGTCAGGGCATTACATCGTAATGAATAGTCAGGGACTTACATCGTTCCAAATAGTCAGGGCATTACATCGTACTGAATAGTCAGGGACTTACATCGTTCCAAATAGTCAGGGCATTACATAGTACTGAATAGTCAGGGTATTACATCGTACCAAATAGTCAGGGCATTACATCGTAATGAATAGTCAGGGACTTACATCGTTCCAAATAGTCAGGGCATTACATCGTACTGAATAGTCAGGGTATTACATCGTACCAAATAGTCAGGGCATTACATCGTACTGAATAGTCAGGGACTTACATCGTTCCAAATAGTCAGGGCATTACATCGTACTGAATAGTCAGGGTATTACATCGTACCAAATAGTCAGGGCATTACATCGTAATGAATAGTCAGGGACTTACATCGTTCCAAATAGTCAGGGCATTACATCGTACTAAATAGTCAGGGCATTACATCGTACTGAATAGTCAGGGTATTACATCGTACCAAATAGTCAGGGCATTACATCGTACTAAATAGTCAGGGCATTACATCGTAATGAATAGTCAGGGACTTACATCGTTCCAAATAGTCAGGGCATTACATCGTACTGAATAGTCAGAGTATTACATCATACCAAATAGTCAGGGCATTACATCGTAATGAATAGTCAGGGACTTACATCGTTCCAAATAGTCAGGGCATTACATAGTACTGAATAGTCAGGGTATTACATCGTACCAAATAGTCAGGGCATTACATCGTAATGAATAGTCAGGGACTTACATCGTTCCAAATAGTCAGGGCATTACATCGTACTGAATAGTCAGGGACTTACATCGTTCCAAATAGTCAGGGCATTACATAGTACTGAATAGTCAGGGTATTACATCGTACCAAATAGTCAGGGCATTACATCGTAATGAATAGTCAGGGACTTACATCGTTCCAAATAGTCAGGGCATTACATAGTACTGAATAGTCAGGGTATTACATCGTACCAAATAGTCAGGGCATTACATCGTAATGAATAGTCAGGGACTTACATCGTTCCAAATAGTCAGGGCATTACATCGTACTGAATAGTCAGGGTATTACATCGTACCAAATAGTCAGGGCATTACATCGTACTGAATAGTCAGGGACTTACATCGTTCCAAATAGTCAGGGCATTACATCGTACTGAATAGTCAGGGTATTACATCGTACCAAATAGTCAGGGCATTACATCGTAATGAATAGTCAGGGACTTACATCGTTCCAAATAGTCAGGGCATTACATCGTACTGAATAGTCAGGGCATTACATCGTACTTAATAGTCAGGGCATTACATCGTACTAAATAGTCAGGGCATTACATCGTACTGAATAGTCAGGGTATTACATCGTACCAAATAGTCAGGGCATTACATCGTACTAAATAGTCAGGGCATTACATCGTAATGAATAGTCAGGGACTTACATCGTTCCAAATAGTCAGGGCATTACATCGTACTAAATAGTCAGGGTATTACATCGTACCAAATAGTCAGGGCATTACATCGTACTAAATAGTCAGGGCATTACATCGTAATGAATAGTCAGGGACTTACATCGTTCCAAATAGTCAGGGCATTACATCGTACTGAATAGTAGGGTATTACATCGTACCAAATAGTCAGGGCATTACATCGTTCCAAATAGTCAGGGCATTACATCTTACTGAATAGTCAGGGCACTACATCGTACTAAATAGGCAGGGCATTACATCGTACCAAATAGTCAAGGCTTTACATCGTACCAAATAGTCAGGGCATTACATCGTACTGAATAGTCAGGGCACTACATCGTACCAAATAGTCAGGGCATTACATCGTACTAAATAGTCAGGGCATTACATGGTACCAAATAGTCAGGGCATTACATCGTACCAAATAGTAAGGGCATTACATCGTACTGAATAGTCAGGGCATTACATCGTACCAAATAGTCATTACATCGTACCAATTAGTCAGGGCATTAACATCGTACTAAATAATCAGGGCATTACATCGTACTGAATAGTCAGGGCATTACATCGTACTGAATACTCAGGGCATTACATCTAAATAGTCAGGGCATTACGTCGTACTGAATTGTCAGGGCATTACATCGTACTGAATAGTCAGGGCATTACATCGTACTGAATAGTCAGGGCATTACATCTAAATAGTCAGGGCATTACATCGTACTGAATAGTCAGGGCATTACATCGTACTGAATAGTCAGGGCATTACATCTAAATAGTCAGGGCATTACATCGTACTGAATAGTCAGGGAATTACATCGTACTGAATAGTCAGGGCATTACATCGTACTAAATAGTCAGGGCATTACATCGTACTTAATAGTCAGGGCATTACATCTAAATAGTCAGGACATTACATCGTACTGAATAGTCAGGGCATTACATCTAAATAGTCAGGGCATTACATCGTACTGAATAGTCAGGACATTACATAGTACTAAATAGTCATTACATCGTACTGAATAGTCAGGGCATTACATCGTACTGAATAGTTAGGGCATTGCATCTAAATTGTCAGGGCATTATATCGTACTGAATAGTCAGGGCATTACATCGTACTGAATAGTCAGGGTATTACATCTAAATAGTCAGGGCATTACATCGTACTGAATAGTCAGGGCATAACATTGTACCAAATAGTCATTACATCGTACTGAATAGTCAGGGCATTACATCGTACTGAATAGTCAGGGCATTACATCGTACTGAATAGTCAGGGCATTACATCGTACTGAATAGTCAGGGCATTACATCGTACCAAATAGTCATTACATCGTACTGAATAGTCAGGGCATTACATCGTACTGAATAGTCAGGACATTACATCGTACTGAATAGTCAGGGCATTACATCTAACTAGTCAGGGCATTACATCGTACTGAATAGTCAGGGTATTACATCTAAATAGTCAGGGCATTACATCGTACTGAATAGTCAGGGCATTACATCTAACTAGTCAGGGCATTACATAGTACTAAATAGTCATTACATCGTACTGAATAGTCAGGGCATTACATCGTACTGAATAGTCAGGGCATTACATCGTACTGAATAGTCAGGGCATTACATCGTACTGAATAGTCATGGTATTACATCTAAATAGTCAGGACATTACATCGTACTGAATAGTCAGGGCATTACATCGTACTAAATAGTCATTACATCGTACTGAATAGTCAGGGCATTACATCGTACTGAATAGTCAGGGCATTACATAGTACTAAATAGTCATTACATCGTACTGAATAGTCAGGGCATTACATCGTACTGAATAGTCAGGGCATTACATCGTACTGAATAGTCAGGGCATTACATCTAGCTAGTCAGGGCATTACATCGTACTGAATAGTCAGGGTATTACATCTAAATAGTCAGGGCATTACATCGTACTGAATAGTCAGGGCATTACATCTAAATAGTCAGGGCATTACATCGTACTGAATAGTCAGGGCATTACATCGTACTAAATAGTCAGGGCATTACATCTAAATAGTCAGGGCATTACATCGTACTGAATAGTCAGGGCATTACATCGTACTGAATAGTCAGGGCATTACATCTAAATAGTCAGGGCATTACATCGTACTGAATAGTCAGGGCATTACATCGTACTGAATAGTCAGGGCATTACATCTAAATAGTCAGGGCATTACATCGTACTGAATAGTCAGGGCATTACATCTAAATAGTCAGGGCATTACATCGTACTGAATAGTCAGGGCATTACATCTAAATAGTCAGGGCATTACATCGTACTGAATAGTCAGGGCATTACATCTAAATAGTCAGGGCATTACATCGTACTGAATAGTCAGGGCATTATATAGTACTAAATAGTCATTACATCGTACTAAATAGTCAGGGCATTATATCGTACTGAATAGTCAGGGCACTACATCGTACCAAATAGTCAAGGCATTACATCGTACCAAATAGTCAGGGCATTACATCTTACTAAATAGTCAGGGCATTACATCGTACCAAATAGTCAAGGCATTACATCGTACCAAATAGTCAGGGCATTACATCGTACCAAATAGTCAGGGCATTACATCGTACTGAATAGTCAGGTCATTACATCGTACCAAATAGTCAGGGCATTACATCGTACTAAATAGTCAGGGCATTACATGGTACCAAATAGACAGGGCATTACATCGTACCAAATAGTCAGGGCATTACATCGTACTGAATAGTCAAGGCATTACATCTAAATAGTCAGGGCATTACATCGTACCAAATTGTCATTACATCGTACCAAATAGTCAGGGCATTACATCGTACCAAATAGTCAGGGCATTGCATCGTACTGAATAGTCAGGGCATTACATCGTACCAAATAGTCAGGGCATTACATCGTACTGAATAGTCAGGGCATTACATCTAAATAGTCAGGGCATTACATCGTACTGAATAGTCAGGGCATTACATCGTACTGAATAGTCAGGGCATTACATCTAAATAGTCAGGGCATTACATCGTACTGAATAGTCAGGGCATTACATCGTACTGAATAGTCAGGGCATTACATCTAAATAGTCAGGGCATTACATCGTACTGAATAGTCAGGGAATTACATCGTACTGAATAGTCAGGGCATTACATCGTACTAAATAGTCAGGGCATTACATCGTACTTAATAGTCAGGGCATTACATCTAAATAGTCAGGACATTACATCGTACTGAATAGTCAGGGCATTACATCTAAATAGTCAGGGCATTACATCGTACTGAATAGTCAGGACATTACATAGTACTAAATAGTCATTACATCGTACTGAATAGTCAGGGCATTACATCGTACTGAATAGTTAGGGCATTGCATCTAAATTGTCAGGGCATTATATCGTACTGAATAGTCAGGGCATTACATCGTACTGAATAGTCAGGGTATTACATCTAAATAGTCAGGGCATTACATCGTACTGAATAGTCAGGGCATAACATTGTACCAAATAGTCATTACATCGTACTGAATAGTCAGGGCATTACATCGTACTGAATAGTCAGGGCATTACATCGTACTGAATAGTCAGGGCATTACATCGTACTGAATAGTCAGGGCATTACATCGTACCAAATAGTCATTACATCGTACTGAATAGTCAGGGCATTACATCGTACTGAATAGTCAGGACATTACATCGTACTGAATAGTCAGGGCATTACATCTAACTAGTCAGGGCATTACATCGTACTGAATAGTCAGGGTATTACATCTAAATAGTCAGGGCATTACATCGTACTGAATAGTCAGGGCATTACATCTAACTAGTCAGGGCATTACATAGTACTAAATAGTCATTACATCGTACTGAATAGTCAGGGCATTACATCGTACTGAATAGTCAGGGCATTACATCGTACTGAATAGTCAGGGCATTACATCGTACTGAATAGTCATGGTATTACATCTAAATAGTCAGGACATTACATCGTACTGAATAGTCAGGGCATTACATCGTACTAAATAGTCATTACATCGTACTGAATAGTCAGGGCATTACATCGTACTGAATAGTCAGGGCATTACATAGTACTAAATAGTCATTACATCGTACTGAATAGTCAGGGCATTACATCGTACTGAATAGTCAGGGCATTACATCGTACTGAATAGTCAGGGCATTACATCTAGCTAGTCAGGGCATTACATCGTACTGAATAGTCAGGGTATTACATCTAAATAGTCAGGGCATTACATCGTACTGAATAGTCAGGGCATTACATCTAAATAGTCAGGGCATTACATCGTACTGAATAGTCAGGGCATTACATCGTACTAAATAGTCAGGGCATTACATCTAAATAGTCAGGGCATTACATCGTACTGAATAGTCAGGGCATTACATCGTACTGAATAGTCAGGGCATTACATCTAAATAGTCAGGGCATTACATCGTACTGAATAGTCAGGGCATTACATCGTACTGAATAGTCAGGGCATTACATCTAAATAGTCAGGGCATTACATCGTACTGAATAGTCAGGGCATTACATCTAAATAGTCAGGGCATTACATCGTACTGAATAGTCAGGGCATTACATCTAAATAGTCAGGGCATTACATCGTACTGAATAGTCAGGGCATTATATAGTACTAAATAGTCATTACATCGTACTAAATAGTCAGGGCATTATATCGTACTGAATAGTCAGGGCACTACATCGTACCAAATAGTCAAGGCATTACATCGTACCAAATAGTCAGGGCATTACATCTTACTAAATAGTCAGGGCATTACATCGTACCAAATAGTCAAGGCATTACATCGTACCAAATAGTCAGGGCATTACATCGTACCAAATAGTCAGGGCATTACATCGTACTGAATAGTCAGGTCATTACATCGTACCAAATAGTCAGGGCATTACATCGTACTAAATAGTCAGGGCATTACATGGTACCAAATAGACAGGGCATTACATCGTACCAAATAGTCAGGGCATTACATCGTACTGAATAGTCAAGGCATTACATCTAAATAGTCAGGGCATTACATCGTACCAAATTGTCATTACATCGTACCAAATAGTCAGGGCATTACATCGTACCAAATAGTCAGGGCATTGCATCGTACTGAATAGTCAGGGCATTACATCGTACCAAATAGTCAGGGCATTACATCGTACTGAATAGTCAGGGCATTACATCTAAATAGTCAGGGCATTACATCGTACTAAATAGTCAGGGCATTACATCGTACTGAATAGTCAGGGCATTACATCTAAATAGTCAGGGCATTACATCGTACCAAATAGTCATTACATCGTACTTAATAGTCAGGGCATTACATCGTACTGAATAGTCAGGGCATTACATCTAAATAGTCAGGGCATTACATCGTACCAAATAGTCATTACATCGTACTAAATAGTCAGGGCATTACATCGTACTGAATAGTCAGGGCATTACATCTAAATAGTCAGGGCATTACATCGTACCAAATAGTCATTACATCGTACTAAATAGTCAGGGCATTACATCGTACTGAATAGTCAGGGCATTACATCGTACTAAATAGTCAGGGCATTACATCGTACTGAATAGTCAGCGCATTACATCTAAATAGTCAGGGCATTACATCGTACTGAATAGTCAGGGCATTACATCTAAATAGTCAGGGCATTACATCGTACCAAATAGTCATTACATCGTACTAAATAGTCAGGGCATTACATCGTACTGAATAGTCAGGGCATTACATCTAAATAGTCAGGGCATTACATCGTACCAAATAGTCATTACATCGTACTAAATAGTCAGGGCATTACATCGTACTAAATAGTCAGGGCATTACATCTAAATAGTCAGGGCATTACATCGTACCAAATAGTCATTACATCGTACTAAATAGTCAGGGCATTACATCGTACTGAATAGTCAGGGCATTACATCTAAATAGTCAGGGCATTACATCTAAATAGTCAGGGCATTACATCGTACCAAATAGTCATTACATCGTACTAAATAGTCAGGGCATTACATCGTACCAAATAGTCATTACATCGTACTGAATAGTCAGGGCATTACATCTAAATAGTCAGGGCATTACATCGTACCAAATAGTCATTACATCGTACTAAATAGTCAGGGCATTACATCTAAATAGTCAGGGCATTACATCGTACCAAATAGTCATTACATCGTACTAAATAGTCAGGGCATTACATCGTACCAAATAGTCATTACATCGTACTGAATAGTCAGGGCATTACATCTAAATAGTCAGGGCATTACATCGTACCAAATAGTCATTACATCGTACTGAATAGTCAGGGCATTACATCTAAATAGTCAGGGCATTACATCGTACCAAATAGTCATTACATCGTACTAAATAGTCAGGGCATTACATCTAAATAGTCAGGGCATTACATCGTACCAAATAGTCATTACATCGTACTGAATAGTCAGGGCATTACATCTAAATAGTCAGGGCATTACATCGTACCAAATAGTCATTACATCGTACTAAATAGTCAGGGCATTACATCGTACCAAATAGTCATTACATCGTACTAAATAGTCAGGGCATTACATCGTACCAAATAGTCATTACATCGTACTAAATAGTCAGGGCATTACATCTAAATAGTCAGGGCATTACATCGTACCAAATAGTCATTACATCGTACTAAATAGTCAGGGCATTACATCGTACTGAATAGTCAGGGCATTACATCTAAATAGTCAGGGCATTACATCGTACCAAATAGTCATTACATCGTACTAAATAGTCAGGGCATTACATCGTACTGAATAGTCAGGGCATTACATCTAAATAGTCAGGGCATTACATCGTACCAAATAGTCATTACATCGTACTAAATATTCAGGGCATTACATCGTACTAAATAGTCAGGGCATTACATCTAAATAGTCAGGGCATTACATCGTACTAAATAGTCAGGGCATTACATCGTACTGAATAGTCATTACATCATACTGAACATATTTATTTTTCATATCTTAAAAACTCCTTCACTTTGAAATTTGTCACTATGTTTTGGGTGTTATTATTAGAAAATATCTTATAAAGAGGAGAGCATGAATAGGATTCGTATCAGAAATAGCAACATGATGGTATTTTGTACACTGATGATATACATGCGGCGAAACCAGTTTGAAATGATAACTAATGATTACATACTAATTGTACGTGTTAGTATAAGGCTGGATTCCTAACTGCTGGCATAATAAGAGTAGTCAAAGAATTGTAAATATTTCCTGTACTTATGTTTAGACAAATTGCTATGCATAATAAAGTGTATATATTGATCTAACTAGTTTGTACTGAACGCAAAGGTTACACGGTTTACCCACTTCATTACCATTATCCGTAGTCACGTGGTCCGTGAAGCTCCTAAAACCACTTCAAGTTGGAACCTACAATATTCCTGTTAAACACCTAAAATGATGACTCGAAACATGCTAAAATTTAAAAATATATTACAAAATAAATTGAAATATACACTACATTGTAAAATACATGCAATGCTAGAATTATTACAAAATTTACAATAAACAAAGAGCATAACACTTAAGCCAAACATACAAAAAAATACATACAGTAAAATGTACAAAAATATATTTGCTTAAAGTGCAGAAAACTAAAAACAATAAAAAGTGAGCATTAGTAAATACATAAAAAACGTATTCTATTTAATTAAAAGTATCAATGTAAAATTTCAAAAAATTAAATTGTCTAATTAAATTGAATTATGTTTACAATATATAATTAATTTTAAAACAAATTTAAATCTAACTTTTCATTTCCAACATTAACACACTACTAGTTGACACGTTTCGGAGGACCTCCATCAGCCAGAACTTTTTATGAGCTCTATGAGAGTTCATAAAAAAATTGTGACTGGTAAAGGTTCTCCGAAACTCGTCAGCTAGTAATATGACGATGCTGAGAGTGGCAGGTAATTATGATAATCTAAATTAGAATGTAAATAAATCCAAGCGGAAAAGTAGAAAATTATCAAAACTAAATTTTCATATTAAAATTATGGAGAAAATACTACTAGTTAATTTGTATGAATGTAGATTAATAGTCTGTTGGTGCCATTGTTGGTGTCTTTTACCATTGTTGTATTTTTTACTTGAATAATAAAAAAATACTTCAATGCTAGGAAGGATTGACGCCCAACAAGTCTATGTAGGGTTTTGCAGAAACATAGACTATTGTAACAGTTTTTAGTTTAATTTAAAAAAAATAAAAGTATAAGAGTATTTAGGCTTAACTCTGAAGGGAACGAAAAGGGACATTGGGAAGTATTGTTCATATAGTTGAATGTATGAAATGTGGACGAAGCATAGAATTACCTATGTTATGCATTTTTTTTTTAAATATGTTGTACATGGCCCGAATCAAGTCTGACTGTAGGATTGCAGCATTATCAGTTGCAGGATTAAATATATTTATATATTATGTTATATATTATTAAGTTATGATGTTAGTTTATCTGTATTAATTATCTGATTTAATTGACCTAACAGCTTTAGTTTGATACTCAAGTTGTGATTCTTGACCAAATGTAAATGGGGGGGGGGGCACGCAGCCCATGTTAGTGTTATAATGGGGAAGCAAAACCTCAACGGTTGAGAGCCACAGGTGTAGTAAAGGACAGAATCTTATCTTGGTCATTTAATAGGAACAAGTGCTAGTCATTGTAGGGTATTGCTGATTTTGTATTATGGACATTAGTACTTTCTCCAATAATCATTAACCCAAACAAAAGGAAACTATTTACTTTATAAATTACTTATTAAATTATTTTTGTAATATTTCATGTTTCAGTTGTGTAGTTTTTATTATTTAATAATTATATCAAGAATATATTATATTCATAATTTAAATTTATTAATGATTTTTAATTCAATAAAATTTATATTATAAATTTATACTATAATTATCACACATTATTATAACAGGTTCTATATATGTAGCTGCGTTTATCTATAGTATTAGTAACACTTACTTGTGTGTAGACCAGGGGCACGTTAACATTGTCGTAGCCAATGAGAGAGCCCAGCCTGAGCCTAATGTCGGACATCTCGTACAATATAGTCTGTACAAGATGGTCGCAGCTGATGTGGCCCTCCTTCCGGGCCCTGTTGATAACGTTCGTCGCCCACGTCATCGGCAACCAGTACTTTGCCATCGGGTGTCTCTCGTCCAATAGTTCGAAGATCTTTTTCTCGCTTTCCATCATTAGACCTGGTGTAGGGATATGCACGATGAATCGTATTACAATTTCATTAGTTAAACTTTGTGTATTGCCATTATGTATTTTTGACGTTTCAAACGATGTAAGGAATTGTCGCTAAATATTTGCTTAAGATTAAAGATAAGTAAAAAAATATTTTGATGCGTTCCAACAATATTAAATTGGCCTACAACAATTTAAGGACAATATTCAATCCAACATCAAGAAATAGAATATTATATATTAAAACATTTACTGCAATTATTTAAATTCTTAATAACAATGTCTTTACGCTGGACCTTTAGTATGGGATATTATGGGAAAACTTGACCTTCACTTGACCAAACAGTGCCTATAACATAGTTTGCTGTAACGTTTAATGTTTCTACGAGAAAACGTAGAATATTAATTCTGTTCCTACTATCTATATTTAATTACATATTTTAGTAATACTACGAAGGAGTACTTTAATATGGGAAACCATTTTTAAAGCAATTAAAATTCTATTTATTGATTCAGTTGATTAGGGAAGCATTTGTAAAGCTAATAAATTTATTTATTGATTCAATTATGGGATATCGATTACAGAAATATTTTTAAAGTAAAAATTACATTTATTGATTAAATTATGGGATATTGATTTCGAAAGCATTGTTAAAGCAGATAAAATTATATTTATTGATTCAGTTATATGATATCGATTAGGGAAGCATTTGTAAAGCAATTAAAATTATTTATTGTTTCAATTATGGGATATCGATTACAGAAGCATTTCTAAAGAAAAAAAATTACATATATTGATTAAATTATGGAATATCGATTAGGGAAGCATTTGTAAAGCAATTAAAATTATATTTATTGATTCAGTTACCGGATATTGAGTAGGGAAGCATTTGTAAAGCTAATAAAATTATTTATTGATTCAATTAAGTATGGGATATCGATTACGGAAACATTTCTAAGAAAATAAAATACATTTATTGATTCAGTTATCGGATATCGATTAGGGAACTATTTGTAAAACTAATAAAATTATTTATTGATTTAATTATGGGATATCGATTACGGAAACATTTATAAAGAAAATAAAATTACATTTATTGATTCAGCTATCGGATATCGATTAGGAAACCATTTGTAAAACTAATAAAATTATTTGTTGATTCAATTATGGGATATCGATTACGGAAGCATTTTTAAAGTAAAAACAAAATACATTTATTGGTTCAATCATGGGACATCGATTTCGAAAGCATTGTTAAAGTAGATAAAATTATATTTATTGATTCAGTTATCGGATGTAGATTAGGGAACTATTTGTAAAGCTATTAAAATTATTTATTGATTCAATTATGGGATATCGATTACGGAAACATTTCTAAGGAAAATAAAATACATTTATTGATTCAGTTATCGGATAGCGATTAAGGAACTATTTGTTAACTTAATAAAATCATTTTTATTGATTTAATTATCGGAGATCACTTAGGGAAGGATTTGTAATCCAAATAAAATTATTTATTGATTCAATTATCGGGTATCGATTAGAGAAGCATTTGTAAAGCAAATAAAATTACATTTATTGATTCCACTATAGGATATGGATTAGGAAAGCATTTGTAAAGCAAATGAAGTTACTTTTCTTGATTAAATTATCGGATATTGATAGAATGCTGCTAAATGACGACGGTTTGTTAGAGCATCCTGTTGTATAAAAAACGTGATAAAGACATGCTCACGTGAAACGTGACTGGATTGTGTTAAAGGAGACTGATTTGGTTAAAATAGAAATGTAATTTACAGGAACTTTTTTTATATTTTCTCATAAAAAAAGCGGACTGTGAGTGACCTAAGTGTGAGATCAAAAAGAGATTGAAAATGATAAGTTTATTCGTTAATTTTTTAAAGAGATGAACAAGAATATATAAACATGGAGTAGAAGAAGGACAATAGCAGGGATTTTTCGTGTTATCCATCCACTTGTGAGCCCCCCCCCCCTAAAAAGGGCCCATATGAGGAAATTCTTTTACTATATAATTGGAACTCAATCAATCCAACCGACAAATGCTCGACCCGACCGGAACGCACAGTTTGTATGCGAGTCGTGTTTAAGGAGGTTTTAAAGCCGACCATATGGTCTACTGGTATAACCGTTCGGAACATCGTATATCGCCAGTTGTGGTCGTGGTTCGCACAATACTCCGGCGAAACTGGTTTACTTTACCCAATGGCCTTGGACACGTCACCAGTAACTGCACTTATCCAAGATTGCAACAAATAACGTATCGTAAATCTATATTGTAGCACTTTGCACTGCTGAAATACTGCGATACCTGGGTTATAATTTTATTAAAGAGGTTTTATCCAAAAACTTGGGGTTATGGGTCACATTTTGCTAAACTTTGACGATTTTATTGTTCCCTGGTAAAATTTTCACAGTCTCATTCATACAATTTAGAATCGATACTTGCAGTTATTCATTATCTTTATGTATGATTAGGTTGACTTTAAATATTATACAAAAGTAACGCCTTAAAGAGAAACAGCCATAAAGTATTTAATTACTTCCCCATTATTTTATTCTTAAACCCAATTTGAAAGTTATTAATATAATGTTTTTGTGTCATTACAATTTATTGAATTGAATATTGTAGAAATCACATAAAATTGAAAATAACAAGTGAATGGTTAAAAATAAACAACTGCATTTATGACAATAATGTATTTACAACTTCGGTTTTTAATTTACAGTTAAATGTAATAATTTAGCACTCATTTTGAAAGCAATTATCTATAATATTTCTGTATTGTTATCTGAATTATATTTTCATAATTTTGAACACACACACACACACACACACACACATATATATATACATATATATATATATATATATATATATATATATATATATATATACATACATATACTGTATATATTGCATAATGTAATTACTTTTTCAAACAACGTCTCGAATAATATGTGTAGAAAATAAAGTATGCCTTTACAAAAAGTAAAATATCAACGGCATATAAAATATATTGGCTCTTTCTCTTTGCGTCACAACTTTTGTACAAAATAATAATAATTACTATTTCAATGCAAAACAACAAGTGTTTCTGAGTGATTTGAACATTTACTATTTGATATAGAAACTTGAACGGTGATAGTGAACGAAGTCTACTAAACATCTTATTTATATGTGGGCAGTGTAATTCGATATTCCAGGTGTCGAGCTGTAGGCTACGTACTTAGCAGACAAAACACGCACCGTTACATGTCCTCTTTGTAGCAACTGACTTTCAAATCTTATATAACCTTTTGGCGGCAATGACGTCATTATTAATTATATTACTTTTTCGTGACTCTGTATGTCAGCACATAAAAGTAGCAAATGCTTTAAATGGGGTCTTTAATTATAACAAATATATGTATACCAATCCGGATGTACAAATGGTATGAAAAAACTTATATTGGATGAGAGATTAACGCACTTGACTACGAAACTAAAGGAGTATCAACCTATGATAAGAAGCACCTAGAGTCAAACGTATGACAATAATAGGGGCTTGAAGTGTAGTGCTGACCGCAATACTTTCCTAGAATACGGTATGACCCAAGTAAGACATCACGACATTGATTCTCCAGTATCATGTTCACTGGTATAAAAAGGAGTTATAATTATTTTAAAAAATCAAAAAATCTAGATAGTAGAGTTACAAAACAAATTAAACTGCAGGGAAATGTAAATTAGTAAAAATAATGTTTTATCACAGCAAATATTCTACAGTAAAATAGCAAGAATTATACTTGACATGATTTTTATAAGCACACACATACTGGGCATTAAACTCTTTTAGTTCTGTGGTTTACCTAAATATGTGTCATCCTTCAACACATTTAAAAAGAGTTTAGAGCGCATAAAAAGGAGTTAAATGAATACGTTTTTTATTGCACTGGCCACATATTTTCATCTTTAGTCGATCCTCACAGTTCTTCGGCAACCAAAAAACTCAACCTCTGAAATTTCGACTAATTATAAAACGCAACTGAAGGGTATAAGCGTCTTCCGCGGTCGTTGAGGTGAACACCTTGTGGGGAATCCGGCGCAAGGCCTGTCCAAGGTCG
>JBAIZL010000405.1:465000-503981 GCA_036971475.1 Prosapia bicincta
TCAATATGTAAACTCTTGCCAACATGTAAACCCCTAACTATATGCAAACATTTGTCAATATGTAAACTCTTGCCAACATGTAAACCCTTATCTATATGCAAACCTTTGTCAATATGTAAACTTTTGCCAACATGTAAACCCCTAACTATATGCAAACATTTGTCAATATGTAAACTCTTGCCAACATGTAAACCCCTAACTATATGCAAACATTTGTCAATATGTAAACTTTTGCCAACATGTAAACCCTTATCTATATGCAAACCTTTGTCAATATGTAAACTCTTGCCAACATGTAAACCCCTAACTATATGCAAACCTTTGTCAATATGTAAACTCTTGCCAACATGTAAACCCTTATCTATATGCAAACCTTTGTCAATATGTAAACTCTTGCCAACATGTAAACCCCTAACTATATGCAAACATTTGTCAATATGTAAACTTTTGCCAACATGTAAACCCTTATCTATATGCAAACCTTTGTCAATATGTAAACGATTGCTAATATGTAAACCCTTATATATTTGTAAACATTTGTCAATATGTAAACTTTTGGCCATATGTAAACCTTTGTCTATATGTAAACTCTTGCCCACATGTAAACCCTTATCTATATGTAAACCTTTGTCAATATGTAAACGATTGCTAATATGTAAACCCTTATATATTTGTAAACATTTGTCAATATGTAAACTTTTGGCCATATGTAAACCTTTGTCAATATGTAAACTCTTGCCCACATGTAAAACCTTATCTATATGTAAACCTTTGTCAATATGTAAACTCTTGCCAACATGTAAACTCTTGCCAACATGTAAACCTTTGTCAATATGTAAACTCTTGCCCACATGTAAAACCTTATCTATATGTAAACCTTTGTCAATATGTAAACTCTTGCCCACATGTAAACCCTTATCTATATGTAAACCTTTGTCAATATGTAAACGTTTGCTAATACGTAAACCCTTATATATTTGTAAACATTAGTCAATATGTAAACTCTTCCCAACATGTAAACCCTTAACTATATGCACACATTTGACAATATGTAAACTCTTGCCCACATGTAAAACCTTATATATATGTAAACCTTTGTTAATATGTAAACTCTTGCCAACATGTAAACCCTTATCTATATGTAAACATTGGTCAATATGTAAACTCTTGCCAACATGTAAACATTTGTCAATATGTAAACTCTTGCCAAAATGTAAACCCTTATCTATATGTAAACCTTTGTCAATATGTAAACGTTTCCTAATATGTAAACCTTATATATTTGTAAACATTTGTCAATATGGAAACTCTTGCCAACATGTAAACCTTTATCTATATGTAAATTTTTGTCAATTTGTTAACGCTAGCTAACATGTAAACCCTTATCTATATGTAAATCTCTGTCAATATGTAAACTCTTGCCCACATGTAAAACCTTATCTATATGTAAACCTTTGTCAATATGTAAACTCTTGCCCACATGTAAACCCTTATCTATATGTAAACCTTTGTCAATATGTAAACGTTTGCTAATACGTAAACCCTTATATATTTGTAAACATTAGTCAATATGTAAACTCTTCCCAACATGTAAACCCTTAACTATATGCACACATTTGACAATATGTAAACTCTTGCCCACATGTAAAACCTTATATATATGTAAACCTTTGTTAATATGTAAACTCTTGCCAACATGTAAACCCTTATCTATATGTAAACATTGGTCAATATGTAAACTCTTGCCAACATGTAAACATTTGTCAATATGTAAACTCTTGCCAAAATGTAAACCCTTATCTATATGTAAACCTTTGTCAATATGTAAACGTTTCCTAATATGTAAACCTTATATATTTGTAAACATTTGTCAATATGTAAACTCTTGCCAACATGTAAGCCTTTGTCAATATGTAAACTCTTCCAAACATGTAAACCCTTATCTATAGGTAAACCTATGTCTATATGTAAACTCTTGCCCACATGTAAACCCTTATCTATATGTAAACCTTTGTCAATATGTAAACGTTTGCTAATACGTAAACCCTTATATATTTGTAAACATTTGTCAATATGTAAACTCTTGCCAACATGTAAACCCCTAACTATATGCAAACATTTGTCAATATGTAAACTTTTGCCAACATGTAAACCCTTATCTATATGCAAACCTTTGTCAATATGTAAACTCTTGCCAACATGTAAACCCCTAACTATATGCAAACCTTTGTCAATATGTAAACTCTTGCCAACATGTAAACCCTTATCTATATGCAAACCTTTGTCAATATGTAAACTCTTGCCAACATGTAAACCCCTAACTATATGCAAACATTTGTCAATATGTAAACTTTTGCCAACATGTAAACCCTTATCTATATGCAAACCTTTGTCAATATGTAAACGATTGCTAATATGTAAACCCTTATATATTTGTAAACATTTGTCAATATGTAAACTTTTGGCCATATGTAAACCTTTGTCTATATGTAAACTCTTGCCCACATGTAAACCCTTATCTATATGTAAACCTTTGTCAATATGTAAACGATTGCTAATATGTAAACCCTTATATATTTGTAAACATTTGTCAATATGTAAACTTTTGGCCATATGTAAACCTTTGTCAATATGTAAACTTTTGCCAACATGTAAACCCTTATCTATATGCAAACCTTTGTCAATATGTAAACGATTGCTAATATGTAAACCCTTATATATTTGTAAACATTTGTCAATATGTAAACTTTTGGCCATATGTAAACCTTTGTCAATATGTAAACTTTTGCCAACATGTAAACCCTTATCTATATGCAAACCTTTGTCAATATGTAAACGATTGCTAATATGTAAACCCTTATATATTTGTAAACATTTGTCAATATGTAAACTTTTGGCCATATATAAACCTTTGTCTATATGTAAACTCTTGCCCACATGTAAACCCTTATCTATATGTAAACCTTTGTCAATATGTAAACTCTTGCCAACATATAAACCCTTATCTATATGTAAACCTTTGTCAATATGTAAACGTTTGCTAAAACGTAAACCCTTATATATTTGTAAACATTTGTCAATATGTAAACTCTTCCCAACATGTAAACCCTTAACTATATGCACACATTTGACAATATGTAAACTCTTGCCCACATGTAAAACCTTATCTATATGTAAACCTTTGTCAATATGTAAACTCTTGCCAACATGTAAACTCTTGCCAACATGTAAACCTTTGTCAATATGTAAACTCTTGCCCACATGTAAAACCTTATCTATATGTAAACCTTTGTCAATATGTAAACTCTTGCCCACATGTAAACCCTTATCTATATGTAAACCTTTGTCAATATGTAAACGTTTGCTAATACGTAAACCCTTATATATTTGTAAACATTAGTCAATATGTAAACTCTTCCCAACATGTAAACCCTTAACTATATGCACACATTTGACAATATGTAAACTCTTGCCCACATGTAAAACCTTATATATATGTAAACCTTTGTTAATATGTAAACTCTTGCCAACATGTAAACCCTTATCTATATGTAAACATTGGTCAATATGTAAACTCTTGCCAACATGTAAACATTTGTCAATATGTAAACTCTTGCCAAAATGTAAACCCTTATCTATATGTAAACCTTTGTCAATATGTAAACGTTTCCTAATATGTAAACCTTATATATTTGTAAACATTTGTCAATATGGAAACTCTTGCCAACATGTAAACCTTTATCTATATGTAAATTTTTGTCAATTTGTTAACGCTAGCTAACATGTAAACCCTTATCTATATGTAAATCTCTGTCAATATGTAAACTCTTGCCCACATGTAAAACCTTATCTATATGTAAACCTTTGTCAATATGTAAACTCTTGCCCACATGTAAACCCTTATCTATATGTAAACCTTTGTCAATATGTAAACGTTTGCTAATACGTAAACCCTTATATATTTGTAAACATTAGTCAATATGTAAACTCTTCCCAACATGTAAACCCTTAACTATATGCACACATTTGACAATATGTAAACTCTTGCCCACATGTAAAACCTTATATATATGTAAACCTTTGTTAATATGTAAACTCTTGCCAACATGTAAACCCTTATCTATATGTAAACATTGGTCAATATGTAAACTCTTGCCAACATGTAAACATTTGTCAATATGTAAACTCTTGCCAAAATGTAAACCCTTATCTATATGTAAACCTTTGTCAATATGTAAACGTTTCCTAATATGTAAACCTTATATATTTGTAAACATTTGTCAATATGTAAACTCTTGCCAACATGTAAGCCTTTGTCAATATGTAAACTCTTCCAAACATGTAAACCCTTATCTATAGGTAAACCTATGTCTATATGTAAACTCTTGCCCACATGTAAACCCTTATCTATATGTAAACCTTTGTCAATATGTAAACGTTTGCTAATACGTAAACCCTTATATATTTGTAAACATTAGTCAATATGTAAACTCTTCCCAACATGTAAACCCTTAACTATATGCACACATTTGACAATATGTAAACTCTTGCCCACATGTAAAACCTTATATATATGTAAACCTTTGTTAATATGTAAACTCTTGCCAACATGTAAACCCTTATCTATATGTAAACATTTGTCAATATGTAAACTCTTGCCAACATGTAAACATTTGTCAATATGTAAACTCTTGCCAAAATGTAAACCCTTATCTATATGTAAACCTTTGTCAATATGTAAACGTTTCCTAATATGTAAACCCTTATATATTTGTAAACATTTGTCAATATGGAAACTCTTGCCAACATGTAAACCTTTATCTATATGTAAACTTTTGTCAATTTGTTAACGCTAGCTAACATGTAAACCCTTATCTATATGTAAATCTCTGTCAATATGTAAACTCTTGCCAACATGTAAAACCTTATCTATATGTAAACTTTTGTCAATATGTTAACCCTAGCTAACATGTAAACCCTTATCTATATGTAAATCTCTGTCAATATGTAAACTCTTGCCAACATGTAAAACCTTATCTATATGTAAACTTTGGTCAATATGTAAACCCTTGTTAATATGTAAACCCTTATCAATACGTAACCCTTGTCAATATGTAAACCCTTGTTAATATGTAAACGCTTGCCAACATGGAAACCCTTATCAATATGTAAACCCTTGTCAATATGTAAACCCTAATCAATAGGTTAATTCTTGTGAATATACCTTTATCACCCTAATTAATGTATAAAGCCTTAGGAATACGAGTACATGAATATTTGTAAATATAAAAACCATTCCCAACATGTAAACCCTTATTAATATGTAAACTCTTGTCTATTTGTAAACCTTCTGGTAACAAGCAAACCTTTATCAATATGTAGAATCTTGTGGCTATGTAAACCCTTGTTAAGAAGAAAACTCTTATCAATATGTAAACCCCCGTTAACAAACAAATTATTATAATTCTATAAACCTTAGTAATTATGTGAACCCTCCCCAAGACGTAAACCAATAACAACATGTAAACTCACAAAATAGAGACAACATAATCATAATACATTAAGAACATGTAAAGAATAAAGTTTTCATTTAACATTTTAACTCGTCTAAACTGAACTTATCGTACGTCTGCCCCAACAACCATGGATGGCTAAAACTGGAAACCAAGCAAGAAATGAAACAGCGCAGTACCAGCGTTTTACCTATCTCATTCCTTCTACTTGGCTGCAGTCTAGCCGGTATAAAAGCAACGAAAGCCCTATACGGTCTGCGCAGGAGCTTTCGTTCGCTGTGCTCTGTGCTATGTACAGACCAGAACTTCCCCGTCCTGGTTAGATGGGCTCTTCACCGATCACACTCACACACACAAACATATACAAACACCATATGTTTAAAGATTCAAATACATTGTTCTAGTTCACAATCCCATAATATACTTTACAATGATTTTGTTCAAGTCAAATTGTATTTTTCGTCTAACCACTAGAAAAATACAACCTGTTACAATGTTACAATTTATGTATTGAATTGGTTTTATTGTCAGTAGACATCTTACAATAAAATTTTCCCAGAATAATATTTTATTTCTCTGTGTGTGTTTATGCGATAAAATGTTTAGTATGATAAGCAGGACATAAATATATTAAAGTTAATAATTCTTATAATACTGTATTATATTTAGGGCGGTTAAATTTAACTGTTTTTACAAAGATCCTTTGGTTATACTTTAATGAATAATATATATCTGGCTGGAAAAAATAGAAAATGAAAATGAAGAAATTACAAAGAAAGAGAAAACAGAGTAAGTTCAAGAGATAAAATAGACTCAAACATGCCATTCTCTAACGCTCTATAGCTGCAAACGAAAAAGGAAGATAAAGAAAATATATTTAGAAAGAACTGAAACAGGTATTTGAATTTTTTTCAAGAAAATTAAGGCTGTTAAGGGTGTTTGAGAAAAGTATTTTACTATATTTGCGTCTTAGTGCTGTGCCAGGTCACGACAATAGAACGGTGAAATGTACCATATAGTAATCGGCTCGTCATATTAACGCCATCCAGTATTTACTCGTTGCCATAGCAATCGGCCGTTTCTACTTCAAAGGTCTGTTACTATGGCAACGAGTTGTTACTATGGCAACGAGTCGTTACTATGGCAACGAGTCGTTACTATGGCAACGAGTCGTTACTATGACAACGAGTCGTTACTATGGCAACGAGTCGCTACTATGGCAACGAGTGGATTATTAGTAGAAAATTAACGTCATCATGTTTTATTGACCGCCCCCGTCATAACTCTCGAAATTTTACTAGCGGTAAACAGTACTCGTCTCGATTTGATATGAAAAAAAATATAAAAATAGAAATGCTGGTTACGCGAGACTTACTTTATGTTAAACATCGACAAAAGAATTATATACATATTTTTTTTTAATTCTAACACCGATAGGAACAAAAATTACCTTTTGAACAGTTAATTAAATGGTAAAATACAGACTGAAAGTTTCCGTATAAAAAAAACCTATGGAGGCGTGAATGCACCAATGGCGCATTGGAGATATAAAAGATACAAGGAATAAAGTGGGTATAAGGCTTAATAGAAGAAAATAAAAACCCTACGCTAGTTAACTGCTGTTCCAACCTACGTAAGCTATGCTGTAGCAAAAACTAACCATCACCAGAAAATACAAAACGCAAAGAAAGTCGCAGAAGGAAGGTATGACACTCCTCGTGGATATTGGATTTAAACTCGAGGCACGTCTGGGAAATCTGCTGCCATAACAAGTGAAAGACAATCCACCCCAAATATCAACTTGTTTAATTCGATAACTTTGCTCTTTAAAATTGAATGCACCCAGTAAGAAAAAATCGGTGTTTATATGGGTGGTGCAAAACAACGTAAGCGAAATAGACCCTGAAATATGAATATAAAAATTTATTGTTGTAGTATAGAAATGCTTTTAATAACAATTATAGGTAAAACGCGAAGCAACGTGTAAATATATTTAAAAACTGCTTTATATATGTTGCGTATACACCACTTGAAAGACGTATTTAACTTTACACACCATACCTTACATATTGGAAAGAAACAAGACTGAAAGACGACACATCGCCTAAGTGAATACATTCAAGCTTCGGTTTAGTCACTATCAAGGAACAGCTGACGCTTATGTAGAGCAATACTTGGAGAAAAGAAGACTGCCTTCACGATAGGTTGCATAATGCCATCCGCCCAGATGCATATCCAAGAATATATTAAGCAGATTGGGTGAGGTTATGGCTGCATTTATGGGCCATGAAAGTACTGTCAACGCTATATAGAGAGCTTAGGTAATAAATAAATTATAAGGCACAAACGCGTCACATAAACACTCAAGGTTTTCACATTTCAACGTGGGATTTCTACAAGTTTAAATGAACCAGTTAAACTATTTGGAAAAGCAAAGTTGAAACGTAAATATACTCATATAATTATGAAGTAATACTTAATAGTGTCAGAACAGCAAATATAAATAATGTATAAATTATAATACAAGGATCCTAAATACATACTGCCAATGGAGGAGTGGGGCTAACGAATGAGAGTAGAATAAAAATAGAGTGCTAGTAAGGATGATAGGTTTGGAATAGAATAGAAACTGTAGACACAAAGGCATTCCGTCTGGCGGAAAGTTCTGAGGCGCTACTCTTCACGCCGTTACGTTACCTTTCAGTGCCACAAACACAAAGTAAACTTTTGTTTACTTTTATACACTACTCTCAATTAAATGCTATAAACCAATTAAACGTTCGACTGAGTGTATTTACTCAACTCTGTCCATTTATTCGTGCCACTTGCATTTCTTCATTTGCATTGCACATTGCATTACTTCACACAACTGAATGCATTTACTCGCTCACATCTATACATTACGCGAATATCTTGGAGTAGACCTTTACTTATAAAATTCAGTGAATTATCTCACACAACTTACTGCACTCCATTGTATAATTCAGTGTGTTTTCTCACAACTGAGTCCATTTACTCGCTGAAATAAATATATTTACTAGTGAAGCTTAGTGCAGCTCTTAATTTGTTTAACTCATTAAATAATCTCACAACTGAGTACATTTACTTGGTGAAATAATTTACTCACTGACATAAATACATAGCTCGTCCAATTTCGTGCAGCTCTTTACTCGTATAACTCAGTAAATTATCACATACAACTACTGTTGTCCACTTGTATAATTCAGTGCATTTACTCACTGAAATGAATATATTTACTCGTGCCACTTAGTGTAACCTTTTACTTGTATGATTCGGTGAATTTCCTAACACAACTTTGAATAGACATCCACTTGTATAATTCAGTGCAATTATTTAGTCAAGGAATGCATGTACTCGTGAAGTTTAGTGTATAAAACGAGTTCTGAACATATAAAATGCACGTAATAATATCCTTAATTCAGATCAATGTTTTTAGAGTGGTGAGTAAGCCTCAATAATGCGGATTCTGTAGTACAATACTCCGCAAGATCGGCAGCCCTTCATTCTGCAGACGGGGCTATAAATTTTGAAAAAGGACAACGTAAACATGCTTCTACACCTGATGATGTAAGCAGATAAAGCGACACGAGTAAACAGAGAACCTTAACTAATGTTTCCTTTAGTAGAAACAAGTCCACCGGAGCTTTCACCACAAGGGTAGAATACTCACTAAACTGGATACGTGCCTTCAGAATAGGCGAGTTCCAAAATATACCATCCCTCGACACCATAGTAACTTCAAACAGTGACTTTAACGACAAGAACTACATTCATAACAATGACTTGTGGAAGCGAATTAAGAATAGAACTAACAATCCCTAAGAGAGTGCTGTGGATATATATATATATATATATATATATATATATATATATATATATATATATATATATATATATATATATATATATATAAAGGAAATATTGAGATAAATAGGTAACAGAATGTAATAGAAACAATAACATGTTCAGAAACATTGTAGCCCGGGTCCAGGTGTGTACGGAAAAATCCGGGGAATGTATAGCTTAGACGCAAATAAGAATTTTGTGGCTGCATAACCTCAGAAAATGTATTGTACCAAATACGAGCTATCGCTGTTTTATGATTGTCTAGGTATTACCCAAAAGGACCCAAGAGATAAAGAAGGAAATGATAAAGTTTACAAACGGCTTTTGAACATAATAAGACTGGGTAACAATTATATAGCTTAGAAATATTGTTTTAAAACCAAGAAAGTGCAATTACAGCGTTAACTTTGAGTATGTCATATTCCATTATTCGGAAGTTTATGATGGACTATTCAGAATTAACTAAAAGAGCAAAAATATAGAAACAACCCGTTATAGCAAGGTTTCTGTTAGTTCTTTAACTTTTAGGCATAACTTACACTCGTGTTCCATTAAGGTCCTTTACACTCAAAATAAATACCGGGAGAGTAAAGTATGTCCTGGGGGAGACTGGCTATATAAACAGGAAGACTAGATGATTAGGGAACTGTGCCACCCAATTGTATTGTACAATAAAGTTGGAAACTGCAAGGTTCCAACCATAAAGCTATAAGATAATCAAAACTCATGTCAAATGAAATCAACGAACTCGGTGAGGTAGTAGAACCCTGATAAGAAACAAGTACAATATTGAAAGCAACGAGCAAAGAATACACATAGAATATATAAGAATACACACAGAATAGACATCGTTGCCAGATACGTTAACTGTAACCAAAGGATTTCTTCAACACTGTCACTTTCCTAAATAAGTTTACAAATACTTTCTTTTCCTGTTAATAAAGAAATATAAACATTTTGATAGAAATTCATTGTAAAAAAACTACAATTACAGCTTAATTATGTAAAGTGTGTTACATTTAATTTTTTTCATTTCAGAAATTTCTTTTCTAATTCATTTTGAATTTAAATTGAATACAAAATTGTACAGCTATTATAATCTTTCTTTACACTTTCATTATTCCGTATTGAATGAGATTTTAAACAAGAACCTTATCTAGCTTTTACAAAAATTGCCTTTTTTATTATTTATTGATTTGTCATTAATAAGCAGGCATAAACCCTTGCTACAAAATATTTACACAACCTTTATGTACATCTCGCTAACACAATTAGCATCAAAAGGTTAACAAAATCTTCATTTTATAAAATGTATTTTTTAAAATTTTTTTAAACCTGATGATGCTAACTATGTTAGCGAAACGTACATAATGACAAATATTTGTAGCACTGTTTATTAATATAATTACGCTGCTGAGCTCTCTATTGCTTTTGTATTAATCAGTCAGTTAAAGCAGGGGCTAAAATTACAATATGATTTCCAGCTCAGTTCGTAAAACTGTTTCTCTTTAAATCAGTTTTTCAAATATATATAAAACAACGCAAAAAATTGAATAAATTCAATGAAATTAACACATCTAGACAAGCGGCTTTTAGGCAGACAATTACAAAAACGTTTGCAACAGCTTAAACATACATAAACACCAGTCTGCAAAAGACTCTTTCATCTATTTTGAATTTTAAAAGACACCATACGAAATAGATATTTAGGAAAGAATTTTAATTTGCCCTTATTTGTATTTCATTCAAGTCTCTAAAATTGAACACACACGGGTAGTTAAGTTATTTCTGTAAAACATATTTTGAAAACAATTTTTCCTCTACAAATTTCAACTTTAGACAAAGCAAGCGAACATTTCGCTCACAAAATTACATCTATTTGGATAAATTATCAACAAATGCCAATTACAATTACAATTTTTTTAAAAATGTTTTTGACTGTATTTGTCTTATACAGAACTTATAACGTGTTATATAGTTTCAAAAATTACTAATTTACTCAACTATTTATCCCAAACATAGAATATAGCGATACATTTTTCTAATGTTATTTTATCACAATATTTTTCAACATTTGTTCAGAATTTTTGTCAAAACTGTGATCATATTTTTCGAGAGCGACTTCAATAGCAATAAATAATTTGATTACTTTTTCATAATTTCTTTTTATTTTTCTAGTATTTTCTAACAAGTAGATTTCGATTACACAGCCTTTATGTAATCCAAAACTTTAAAACCCTTAGTTTTCTATTTTTTCAAGTTAATGATTTATGTATTTAACAAATTATAAAAAACGTTGTATTGCTAAAATTTGTTTTCATAGTGAAAAAACAATTTTAAATAAATTTTATCTTTAATATATTTTCTTTTTTCTTAATATTTCAATAACTAGGCAATTTATTTAAAATCAGAGTAAATGTTGTATAAAATTAGGCTTTTTTTTGCTGTAATATGGTACAATACTGAATAAGCAATGAAAAATACGTTTCTTGTGAATATAAACCATATGTAGTTTTACCACAGGTAAAATATAGGCTACACACTAAACGTATTTAGAATCTAGAGAATATGTTTGCCATGTGGTCGTGCTTTTCTAACATTTAATAATATTCCCCCAGCTTATATTAAACAAAGAGATCCTGAAATAATATTCCTAGAAAAGAACAAAAACATACTGTAAACAACATCTAGCAAGAACGATGAAAAGCTTTGAGGATGACGTTTGAGCCGAGACGAGCTGTGAATCTGGGTCTGTCAGAGTGCTCTGCAGCTCTCTCAAATCTACAAGAAACATTACAGGCACAAATAGAAAAGCAAAGCATTATTTACATACATGATAATACGTTTGTATACGCAACGGTGTAACAGTATATTAGTAAATGATCACCGCATGCACCCAGTGCAACCATGCAACCCACCCCGAGTGCAGTGCTACCCATGCAGGTGTTAAGAGGTACTAAGTGTTAGTAATGCTTTTCGTGCACGGTCAACGATAAGGATTGCCTGGAGACCTGAGTGTAGACTAGAGGAACACAGACAGTATCGTAGCTGATGATGGAGCCCAGCCGCCTCCGATGCTCGGACAGCTCCACGAGCAATGTTTGCACCACGTGGTCGGAGGAGATGAGCGACTCCTTGCGGGCGCGGTTGATGATGTTCGTGGCCCATACCAGAGGCATCCAGTACTTGGCCATCGGGCTGCGCGCGTCCATCATGTCCACTATTTTCTTCTCGCTCTCCAGCATTATACCTGGGAATGCACCACATAGCGACGACAGTACTCATGGTTAAACAAAAGTAAATGCTAAATATTACACTTAGAATCTCTCTAAACACTAGTATATACAAACCAAACTATTTCCATCAGGCAGGTGGTTTGTTTAGCGCTGTTGCCACGTATGGAACTGGCCTCGCGAGGTATGGATTAAAGTCGCTTACCCCTCAGCACTATTTGGCAACCCTGCCGAACAGTGTTGCCTAGTGTGAGCGCCCCTATCCGTTAAATTCATTAATTTTATCAGTATAGGTTTTTGTCCAAAATATAGGGATTTATTTTTGAAACCTTTAAAACATCACATAAATTATTCGGATAAATAGAAGTCTCGTAAATCTGTTAATTATCGATTCAAATACTCTCAACTATATTCCACCAATTACTATCTTGGCTTTATTCATATTTTTAATAATTAACCGCTTTATCAAAAAAAACTCAGATGGAATAATTGTATGAATGATTTATCCCGTAAAGTTTAACATAACAAACCGCTTAAACTGCGCCTGTAATCTTGGTAACACATGTTATTTACAATTGTGTATATATTAATATGTAAAATTTACCTTCCCGATTGGCCACAACAATCGACAATATATAAAAGTAAAATCGTATCAAGCATTCAATATATAATTGTCTTGTAAATGAAACTTTTAGGATAGTACAAAATACGGGTTGTTGGGGCCCTTCCACGAGTTATTGGCAACGCTGTATTTTTGCCCACCCGCCCGATTTCGTCAGTTTCGGGTTATACTAACTAAAGTAAGCTCTAATTAAAAATACACAGTTAGACACTAAACATAAATTAGTCAATATTTCAAAATTATTTTTCTTTTAGTAAGATTTTTATCAGTAACTTCCATGTCTCGCTAATTTTGTATTTACACAACATTTGAGATATTTCGGACTATTTCAGCTAAATGCTGAAACAAAAATATTACCCAAACAAAAACCTGTGCAAATAGATCTCTATTCATATATCCAGGTGCAGTACGTCCAATGGAGCATGTATGCAAGCAATATATTACCTTCAAAAAATTAAGTGGACATTTAATAGTAGCTTCTGAACAATGATATTCCCAAAAATAACTTTAAAAGTTCTAAATAAAATTGACGATTGTTAATTGGTGATTCTAAACCCTTCTAAAGGACTAAAATTTACGTTTCTGGTTAAGCCAGTACATAACATGGATAAAGTGTGATGAAAGTCAATATATATATATATATATATATATATATTAAATATGGTGATATGTTTTCTTGTAATGTAGTAATTAAATTAAATTTACTAAATCTTCTTATTTTCCTGAAGATGCTGGTACTGTTTTATTGGCGAAAAGTTTTGAACAATATATGTATTAAAAGTATTCTTGTTTTTGAAATATTTTAAATTTATTAATTATATATATATATATATATATATATATATATATATATGATATATATTATATAATACAAAACCTTACAGCACATAGTTTACAACATATGACTTCAAGTAACAGCTGATTTAGTGTTACAAGGTATATTGTAGAAAAGCCGTTTTGCACGTAGATTATTATTAAATAGTTTTTATCAGTTAATAAAGAAATTAATTCATTTAAATCTTGATAAATCTCAGTACGAATAACGATAATAATGGGTTATGTATTTTTCATCTAATTTTTTAAAGGAAATCCTTTTTAGGCCCATCTTCCACTTGTTAAAGAACTGATTTGAAATGAATCAGTTTTTATTACCCTACATTATTTTATTATTAACTACAATAACCAGTATTCCTTATTACTACATTTGTCAAATAAAGATGTAAAAATTGAATGGAAAATGTATAAATTCATACTTTTGAACATTTTGCAAAACTATTAGCTCTATTTTGTTATCACCTCTGTCGAGACTCCCCCTGAGTGTCAGCACTAAATTTAAAAAATATATATTTTACTATATTAAATCGGGGGATTGAGTTGAAAACGAATAATATAATTTTCAAAAGAATTTGTATAATTTTGTTTACCACAGATTTCACAACAGCAACATTTCTTACTGGAAAAGTGTAAATTCACTAGCGAATGATGTTTTTGTTTATAAAGAAGAAGTTTCGCATGAGAGAGAGAGAGAATAAACCTGTAATGATAACCTTTGCGAGAGGACAGACCGCTAATTTTGGCTAATTGACGCATGACTGTAACGGAGCTTTCGTTGTGGATACTTTCATTCAATCGTTCCTTTCCCAGCGGCCTTAGCGCCCACAAATATGTGTTTTGCTTTTTGAGTAGCACCTAAGTAAAAAGGTCAAACGAAGGACGAGCACTAACATTAGTAGTCTGGTAATAATCAGTGGGATTGATGCCCATCGCTCTGTGGCCCTGAGGGGGACGTGACGAAGTCAATATCTATCAAAAACAATCACTGAGCGAAGTCACTGAGACACCAGGCCGAAATATCGACTTCAGAACAGTATATAATCAGACTTGCCTATTCAAGTATGAGACGAAATCAAATAGAAACTATTTTGAATTACAATATACAAATTATTTTCTATGTAAGTATTCTACCTCCGACATTATAGACATAACTCGAAAGGTTAGAATTGTTTACTTCTTTTAATTGAAGCCTACATATTTTATAATAAGCTAAATATGAGACTTCATTTTACGTAAATAGGCCTAAGTTGTTTACAATTAAATTCTTTTAACCAATTAAAATATTTCATAAAATTTCCAATACTTTAACACGAGTTATTTTACGTTTACAGCTATTGCCTCTTCGCTATGCTGTTCTCACGTTTACAAACTACTCCGGAACTTTATGACTACTCTTCTATACTATCTTTCACCTCACCGCCAAGTTTTATATCACAAAACACTTTTTTTTATCATAGATTACGTAATATTATAATTACACTTACTTATTAAGTTTAAAAATCGTTAGTCGAATTTTTACAATTTCAATACTACTCGGTGTAGAAGGCATTATAAAATAAAGAGTAAACACTTTATTTGATGTATTTGCACTGTGTTGCTATCATTTTAATGTCAAAAAGAAATTTCTCTCCCTCGTACTTCTACTATAACACTAAACCTTTAATAAAGTTCAGTTGTATTTAATGCAATAAAATCGCGTTAACTTTAACCTCTCTAGAATATTTCAAAAGCAGAAAATATATAATCCAATTAATATACACGTGCAGTTAAACACATAAATGACAAAAAACCTCAAATATTTACTACGTGTTCAGCACTTGTGACCTAAGTGTAAGCATAACCTTAAATTACATCTTGCAGTTTTTTGTGTTGAACATCTTGAGGTTTTTGTATAAATTATACTTTTTTTTATTAACTTGGTAAAAAACCACTACGTACTGATTTATTCAGTAGACGGGTTTTCGCACTAGGTCAGCGCATTATTCAATGCTGTGAGTCACGGACAAGACTGTTGCTCAGGTGTGTTGTGTTGGTGTGAGTCTGTGGCGTATTTCTGTTCTGTGTTGTGTTATTGTTCGAAGAGTAAATGACAAAACACACTCACAATCAAATACTATATTTTAGCACATAATTAACAACTACTCTATGAACAATAACACACCACAAAACAAAAATACACCACAGGCTCACAACACCACTGAGCAACAGTCTTGTCAAGTGACTCACAGCATTGAATAATGTTTTGACCTAGTGCGAAACGCGTCTTCTGAATAAATCAGTAAGTAGTGGTTTTTTGCAAACAAAGTTAATACAAAAAGGTATAATTTAAATTACATGTTTAAGTAATATTACTCAAATTTTAGTAGAAATTAAATTTTATTTTAAAGAATAATGGGTAATTATTCTGAGAACAATAAACTTGCTCCTTCACCTATGGCAACGTCAGTACATAGATGGTTCAAAGAGTTGGAAGACACCAAAAACGCTACAGAATAAATCGAATCTATAGAAAAGGCAAAGTTTCATTTACTTCCCATATCTACACTGATCCCGGGAAAACGTAGAATGGTACGGCGAAGTAAATGTAAAGCAGCGGGATTTTGTATAAAAGTTTTTCTCCAGGGGTGGAACACCCTGATTGTTCTTCTCGCTTATTAGGAAAACTTTTTTATATAAAATGTTACCGTAACATTTTGAGTCTATTCAGTAAAATAAATTTAAACGTTTTAATTGAACAAAATATTTGGGAGTTCAGCAGCCTTCCCTTGACCACCAATCCCTCTCCTGAGTATATATAACAATTAATATATTCAAGATGAATTAGCTTTCGCGTTTCTTATCCTAAATAAATATTCAATGACAAGAATGGTGCGAACGAGTAACTACCTGCGTCAACAATGTGCTGCAGAGTCGGGAACCGCTTCTTCACCCTTACGCTGACGTGTTTCAGCGTGATGACGTAGGCTAAGACAGCGTAACGGACGATGTTTCGTCGCATCAGTCGTCCACGCTCATCCTGAAAACATAACAAACATTAATATACAACGCCTATTTACTAATATATTCCCTAAGTTTATACAACTAATACGGTACACTAGAAGCATATCGCAAGTAAACACGTTTCATTGTGCAACCTGTTTGTAACATCAAATACATTGTTCTTTACTGCATAGTTATTTCTGAGTGTCATTAAATGCCAGTGCTTTTCCTATATTGCGTCTCTATTTAGATGTGAAATCAGATAGAGCGACTACTTAGTAAAGGTAGCGATAAGTTATGGTGCCTACTTAGTAGTAATACTAATTTGAAATAAATTCTATGAATTTGGTGTTTTAGATTTTTTCTTCTGAATAATTCCAGTAAATACATGACGATCACCTTGTCAGATTATATAAAATAATCCACATAACAAACATCAATATGTTCCCTTATAAGAAGAAGAATACAAGGGAATTGGAGACGATCAGGGAAATGGCACATCTAGGGCGGAGTAGCAGACTGTGTCTACTCGGTACTCGATCGAGTTGATGACAACATCATCAGAGCCTCGAGTATAAAGACTTTGGCGAAGCAAAGCCGCATAAAATACTTCTTCATACATTTAATGTATTTTACAAAGCTTTTGCAAAGGCAGCGGACATTGATTGTACAACGACAGAGCGCTACTATTTACGTAACTGCCGATCAGCTGATCAATAGAATAAACCAGTTATGCAGATGAACACGTAGCCTGAATGTTAAACGGACAGCCAGATCGTGGCACGGTTCTGTGTTAACAGCCAATTTCCATTTCACGAGAATATGAATTCGACCGTTGAGCTCGCTTCAGTCATGAACTGTACAACACGTATCGAGTGGTAGTTTCAATACTTTGCTTTGCGCGTCATAGTTTTAAATTATTTCCTATCGTTCCGAAAAACAAATGCTTGGATTGAACCAAGGAAGAGTGCGGTGCTGTCATACAAATCTCCGAAGCAGTCACAAATAAACACAGTAGTAACGAAACCCTAACAAAGAAGAATGACGTAAACGACGAAGAAGATGAAACAGTTTACCAACATACGAGGGGTAATCGAGACAATGGAAAAAAGTAATCGATAGAAGACAGTAAAGGTATTAGACCATCAGCGTGTGCAAAAAATGTACAAACACTTTTAACAAGGTACCGATTTTAATGACTACACTTACCAGTAATTACACACGTCGGGAGGTACGTGCGTATTACAAAAAACACAAACTATCGATATATCGAATTTATTGTCGAGGAAATTTTTATTAAAACCGTTTCGCTACTATCCTTATGTTTACTTAAGATCACAAACTATCAATATATCGAAGTTGTTGTCTAAAAAATTATTATTTAAACCTTTTCGCTACTATACTTATGTTTACTTAAGATCACAAACTATCGATATATCGGAGTATTTTGTCGAGGAAATTATTATTTAAACCGTTTCGATACTATCCTTATGTTTACTTAAGATCATAAACTATCGATATATCGAAGTTGTTGTCGAAAAAATTATTATTTAAACCTTTTCGCTACTATCATTATGTTTACTTAAGATCACAAACTATCGATATATCGAAGTTGTTGTCGAAAAAATTATTATTTAAACCTTTTCGCTACTATCATTATGTTTACTTAAGATCACAAACTATCGATATATCGAAGTTGTTGTCGAAAAAATTATTATTTAAACCTTTTCGCTACTATCCTTATGTTTACTTAAGATCACAAACTATCGATATATCGAAGTTGTTGTCGAAAAAATTATTATTTAAACCTTTATCGCTACTATCCTTATGTTTACTTAAGATCACAAACTATCGATATATCGAAGTTGTTGTCGACAAAATTATTATTTAAACCTTTTCGCTACTATCCTTATGTTTACTTAAGATCACATACTATCGATATATCGAAGTTGTTGTCAAAAAAATTATTATTTAAACCTTTATCGCTACTATCCTTATGTTTACTTAAGATCACAAACTATCGATATATCGAAGTTGTTGTCGAAAAAATTATTATTTAAACCTTTTCGCTACTATCCTTATGTTTACTTAAGATCACAAACTATCGATATATCGAAGTTGTTGTCGAAAAAATTATTATTTAAACCTTTTCGCTACTATCCTTATGTTTACTTAAGATCACAAACTATCAATATATCGAAGTTGTTGTCGAAAAAATTATTATTTAAACCTTTTCGCTACTATCCTTATGTTTACTTAAGATCACAAACTATCGATATATCGAAGTTGTTGTCGAAAAAATTATTATTTAAACCTTTATCGCTACTATCCTTATGTTTACTTAAGATCACAAACTATCGATATATCGAAGTTGTTGTCGACAAAATTATTATTTAAACCTTTTCGCTACTATCCTTATGTTTACTTAAGATCACATACTATCGATATATCGAAGTTGTTGTCGAAAAAATTATTATTTAAACCTTTATCGCTACTATCCTTATGTTTACTTAAGATCACAAACTATCGATATATCGAAGTTGTTGTCGAAAAAATTATTATTTAAACCTTTTCGCTACTATCCTTATGTTTACTTAAGATCACAAACTATCGATATATCGAAGTTGTTGTCGAAAAAATTATTATTTAAACCTTTTCGCTACTATCCTTATGTTTACTTAAGATCACAAACTATCAATATATCGAAGTTGTTGTCTAAAAAATTATTATTTAAACCTTTTCGCTACTATCATTATGTTTACTTAAGATCACAAACTATCGATATATCGGAGTATTTGGTCGGGGGGATTATTATTTAAACCCTTTCGCTACTATCCTTATGTTTATTTAAGATCACAAACTATCGATATATCGGAGTATTTTGTCGAGGAAATTATTATTTAAACCCTTTCGCTACTATACTTATGTTTACTTAAGATCACAAACTATCGATATATCGGAGTATTTTGTCGAGGAAATTATTATTTAAACCGTTTCGCTACTATCCTTATGTTTACTTAAGATCACAAACTATCGATATATCGAAGTTGTTGTCGAAAAAATTATTATTTAAACCTTTTCGCTACTATCATTATGTTTACTTAAGATCACAAACTATCGATATATCGAAGTTGTTGTCGAAAAAATTATTATTTAAACCTTTTCGCTACTATCATTATGTTTACTTAAGATCACAAACTATCGATATATCGAAGTTGTTGTCGAAAAAATTATTATTTAAACCTTTTCGCTACTATCCTTATGTTAACTTAAGATCACAAACTATCGATATATCGAAGTTGTTGTCGAAAAAATTATTATTTAAACCTTTATCGCTACTATCCTTATGTTTACTTAAGATCACAAACTATCGATATATCGAAGTTGTTGTCTAAAAAATTATTATTTAAACCTTTTCGCTACTATCCTTATGTTTACTTAAGATCACAAACTATCGATATATCGAAGTTGTTGTCGAAAAAATTATTATTTAAACCTTTATCGCTACTATCCTTATGTTTACTTAAGATCACAAACTATCGATATATCGAAGTTGTTGTCGAAAAAATTATTATTTAAACCTTTTTGCTACTATCCTTATGTTTACTTAAGATCACAAACTATCGATATATCGAAGTTGTTGTCGAAAAAATTATTATTTAAACCTTTTCGCTACTATCCTTATGTTTACTTAAGATCACAAACTATCGATATATCGAAGTAGTTGTCGAAAAAATTATTATTTAAATCTTTATCGCTACTATCCTTATGATTACTTAAGATCACAAACTATCGATATATCGAAGTTATTGTCGAGGAAATTATTATTTAAACCTTTTCGCTACTATCCTTATATTTACTCAAGATAAACTCATATTCATCCTTTTGCTAGTAACAAATAATTGCAGTAATAACGCAATCCAAACAAATAAAACTTACTGGAACGATGAAGAGGATTAAAGAGTTTTTAAACAGGCGACGGGTAATCGAGACAATGAAGAATAGTAATCGATAGAAGCCAGTAAAGGTTATAGACCGTCAGGCGCGTGCAAATAGTGATACAAACACTTTTAACAAGACATCGATTTTAATGACTAAACCTTACTAGTAATTACACACGCCAGGAGGTAATTACGTATTAGAGAAAACACGAACTATCGATATATCGAAGAGCTCGTTGAGGAAATTATTGTTTAAACGCTTTCGCTACTATCCTAATGTTCACTTATGGCTAATTTGTTTGTAAACAAAACGAAAAGGTATTTGCAGAATATTTCTTACTAATGACCTAAACTATAACTATATTACATGGACTTACATGGATTATGTACGAGTAATTACTGCTGTGTTTTGAGGTTAGTTTTACATTTGGAATTTAGATTGTTATTTGTTATAGAATAGGTCTATTTCTATGTGTGTGTATTTCTAGGTGTGCGTGTGTGTGTGTACGCGTGAGTGTGGTTCTTTTTTCATTCTTATCATTTATCAGATGGCATAAGTCTATTACAATAAATTTAGAGCAGTATTGAGTTACAAAACAAAAGAAAATTGTGGTTAGTTAGATGCAAAATATATGTACTACAAAAAAGTGATGTTTTCACCGTGAATACAATAAACTCCTTTGGTCACAGGAAGGTTATTTGAGCCTATTGAGGGAACGACGTGCAAATAAATTACTATACATATGGACCTTTACACGACCCTTCCTTTAGATAGGACAAAATGTCTGCTTAGAAACACTTGGAAATTACTATCAACCGACTCTCCAAAGGTAGCCATCCACAACAGCGGCAAGATATGGCAGCATTTACTTTACGTAGGTAAGCCTGGCTTTATCCTATTTTGGAATGTAAGCCTTACCCGAGCATTACTGTATCGGGACTTGAGCATCCACTTGAGTTTGGTGACATTAATAAGTACAGGTTGATTACATTAAGAGGTTTTCCTAGCTGAGGCATTCACTCATAGAAGCTAGATTATTTTCTAACAATAAATGTAAAATAAATATACTTTAAAGAAGTTTTTAGTAGAAAATTTGTAAATTGTAAAGTATTTTAATTTTAGAGCTTGTTACATAACCGTCATGTCTCTAATTTCATCAATAACCACCTGACACCTAAACCGATCATTAAAAATCCACACGTGTAGAAACCATCTGTGGAACAGAGTCCGTCTAGACGTCGGATTGCGTCAAGTTAGCGCCATCAATCCTGACAAGCGTGGAGCCAAGTAGCGACTCTAGCGGCCAAGTGAAAGGTCACTTTCTCTATCAGGCTGACCTTGAGAAAATCAGCTGGACAATATGGCTAATGTTTTTTCTGCACAGCTGTGTGCACAATAATTTCCTTCTTCCTTATTAAAAATACTTATGGCGTGTAGGAAATAGATACGGTATTAGGTCCTACAGTAGTCGGCACTATAGCCTACTCTAGTTGATAGGTTTGATTAAGTAATAGATTCTGAATTGTAAACTACAGTCCGTATGAAAAACATAGGCGTGTGTAGTAAATGTTTTAGAAGACTAATATTAAGGTTGCTGGACGAAACAGCCTTCTGGGCCGTCCTTAATTGACATTCACAGATGGTAAATTAAGGTGAGGCACACGAACATGTGGAGGGCTTCTAAACGAACCTGATTAGTAAGTGAAATAAAAGTATCACTCACATGTTAGAGGTTTTCAAATTCCCTCTCTACGACTCTTTAAAGCAGGCATCCTCACTACGCGGCCCGCGGGCCGCATGCGGGACGATTTTTTGCGGCCCTTAGACGGTTAGGATTGAAGTCAAAATATTTTATAACTTAAATAAATATTATATTTATTTACTGAGTGTTTTGAAAATCTGTTTTACTAAACTTAATTAATTACTCAAACTACTCAAGTTAAAAACCCCGCCCGCTATATCTTTGCCTCGGGCTTTACTGACGTTTAGCAAGCAGTAGTATCGGCAACACCGCAACGCAACGCAACGCAACTTGTGACGGTGGAGACGTGCAAAAGGTAAGAAAGAAGGGACTGCCATATGTTTGATATGTCGTGAAACTGTACCATTTCGCTTGGTAGAAAATCCATGGGCAATGAAACCACCTAATGTAGCTCATCTTTCTGTTTTTGGATATGAAGGGATTTGAAAAATGAATTAATCGATCTTCAGAACAATACGGAATTCAAAAGTATTTTTGAAGAAAAGATGAAGAATAAAGCTCACTATGAGTTTCGGAGGGTTGTTGAAAGGACAAATTTCCTAACTTACTTGAATGTGCTCAGAAAATATTGTGTGTTTTTTCATCTACTTATGTCTGTGAATCTACATTCAGTAAGCTGAAGTTTGTAAAAAACAAGTACAGATCTAGGCCAACAAGTGAGAATGTTGAGAACATTTTAAGAATTTCAGTTTCTTCCCAACCTGCCAACATAGATGCCATATTAGAGGACTGTGAAAGATTTCGCCCATCAACATCAAAGAATTAACTAAGTAAAAAAAAAGACATTTTCAAACTTTTTTATGTGCAAAACAGTTTATTTATGTTGGTAATGTAATAAACGTATGTTATAATCATATTGTTTGTCAGTTATTTAGTGCCTCTTGTACTTGCGGCCCTCAGGAAAATTTTATGCAAAATTTTTGGCTCTCAAAGTATTCCTAGTGAGGACCCCTGCTTTAAAGTATATGTATATGCTACGACCCTTGACACAAAATAAAACTTTCCGTATGTGTGTTAACCCAATAAATAAAAGCGACAATTATCTCCCACTCGGTAAACCCAACCTTTCCGATATAATTCCTTCACTTTTTCGGTCACTTATCCGCAGAACAGAATGGAATTGATTTACAATCGAAGTAGTGAAATAGTGAAATTTAAGTAGATTTTAAGTAGTAGGTTTACTTCAATATAAAAAATTATACATATTTTACACTTATTTAAATCAAATATACAGTTGAACTAAAATAATTTAATAAATTTTAAATCTAGACATTTTTAATTTAATACTAAAATATCAAATAGTAAAACACTAAATAGATTTCAACTCTAAAAACTTGTTATATTTTCAAATTAAATGATTTTATATCACATTTTTATTTTTTTAGCTAGATTGTTATAAGCATTAATGGCAAAAGATTACCAATATTACGAATGCAAAGTTAATACATATTTTACTCACAAAAAAACTTGTGTAAAATCAGAATAGAAAAATTACAAATATATATATATATATATATATATATATATATATATATATATAGAATCCTATCAAGTTAGGAACAAAATTTTGAAGCATGAAAATTCAAAATTCACAAATCAATAATAACTTGTTTATTTCAAAAGTTCAGCACAAAAGTGCATTATCTGATTTGTATAAGAAACTAAAAACTAACACTAAAAAAACTATAATTGTTTTATAACGGTAAATATTCAAATAGTTCACTCTAAATCTCACTATACACCAGTTTGTTAATCCATAAAAACTAGTTTCGACGACGATGTCGCCTTCAACAGTGATTGGCAACTACTTTTAATTTTTACTATTCTGAATTGTTCTCACTAGCTAAGCTCTAATTAATTTAATATTAGATTTTATGGTTATTTATATTTTGTAAATCATAGAAAACATTTTTTACAGTGACGGAAAAGAAAATTAATGCCAGTCAGCCAGTGATATAAAATGTTTCCACATGTTTAAAAAAATATTTTATAAATAAATTTGTTAAAGGAAAAAGTGAGTAAAAAATATTTACTGAGAAATAAGGTTGTGTTACAGCCAGCATAAAATAGTGAAGATGGTCGAGTTGCCGTAAAATGAAATTGCAGAAGTTACCTCTGTATGGAATAGAGGACAACAACAGATTGAGCAGAAATAAGATTAGCTTGACGGAACTTTGCCAAGATAAGATAGAAGTAAATATGAGACATGTTTGAGAACCGTGAAAACGACCGAATCAACGAATCGCTGAATGAGTCGAGTACTTACCACTCCAGGGATGGCGGCGCTGACGAAGAGCGCCAGTGTGTCGGGCCAAGGCAGCAGCCGGTATTGTTCCCACCACCTCTTCACCACCAGGGTTACGTAAAATCCCAGCACGAAGGACATGGGGATGTTTTGACTGTGGGCTGAGAGGTAGTCCTTTACCTTTTCAAACTGGCTGAAACAAAACCACTTGATTTATTAGAAAAGTGTGTTGCTATGGAAAACGTCAATGAATTATCATTGGTTCTGGGAGACATCTTTTTAATATAGTCAATGATATAATTAGCAATAAACTTGAAATCTAATAAAGAGATAAACATACATAATTATTCTGAGGATACATTTTTGACATATCATAGGTTAAACACTTACATATTGCTTTAACAGACAAGAATGTCTATTAGAAGCCATTTTTATGAAAATATTTCATAACATTATTAGAGAAGCCCTATATCCGTTAACGTTCTCTGGAGGGTAGTGGATAGATAACTATCTAACCCTCTGTTCCAATATCAGGGTGAGTAGTCTTTTAGTCCTACCAAACTCCATCTGCTGTTTCTAATCCTTCTTAACTATAAGGGGGTTTTACTAAAAGGTTTTGTAACTATAAGGGGAGGTAAATATATGGGGATGTAACTAAAAGGCTATGATTCTATTAGGGGATGTAAAATATAAGGGAATGTAAAGTATAAGGGGGTGTAACTATAAGGAGGTGTAACTATAAAGGGGTGTAACTATAAGGGGATGTAAAGTATAAGGGGGTGTAACTATAAGGAGGTGTAACTATAAAGGGGTGTAACTATAAGGAGAAAAAGCTATATGGGGATATAACTAAAAGTCCGTGTATCTATAAGGGGATGTAAGCTATAAGGGAGTGTAGCTAAAAGGGGTTGTAACTAGCTCATATCTCTTTATAAACACGACAGAGAGTAGTTCTAATTCAAATCGGGCCACCCTTGGCTGGAGGCATGCTAACCAGTACCGGCGAGTGAGCTTCCCTTCTTCATTCCGGTGTGGTCGAACTGCGCAAAGTAAAAATGCGAGGTAAAATTTATTAATTACAATAAACGTTACAATGAATACTAAAATACTTAAAAAGAAAAGAAATCAGTGAGAATTCAAACGATTTAAAAATTATATTAAATATTTGTAGTAGGTACTAATTTGTTAATAAAGTAAAACATGATTTCCATTCATAGCCTATACTTTTTTATCCATGCGGTGGATGGTATATGTTGTGTGATTCTATCAATTACAATCTATTACTCTCTTCTTCAGAGTTAACTAACCGACGGCTAGAGTAGATGGCAAAACCACAGTTTCGCCACAAAAACAGGTGGTTTTGACGGAAAATACGTTACTTTTCCGTTAAAAACGGTTAGGTGGGGTATGAGGGGTTGGTTTCATCGATTATTGGAGGGTGACGTGTATGGTACGAGGTCTGGAATGTGGGCGGTTGTGCGCGGTTGTGCGTGTGTGTATGTGGCAGGTGTTTTTTTTAGAAATACGTTAATTTTCCGTTAAAGACCGTTAGGTGAGGTAGTATGGGTTGGTTGGTGATATGGATGTTGGCTGTTGTGTGATGTAATTAGAAGCCTGTTCGGACATGTTGGGGGGTAATGTAAAAACCGTTGTTTACCTAGAGAATGTGTGTATTATATTCTGTACCCAGTTCGTTGCTGACCTATATTTTTACTATAACGTCGCGTTTGTACGGTTGAAATCCGTTACGAGGTGATGGGATTATTTTCGCAATAAATGTGTCAGTCGCAAAGACTGAACGGTGACTTCTCTGTTTGTTCTCCAGATCTTTACTGGTTAAAAAAATGTAAAAGCATGTTAATTTATTGATATAGGTTCCTCGCGTAAAACGTCATTGGGAACTTGTATAGATGATGACGACGACATACTTGTGTTATAGTTGTGGGATAAGTAGTTGGTTAGTAGGTCAAGGTCATAGGAAGATGTTTTTAAAAAGAGTCGCAAGCAGAAGTGCTTGCGACATTAATATTAATTTTTTTATTTATTTATTTATTATTTTTTTTATTTATTTATTTTTTTTACACAAATACAATAGCATCTTATAATTACATCGCTATATTATAACAAAAATACAATTTTTTTTTTTAGACTAATACAGCTACTGATGTAAAGTCAGTTCGGTGGACCCACATCCGGACGGTCCGTTGGAGACTATGTGAAATTCGCCGGCACCCACCTCATCCAAATCCATGTTCGCCAACAGCGTGATGAAGCGTCTAGGTAGGAATATCTGGAATTTCGGGTGTGACGTAATTAAAAGAGTAGCGTATATAAACTGCAATAGCTATCAAAAAAGTAACATTTGCCGTTCAGATTGACTAGCGATGGACATCGTACAAATGGGGAAAAGCAAGGCATTCGTTCCCGTTGACAGTTTCAGGGAGAAGGCTTTAGTTACTAGGAAGACCTCATTGGCAGCAGATATACTTCGTGCAGAATGTAAAATCTGTCTATCAGAAGAAGTTCAAGTGGTTTATTTACCCTGCAGACACGTTATTGCTTGTTTGCTTTGCGGATTAGCCTGCAAAACTTGCGGAATTTGCAGAGAAACTGTTGACTCTATTATGAGAATTTATCTTTCCTAACATTTGTAATAATTTTTTGTTTAACAACAATATTTCTTTTTAATAGTATAATTATTGTAACTTATTATTTAAAAAATATATATTATGTCTTGTAGAAAAAATGTAATTTTGTGTTTGCTTTGACCAAGCTTAAGTCATTTTACACCTTTGCTCAACTAAAAATCCTCTATTTTATTAATATTCAAACATCAAACAATACACACACACACACACACACACACACACACACACACACACACACACACACACACACACACAAGTGTTGGGCATAGTTGATATCCACGACATACTTGTGTGTGTTTGTTTTGAAATACAATGCAATTACGTTAGGATTAATAAAACTCACACTGACAGGTGTTAAGACAGGTGTTGTGGGGGACGGGTAAAACTAGGTTTGATGAACTCATAGGGGGGCAGGTGTTGCACTGCATGTAGGTATTAGCCTATATAAACGAGCGAAACGTTTAGAGACTGTTCACTTCTATGCATGACTTTATAGAGTGAATACTATGTTCTTGTTAGCTTTTAAGATATTTCAATGTTTTAATATATTTTTTATTCCCTTGTATTTTATATAGGTTACTTTGGTTTTATGCTTTGTAAAGAAGGTATGCACCCAGAGATAACGGTTTTTTGCGGTTCAAAATAAGTAACCATGCTTGAAACCCAAAAAATCTGCGACAATATCGCCAGTTGTATATTGTTCGCATATCTTGGTCATATCTTATTTCCAAAGCATATAATTTGAGATAACATCTCTGTATTGTGAGTTTTTGTTAGCTTGTGACTTTATAGAGTGAATACTATGTTCTTGTTAGCTTTTAAGATATTTCAATGTTTTAATATATTTTTTATTCCCTTGTATTTTATATAGGTTACTTTGGTTTTATGCTTTGTAAAGAAGGTATGCACCCAGAGATAACGGTTTTTTGCGGTTCAAAATAAGTAACCATGCTTGAAACCCAAAAAATCTGCGACAATATCGCCAGTTGTATATTGTTCGCATATCTTGGTCATATCTTATTTCCAAAGCATATAATTTGAGATAACATCTCTGTATTGAGAGTTTTTGTTAGCTTGTTAAGAAATACAATTATAATATATGTTTATTCCTTGTTGTACTTTATATAGCTCACTTTGGTTTACATTATATTATTTAATTTTTTTGTGCATGTTAGACTAAATGTTTAGATGTATTTTGTGGTTGCATGTTAAATTTTATTTTTATAATTATAGCATAAACACAGCATGTTTTTCAGGTTAAAATAATTATATATGTATTTCTTCCAGGTTTATATAAATAATACCAATATTTATTCTTGTTTCAGCAGTTTTTTCAGGTTAAAATAATTATATCTTTATTTATTTCAGGTTTTATATAAATAATACCAATATTTATTCTTGTTTATTTTTCAGGTATTATAAACAATATTACTCCTACTTTCATGTTTACCTCAGGAATCTTGATTGTTTCTGATTTTGATCAATCCCCCCCCCCCTAATGTGATTTTTATTGGGTATCTTTTAATTACTTCAAGCCCATGTCTGGAGTATATTACACATAAGCACGTGCTATATATGTAGTTGGAACAGAATGGGGTATCTCATGAGGTGAAAATCAATTTCGTAAAATTATTGTTGATTTAGTCTTGTGGAATACATAAATTGTTATTCAAAATACCGAAAATCACATATTTGGGGGGGGGGGAATTTAATAACATTTTTTTATTGTTTACTTTTCAGGTAAAATAATATATGTTTCTTACTTCCAGGTTTACATCATTAATATCCCTAATACTCCTTCCTCTTTCACGCACGCTAAGGCTATCTCCGGATAGTTTGTCTGGGGGCAACCCGGGCAAAGCGTGTTCTCCTGGACATCATTGTTTCTGTTCACTGGGAGCTTGATATCCAACCCCCCACCCCACCCACCTTTTTTGTCTTTTCCCCGAGGTGAGTAAACGTAGCGGATGATTGGCGAGATGAATTTCGCGTCATTCGTTGCGTCACCCGGCTTCCAATAGTCATACAGCAAGAACGAATTCAGCGTATGTCTATTATTCATTTACACCCCAATCCCTCTAGGTTGCCGTTGGTCTATTCGGCTGGTGACGTGAAGAATTGCGTTCCAGTCTAGTAGAGCGCCTAGGGATCCCTTTGTGCAGAGTGTTACAAGGAGAATATTCAGTACATTCTGCTTAGAGTCACTCCTTCCTATTCTTTCCCATAGTTTTAAGGAAAAAAAATTTTTAATATTCAAACGACCTTGACCCAGTTTTTAGCTGGAAGAAAATGCTTCACACATTTTCCAAAGCTTGTATTAAAGTTATAATACGTTCTGTTACCTCCTACACCGAAAGAAAATAATAATAAGTTCAATTCCCCCCGCAGAGTTACTTCAATTTGTGATTTGGAACACTTCAATTCCTTCCACCTCCCCCCGATATCTTCTTTACTCAACTATTCTACTATGTTAAACCTCACCTACCTCTTCACATCCAAAACGTCATTCTCCCCCTCCCTTCCTAGTGATACAGTATAACCCCTCCTTCGTTTTAAATCGTATAAATAGCATAGACTCGCGATAACATCATCATTTTGCTTCTCAATGTTATAGCTGAAGAATGGATCCAACCGTCAGGATTTCTACAGCTCCTCTAAAAATGTCCACCATACATAGGAGAACTGAAACCGCAAGCACTTCAAATACCGCAGCCTATCATTTCAACAACCTGGTTAAGGACCTACTGCTAACAGATAGTCCTGTTAAAAATTGTAAAAACACATCCTCGACTATTTCTCCGAAACCTACTGCAGCCAAAAAACTTGAGTTTTTACCTACTCTACCCTCCAATTCCCAAAAGCAATTCCGACTTTGTACATACAGATTTTCGAAAGGGATAAAGAGAAACGGAATATGCAACGCTCGTATTGCAGGTGATGGTGTTATACTGTGCAGCCGTCATCGCGAGCGTAATACAACAGGCCTGAAAGAAACAAAATCTTCCACAAATAAGTCTTCAAAAAATATTTTGCCGAAAATAAAAATATCCAGACTCAAAACTAACACCAAATATCGACTTCTATCATACTTGAACGATGATGAGGCCATCGTGGGAACTACAAAAGGTGCCTTCATCATACATTTCCCTTTTAAGAAGTTTAAAAAACAACCTCTTAAAGACGGATGGTATCTTGAAGTAAAGTTTGCAGATCACAACTCCAAAAAGAAGCTTCTACATTGGGTTAAAAAATAATACGATTCATCTTCTCAGCAACTGTTTCCTCATACACACCCTCCTTTCCTACCTTTGCTTTCCTTTCCAAGAATAGAGCAGCTGATGGGTTCGCCCATCAGCTGCTTTATTCTCTTTATTATAAACGACCTTGACACATATTTACCAAGGCTACTACACAAGAGCAGCATGTATAGAACACAAGCTTTTTATCTATCTATGCAACTTCATATTATATTATAAACTCACTATCTGAATTCTCAGTATTATTTTGTTTACAGGTGTGGGAATATGTCTGAGGAAAACCTTCTCAATGAAATAACCTCGCTTAGGAAATTGATAAAGTTAAAGTATAATCGGTTTAAGATACGAAAAATTGAGAGCGAAAGTAGAGTACAAAAACGTTTACATTATATTATAGAACCTATCAGAGAGTTGATTAAAACCGCTTTAGATAAAATACTATCTGAAAAAGCTTTGTATAAATCCAAAACGCTAACCGCGTGTGATTCGGGAGAACGTTTTGCAAAGTATAGTTTTATTCCTAAAGCGGTGTCATCTCCTACGACCCACTCTTTGACGGACGACACAGTGTTAGAAAGGGTGAAAACAGACCATGCCTCCTTGTTATATCCTGAATTTACAGACTTAAATGTAATAGCTGAGACATCCGATCCCCCAGAACCCAGTGTCGGCGAAGTTATATCAACTCCGGGTGCTTATGACGTAGCAACAGAGTGGTTAGAGGAGACTTTCGTTAATCCGCTCACTAAATCTTACATGAAGAAATTCATGAATGACGCTGCCGGTAATAAAAAGAGTATTGATCATACATACGGTCCACGTTTGGAGAAAGATAACATCTTTGTTGGTGACACGCAATTGTTGTTCGAAGAAGATGGTGGTCTGCGATTGGGTGATACCGTTTACAATCCGACTAAAGGATTGTATGAGCTTCTTTTCAAGAGAATACCTGATGATGACGTCTATGACGAGAATGATATCGCAGCCTATAAAGATATATTAGTCAAGACCAACGCTCATAGGATTGGATATTTGCGAAACAACAGGATTAATCGCCAAGTAAATTCCTTTAAATATAGGACTGTATTAGCTCAAATGTTTCCCACAACATACTACGGATCAGGGATGCGATACAGCAATAGCAACAGCAGACACTTAATGATAGTTCCAGCTAAAGCGGGTAACTTTACTCAAACCCTTAAAGATATAAACATACTGAATAACGTAACACAGTTCTAGGCACTAGGTCAGTATGTCAAGGTTATATATAGTTAATAGAATAGATCAGCTGATGGGTTCTCCCATCAGCTGCTCTATTCTTGGGAAGGGAAGGAAGCGAGGGATAGAGGGATGGGTGATATTGAGAGGATTGGTTTGGAAAAGGTTTTGAAATTTTCAGTACTTTGGGTTATTACTGAGAGCTTTGATCACTGTCTTCGAACGAAAGTCGTCTTCTTGCGGAGCATACACCGTCACGCCGAGGATTGCTACTTATCGGTGTGCTAGTAGCCTGCGGTTGCCCATCATATGAATCTGTTGCATCTTCAGCATAAGATACTGCATTTTCCTTCAACGAAGGATCTTCATCGTCCTCAAGTGAGTCTACAGTAGTTTGTAAAAAGTCTTCCAACGAGGTATTCATTACGGTTGTCATGTTTTGTATATCGACAGCCGTGAAAACAGCAAAAACTTGTTCAACTTCTTCCTCTGATAAAGTGGCTATCCACGACCATTCTATACAATGAATAGGTTGTTCTATATTCAGAGGAGCCATGTTAATTATAGTTAGGTTTGAACAATTATAATTCGCTTGTTTGCAGTTTTTTTGCTCTTTTATACGTGCGCAATAACTTTTTGAAAGGACAGTGATAGAAGGGGGGGGGGGGGGTAACAAGGATAATGCTTTTTTTAAAATATATAGTGGTGGGGGGATGTAGTTCAGGATATATATAAGACATGCATGATTTTAGTATCATTTTAGTTTCTAACTTGAATTTGAGTAGAACAAATATACTAAAAAATGGAATCTAACAATGTTTTCTGTTGTGAAATTTGCAGAGATGAATTCAAAGATGAGTTACTGTATCTGATGCATTTTGAGTTATTTCACAGAGTCTGCACACAGGAAAATGAAGACAGAGAAGTTTACACAATTCCCGACTATGAAGGAACTATTCCAGCTGATGGAGAAAGGAATAGCTTATTCTCGTGCGAGATTTGTGGAGAAGAATTCAACGACCGCTTACTCCTGTTGTCGCATGTTGAGATATTCCATACACCTTTTCTCGATCAAGAAAACAACGAATTATACAGCTTACCAGACTTGCCGGAAACTAGAAAGGAATCAGTAGCTGACAGAGCAACAGTCATACATTACGCTCCCCCAAGACAAAAGTTGAAACACGAACTTCTATCTCAAGCGTTACCTAGGTCATATGTTAAACATTTCCTTATAAGGAACGTAACCGAACTCTATTTGGACGATTACATAATTGAAGCGAGCGATGTTGTAGTGGAGCTGTTGAAAGAGGAGCTCATTCGTTTAAATTTTATAAAGTTTGGACTTGTGATGGAGTCCGAATTTGTAAATGTGGAAGGAGAAATATCTCAGAGAGCGTTTATAACTAGGAACAGAAAAATTACTTTTGCATCAGACCTGGAAAACGTAGTCAGGGAATGTATGCAGGAGATTGTTTTGAAAATAACCGAACACGAAAGTCGGGGGTCTGGATGGACATTAGGTAAAGTTAAGAGCTTGGTGGTAAGAGTACATAAACATGGATATGGGGATCGTGGAAGTAGTTATATCCCGTTACCTAAGAAGATAGCATCCACCTTGTCTTGCATTAATGTCCATAACTCCGACAACAAATGTTTTCGATATGCAATGCTAGCAAAATATGTTGAACCAAAAAGCGCATTTAGAGTTGACTACAAATACGAACAAGTTGGCAATAAGTACAACTTTGCTGGATTGCAATATCCTGTCTCAGTTGAGGATATAAAACTCTTTGAAAAACGAAATCCTGGAGTATCCGTGAACGTTTTTAGTCTCGACGAAAGTCATAATGTTTATCCGCTGAGAGTAGTAGAAACTGAAGATATTCGCCACACAGACTTACTACTACTACACGATGGTGATGTCTCGCATTACGTCTACATTAAGAATTTTAACAGATTGGTAAGTAGGCAAATGAAAAGATATGATAGTAGCGTGACGGTATGTAAGAAATGTTTTGCTTTCAAATCTCTTTCAATGGAACTCGGAGGGCGACGGTGGTTGACCGAACACAACCGCTTATGCGGAGTACATGCCCCCATTAAAATGGAATTACCTCATCGTGATAAACGGTTTGTTTCTTTCAACAAAACGAATCAGCTATACAGTGTACCTATAGTGATATACGCCGACTTTGAATCTACTTTGATACCTATTAAAACGGTTATGGAAGATCCTGAAGACGTCACCAAACATTTATACCAAAAACACGAGCCTAATAGCTACTGCATGATGGTAAAGTCTACTTTAGACGAAAACCATCTCACGAGGTATGGGTTAACATCAAAACCGCTTGTTTACAGGGGTTGTGATGCGGTAAAGAACTTTCTACAACAGCTGAAACTTGTTGCCGAGAAAGTTGAAGGGATGTACTCAAATATTGTTCCCATGTTAGAGATGAGTGATGACGAAATACTTGCATACACATCCGCAACTACTTGTTACTTGTGTAAAAAATCTTTTACAGACATAAATCATAAAGTCCGTGACCATGACCATCTCACAGGAAAGTATAGAGGATCGGCTTGTAACTCGTGCAACATAAATTATAAGCTACCTAATTTTATACCTGTCGTGCTGCACAATTTAAGTGGATACGATTCACATTTTATAATACATGAATTGAACTTATGGAAAGGACAAATCGATGTGTTAGCCTCGTCGAAAGAAAAGTTTATAAGTTTTTCAAAAAAGGTCGGTAAACTAAAATTGAGATTCATCGACTCTTATAGGTTTTTACCTTCAAGCCTTATGAAACTTAGCGAAAATCTATCACGGGACGATCTGCTGGAGACGAAGAAACTTGTACCTGAAGGGAAGCTTGAACTAGTGTTAAGAAAAGGTGTTTTCCCTTACGATTATATAGACGATGCAGATAGGTTCAACGAAACTTCGCTTCCTCCCATAGAATGTTTTTACAGCAAGCTAAATGAATGCGGAATTAGTGATGAAGAATACCAACACGCATGTAACGTATGGAACGGAATGGAGTTTAAGACTTTGGGAGAGTACAGTGATTTTTATGTACAACTCGACGTGACCCTTCTTTGCGATGTTATGGAGGAATTTAGAAACACCTGTATGAACGCTTACGGGCTTGATCCCCTCCATTCTTACACCTCACCAGGACTGGCGTGGCAGGCTATGTTGAGAGAAACAGGATGCACTTTGGAATTGATGATGGATGTCGATATGATCCTCATGGTAGAGTCGGGCGTCCGAGGCGGTCTAACGCAGTGCGTTAGGAAACATGTTAGAGCCAACAACAAGCATTTGCCTGACTTTGATAGTGAGAAAGAGTCTGTCTACCTAGGGTACTTCGACGCAAACAACCTTTACGGGTGGGCCATGTCGATGCCCTTGCCATCTGGAGGATTCGAATGGGTAGATCCAACTACGATAGAAGAAATTCAACATATCCCTCGTTACGGTTGTTTCGGGTATATTTTGGAGTTCGACTTTGAATACCCGGAGGCGCTCCATGATCATCACTACGATCTCCCTCTTCTACCAAAAAGCGAAGTTCCGCCTGGAGGTAAATACAAAAAGCTTTTGATGACTGTTGAATCGAAAGATCATTACGTCGCTCACTATTGGACCGTGCAACAAGCCATACAACTAGGACTTCGTATTACCAAAGTTCATAGAGTCATACGTTTTTCACAATCATATTGGTTAAAGCCGTACATCGATTCGAACACTGCTAGGAGATCCGCCGCTAAATCTGCTTTCCAGAGAGATTTCTTCAAATTAATGAACAACGCAATTTTCGGAAAAACTCTGGAAAACAAACGAAAACATATAGATGTTAGGCTTGTTACAGACGAAAAGAAACTAATGAAACTTGTGAAGCGAGACAACTTTAATACGTCTATTATTATAAATAAAGATCTGGTATTGGTTTGTATGAATAAGACTAAGATAGTTCTCGACAGACCACTTTATATCGGTATGTCCATCTTAGACATCTCCAAGACGCACATGTACGACTTCCACTACGAAAAGATGGTACGTCATTACGGAAGAGATAAAATCGGAATATCGTATATGGATACAGACGCGTTTCTCTACTGGATTCGAACAAATGATCTTTACGAAGACCTCAAGACATTTCAACATAAAAACGATTTTGATTTCTCCGAATACCCACCGCACCATCCCACTTACGACGGAGGCGTTAATAAAAAGGTTCTAGGTAAATTTAAGGACGAGCTAAACAGCATCCCAATAATCGAACTCATAGCGTTGATGCCGAAGATGTACGCTATGACTACCGCCGTAGGTGGACACAACTGTGAAGAGGAGGAAGGAGTAATAAAAAAGGCTAAAGGAATAAAAAAGAGCTACTTGAAGAAATCTATTATGTTTGAACACTACAGGAAATGTCTGTTCGAAAACGTAGAGTACAAGGCTACTTTCAACACAATTCGTAGCTTCGGTCATGAGCTTTACACCATGTTACAACGCAAAAGATCACTATCAACAAGAGACGACAAAAGAAAAATACTTTCAGACTGCATAAACACGTTACCGTACGGGCACTATTCCTTGCGAGATATATCCGAATGTTAACGTAACAACAGTTATATATAAAAAAATCTAAATTCTATTATTTGTTTCCTATAGTCACTAACGGTAACGATGGAGTTAAGGGAAAAGATTGTACGCGAATTACACGCACCAGCAAGAAGAAAATTTCCTAGACGAAATACTATCTTAAAAGGACTAGACGATAAATTTTTCCAAGCTGATCTTGTAGAGATGAGACCATACGCTAAGGATAATAAAGGTTTTAATTACATACTTACACTTATAGATTGTTTTACTAAAATTGCGCACGCTATTCCATTAAAAAACAAGTCTTCGGAAAACGTTGCTAATGCTGTAGAGGGGCTATTGCTTCAAGAGAGGATTAAGAAACTCCAGACGGATGATGGTAAAGAATTTTTCAATAATCCATTCAAACAATTAATGAAGAAATATCGTATCAACCATTACTCTAGCAAGAGCGAAATTAAAGCTGCAATAATAGAACGTTTCAATAGAACGCTAAAGAGTAAGATGTACAAGGTTTTCTCAAAAAGAGGATCATACGTCTGGCATGACGTATTACCTGTTTTGATAAACGAATACAATAATACGGTACACAGGACTATCGGCGTGAAACCTGTAGACGTTAATAAAAAGAACGAACGAAAGGTGTTTGATCGTATAGTCCGGCAAACAAAACCGCATACGGAAAAACGAATGCCGAAAAGGTTTTTCCTCGGTGATCAAGTGCGTATTAGCAAACACAAGCGCGTTTTTACCAAAGGATACCTTCCTAATTTTTCGAATGAAGTGTTTACAGTTTACAGGATACAACCGACGTTTCCTGAGACTTATCTTTTGAAAGATCACAAAGGGGATATCATACAAGGTGGTTTCTACGGGCACGAGCTATCACCGTCTACAGTTGGAAACGTATATTTAGTTGAGAAAATACTCCGCAGAAAGGGCGATAAAGTTCTTGTGCGTTGGTTAGGTTTCGACCGCAGCCAGGATACGTGGATAAATAAAAAAGATTTAATCTAATAACGGATGTACAGTATAATATGAGTCTGTAAGCAGGCAAGAAATGGAAATATTAGAGCAAAAGGATAAATTTGTTGTTAAAAATATAGATCTTCTGACTGCTGATAAAACCACCCACAGTGAAGGGAAACACGGTGCATTACTTCCTGACACTGTAAGATGCATAGTCTCGGGGCCATCAAACTGCGGGAAAACAAACGTAGTGTTTAACCTGCTCACGCAAGCTAACGGACTGCGATTCAATAATGTATACATATTTTCCAAGTCGCTCAACCAACCAAAGTATCTACTTTTGGAAAAGGTTATATCCGAGGTGCCAGGCGTCAATTGGTTCAAATTTGATGTAAACGAAGAAATCATGGGACCAAGTAAAGCTCGACCGTATTCTGTATTTTTATTCGATGACGTTAGCTCGGAAAGACATCATCACATAACCACGTACTTTGCCATGGGGCGACATAACATGATAGATTGTATTTACATAGGGCAAACCTATAGCAAAATCCCTAAGCAGCTATTACGAGATAACGCCAATCTCATTATAATGTTCAAGCAGGATGAGACTAACACGAGACACGTATACAACGATCACGTAGGTGCTGATATGGAATACAACAGATTTAAACAGATATGTTCTACAGCGTGGAACGATCATTTCGGATTCCTAGTCGTCGATAAGGAGCGTAACATCGATGAAGGTCGATACAGACTGGGATTTGACAGATACGTTGTAATAAACTCGCAGAGCGATTTACAATGTTAACATTACGATACAGCTATTCAACTGGATAACAAGCGCTAAGTAAATACATGGAGAAACAAAGGAAGTTGGTAAACGAAATAAAAGTGTTGAGCGATACCATCAGAAAAAAAAATGAAGCCTTGAAATTAGGCATAAGCGAAAGGGATAAATACTTGGAGACCACTTTCAAACCGATAGTAGAACCGTTAAAGAAGATATCTGAAAAACTCGGTGAAAACGCATGGATTGATGGTGACGCGCAAGACATAATACCCTTTAAACAGGAGTCGGGCGCTGAGTTGACGGACACATCAGCAGACTATGTAACGGATGAAGATGATGGAAGAACGTCTGTTCACGAGTCAACTAAAGACGTCAGTATATTGAGCGACAATATATCGAGTAAAGGTCCTATGGGTAAAAAGTATTTATTAAAGATGTTAGATTCAATGTCTGATACAAGCAGGAAGAAACAATACCATAC
>JBAIZL010000406.1:0-2500 GCA_036971475.1 Prosapia bicincta
TAACCTAACCTAACCTAACCTAACCTAACCTAACCTAACCTAACCTAACCTAACCTAACCTAACCTAACCTAACCTAACCTAACCTAACCTAACCTAACCTAACCTAACCTAACCTAACCTAACCTAACCTAACCTAACCTAACTAACCTAACCTAACCTAACCTAACCTAACCTAACCTAACCTACCTAACCTAACCTAACCTAACCTAACCTAACCTAACCTAACCTAACCTAACCTAACCTAACCTAACCTAACCTAACTAACCTAACCTAACCTAACCTAACCTAACCTAACCTAACCTAACCTAACCTAACCTAACCTAACCTAACCTAACCTAACCTAACCTAACCTAACCTAACCTAACCTAACCTAACCTAACCTAACCTAACCTAACCTAACCTAACCTAACCTAACCTAACCTAACCTAACCTAACCTAACCTAACCTAACCTAACCTAACCTAACCTAACCTAACCTAACCTAACCTAACCTAACCTAACCTAACCTAACCTAACCTAACCTAACCTAACCTAACCTAACCTAACCTAACCTACTAACCTAACCTAACCTAACCTAACCTAACCTAACCTAACCTAACCTAACCTAACCTAACCTAACCTAACCTAACCTAACCTAACCTAACCTAACCTAACCTAACCTAACCTAACCTAACCTAACCTAACCTAACCTAACCTAACCTAACCTAACCTAACCTAACCTAACCTAACCTAACCTAACCTAACCTAACCTAACCTAACCTAACCTAACCTAACCTAACCTAACCTAACCTAACCTAACCTAACCTAACCTAACCTAACCTAACCTAACCTAACCTAACCTAACCTAACCTAACCTAACCTAACCTAACCTAACCTACCTAACCTAACCTAACCTAACCTAACCTAACCTAACCTAACCTAACCTAACCTAACCTAACCTAACCTAACCTAACCTAACCTAACCTAACCTAACCTAACCTAACCTAACCTAACCTAACCTAACCTAACTAACCTAACCTAACCTAACCTAACCTAACCTAACCTAACCTAACCTAACCTAACCTAACCTAACCTAACCTAACCTAACCTAACCTAACCTAACCTAACCTAACCTAACCTAACCTAACCTAACCTAACCTAACCTAACCTAACCTAACCTAACCTAACCTAACCTAACCTAACCTAACCTAACCTACCTAACCTAACCTAACCTAACCTAACCTAACCTAACCTAACCTAACCTAACCTAACCTAACCTAACCTAACCTAACCTAACCTAACCTAACCTAACCTAACCTAACCTAACCTAACCTAACCTAACCTAACCTAACCTAACCTAACCTAACCTAACCTAACCTAACCTAACCTAACCTAACCTAACCTAACCTAACCTAACCTAACCTAACCTAACCTAACCTAACCTAACCTAACCTAACCTAACCTAACCTAACCTAACCTAACCTAACCTAACCTAACCTAACCTAACCTAACCTAACCTAACCTAACCTAACCTAACCTAACCTAACCTAACCTAACCTAACCTAACTAACCTAACCTAACCTAACCTAACCTAACCTAACCTAACCTAACCTAACCTAACCTAACCTAACCTAACCTAACCTAACCTAACCTAACCTAACCTAACCTAACCTAACCTAACCTAACCTAACCTAACCTAACCTAACCTAACCTAACCTAACCTAACCTAACCTAACCTAACCTAACCTAACCTAACCTAACCTAACCTAACCTAACCTAACCTAACCTAACCTAACCTAACCTAACCTAACCTAACCTAACCTAACCTAACCTAACCTAACCTAACCTAACCTAACCTAACCTAACCTAACCTAACCTAACCTAACCTAACCTAACCTAACCTAACCTAACCTAACCTAACCTAACCTAACCTAACCTAACCTAACCTAACCTAACCTAACCTAACCTAACCTAACCTAACCTAACCTAACCTAACCTAACCTAACCTAACCTAACCTAACCTAACCTAACCTAACCTAACCTAACCTAACCTAACCTAACCTAACCTAACCTAACCTAACCTAACCTAACCTAACTAACCTAACCTAACCTAACCTAACCTAACCTAACCTAACCTAACCTAACCTAACCTAACCTAACCTAACCTAACCTAACCTAACCTAACCTAACCTAACCTAACCTAACCTAACCTAACCTAACCTAACCTAACCTAACCTAACCTAACCTAACCTAACCTAACCTAACCTAACCTAACCTAACCTAACCTAACCTAACCTAACCTAACCTAACCTAACCTAACCTAACCTAACCTAACCTAACCTAACCTAACCTAACCTAACCTAACCTAACCTAACCTAACCTAACCTAACCTAACCTAACCTAACCTAACCTAACCTAACCTAACCTAACCTAACCTAACCTAACCTAACCTAACCTAACCTAACCTAACCTAACCTAACCTAACCTAACCTAACCTAACCTAACCTAACCTAACCTAACC
>JBAIZL010000406.1:72500-77500 GCA_036971475.1 Prosapia bicincta
ATGATGATCTGCAGAAACAGCAAGGGAACGTGCAAAATATGATTGTGTTTAAAAATACCTATTTTAAAAGGCTCCTGTGTCCTCTTAAACACAATCTGCCAGTAGATAAATCCCTGGACTTTTATTACAAAAAACCAACTAATCTATAGACTAGCTCATGAAATTAGTAGAGCGAAACTCTTTAAAACATTAGGCTTTATCTATTGCCATTTAATGAAATTTAATTAAATTTGTTTACTGATTTGATAATCATTTTTATATTAGTTGGAAAAAGCTAAACAGTTTTTATTGGTTATTTGACACAGGATGGAATGCAAATAATCTTGATTTTTATGACATATTTAACTCTATTTATTGAAATAAAAAAGAAAATTTATCCTTCAAAGTATTACACAATTATATTAGCAAAACCATTCACTGAGTTACTTCTTGTTTTCAAAATTACACATAATAATATTTTATCTCCTATATGGAATTGGTAAATTCATATTTTGTAACCTTTAATTTTTAAATTTATAACATTCGAGAATTTCTCATTTTCTTTAAATAAACGGCTTATGGCCAAAACCTTTTGTAATTTTAATATTCATTATTTTAAATATTCTGAGCACATAAATTCATTTACTTAGCATACAATTTATTTAAATTTTATAAAGAGTGAAGTCATTGTTTTAAGCTTGCAAATTTGTTTGAATTTAATAAAATTAACTAACTAAATTTGACGTGACTGATTTCGAATAAAGAAAATGACTTGCCAAAGATGTTCTTGCCGGTCCTTGGGGTCCCTCGTCTGGATTCCCTGGTCCTTGGACACCGGAAGTCGCCATCCCTGGTTCGTCGGTGGTGGTTTCCCTCTATTCGAGCGTCCTGGAGGCTGAGTCTGGAGCCTTCATCCTTGGTGGTCCTGGATGTCGAAAGCGCTGAGGTTATTGTCCATCTGGCCTGCTGACGGTCTCTACTCGCGGTCCAGCATAGCGTCCCGCGGCACCTCGTGTTAGAAAATTTTTACAGACTGTCTCTAAAGGCTTAGAGACCAAGTATATATAGCGGTGAATTTAACCTACCGCACCCCGCCTGCAAGTTTGCTATCGCTCGATTTATTCCTTGTACAGGCAAGTCGGGCAACGAAACTGTTTTAGCTTGCATAGTTTGATAATTAATTTTAGAACACTGAAAAATGTCTATTTTATTTAAACGGCTGTAACTTTTTTGTTTCTTAAGTTTTTTGAATTCTGTTTTCTTTAATGTTCATTCTAGGTTATTGTGGTTCTTTTGAAATGTCGATGAAAGTTCTACGTGGTTTGGTTCGAAAAATAGCTTTTTTAGGCACTTAGAATTTTTTCGCTTCACTCTCGATGTTCAAATTTAGTTAGTTATTACAATTTTATTTTATAACATTCTTTAATGTGGCTTAACTATTCTATTTACTGTTTTATTTAATTTTTCCCTCTTTAATAATTGTATAATTCCCTACTTGATTATTTTAAAAACAGCTTTATTTCTAAAAAACAGGAAATTACTTATTTCCCACTTGCGACGGTCTCTCACCCCGTTGCAATTTCCCCGTTTGAGAGGTTAAAAATGTTTTACTTTGTTAAAATGTTTTTTAAAAATTCCTTATCTTATTATTACTTAAACTATCTTATTCTATTACAAAATTTTCTTATTATTATTCTCTTGTTTCTTGAGAAGTTTTCACCCTGAAACACTTCAAATACAAGTCAATTAGCAATTTATTAGTCACTTTTGTCCACAATAAATTCTATTTTGTCAAATTACACATTATTCACCACACTGATGGCTGTCATTTCTTTATCTATTCATCACGTCAATTTCATTTTATACTAGTTATGGCTTTAAAAACAATGACTTGCAATTAAAAACCTAACTAATCTTACAATACTATTTTTTAAACATATTCCTTTCATATTTTAACTATTACGTATTATTGTGTCAGCTGTGGAAGTACAGTTTATCAAGTTTAATTTGTTTATTTTCCGATAAACCTTCCGTAGCGGCTAACTATTGCGTGGATTCCACATTCCAAACTACCTGGCAAGGTCAATGAGCTGGCTTGTAAACATTCTAATAAAATACGACAACCATTCTACTTATCATATTAAAACGGAACGAACCTTGCTTTTTAAATTCTCTATCTTTGGATTGTACAGTTTATAAAACTGGCTTGTGTCCAGATTATCGAAGTCCACTTGATAAATCTTGATTGCTTCTGATTTTAATGCAAAGTTTCTTATTGTTGCGACCTTTATCGTTAGTACACAAGTTTTCTTGTTTTATATTGTACAGTGATAGTCTGATCTAACGACCCACTATTTCATGCACACAAATTTCTTGTTTAATTTTGCAAAGGCCTGACCGCGTATTTGTTGTACAAGTTATTAAGATTCGCCTGCTATCTCTCTGATTGTTGCTTGATTTAACCCGCTTGTTTGATTTAAGCAGTGGATGTAGCTCGGCAATGTTTGCTCAATATACAAACTTCCTGACTAATACTTTTGTAATGTTGATTTAGTTATTAAATAGTTTGTTTTACATTTAACCATTCGTCCCTTTATAAATAAGTAGCTAATCTGAAGGTCTAGATTTAGCCTTATTTAATTACTGCTTATACTTGTTTTTACATTAAATCAGTTTATTAATCATCCTGACAATTTGATTCCTGCCTAACTTAGCTTATCGCTCGCGTACTGGTTCTATTATTGCAGCAATATTCTAATTTGGCATTTCTGTACTTTTAGGATTATGATAAGTGTAAGGGTCACATTCTAGAATCCCTTTACCCGTCATAAAACTTCTCAATGTTTTTAACATCATATACAATTTTACAGAATACATTACACGATATTTTATAATTATTGACACAGTTGATTTGATTAATTGTAACAAATCAAGTTATTGTTCCTGAGTTTGTTTCATATCCCTTAAACATTTCTCTTTAAATTATTTTTGGAACTTCCGTAGAACATCCTATTGACTTTGTCCTGTTTTATTTACATTCTGGTACGTCCGGCTTATATTGCTGCAAGGAATGTTTTTCTAAAATCGTTCCCCGCCCGTCCACCGGATACTTCAGCGTGGCCTTGTTTACAAACACAAGTAATTGCCCTTAACCTTGAGCCCTTGTTTACATTTGTTCGACTCGGTGGGTCTTTCATTCAAACATCTGGATACTTTATTATAAATTATTTCAACCTAGACAATTCTGGTTTATTTAAAAGTACAGCGGTTATTTATTTGTACTGCCTTTCTTAATAGTATTTAGTTTTAAAATATTTTTTACTCATTCATCAAACATTTCATTAAACACGTCTGAATAACTGTTTAGCAATTCTGGTAACTTCAACATTTCTTGTTTGTTTACTATGCCATGATTATTTGTATTTTCCAACTTAATCGTATTTATTTTAAGACATGTTTTACGCGTTCTGGTTTTCTTTCGGCGTTTTGTGTTACGCCATTGTGCGTAATTCCTGTATTTTATTTTTGTTTTTGATTTATTTTTACTTGGTTTATTTTGATAATTTTTATACTGGTGAGATTTACTTTTAAATTTATTTTTAGCAAACAATTTGGACTTCGTTTTCAAGCAAGATTGGTTAGAATTAAAGTGCTTTGGAATTCTTGTTAAGTCTAACGGATTTGTTTCCCGACAATTAGGTCTTTCCCTAACTTGTTGGAATTTTATTTGTTTCGGCTTGTAGCCATTTTTATTTAATTCGTTGAATCCTCCCTCGTCATTATTTAATTTGTTTGTTGTAGGTTTGGTTAACCCATTTTTTGCTTTGTTTAATCCCGTTAGCTTACTTGATTCCGTTCTTTCACAGTTTAATAATTCACTCTTCCTCGAATTTTCGCACAATTTGTTATTTAAATTTTTGGTAACCTCGTTCTTAACCTTATTCGTTGACAATTGATTTGATTTTATTTTTTGTTCCCCGCTTGTATCGGTGGAACATTTTACATTTTTAGTTATATTTTTGTTTATTATTTTATTAATTTTATTACATCCTATCTCTTGTTTTATATTATTTTTATTATTATTCGATACAAGAAACTCCTGGTGCAGCAGATATCCATCAATTTCGTACGTCATGAACGATCTCTCCATGTTTATCCGGGCTTTTAACGCACACAAAGTATTTGCTCCCAAGATGAGGTCAACCCGTAGATTGTCCACAATCAAGAAAACAAATTCCTTTGTGTGTCCGTTTAATGTTAGAGGTAGCATCGTTTGTAACTTGACTCGTTTACAGGTTGACCCTAATGCTGTGACTATCGCTACATTAGCTATAGGTAGCTCATAGAATAAATTCCCGTTTTGTTTTAGGGCTATGTATTTTTCTGTTTTAATCACAGACATTTGGGCACCTGTATCAACTTGTGCAATTAACTTATGGTCTTTAATTTCGCACTCTATCACTGGACACTGGTCTATATTCTCCAGTTTTACAACCGAGTCAATTCTTTCCTCTAACAAATCGTCCCTAATAGACATGGAAAAACCGCCTAGCCTGATCTTATTATGACGGTAAACCGGCTTTTCCTTCGGTCTCTCGCTCTGAATTTTTTTAAACTTCTTATTGCTTCGGATCTCTAACCTGGTTAACTTATCTCCCTGATTGCTGCCAGAGATCCTTATATTTAGTTTTTTGGCTTGTGGTCGCTTGGTCCGGGGATAGGCGATTTAGGATGAGGGTTTTTAGGATACTTGGTCTCTTGGTATTTTGCGGTATCACCATGGGACCTTGGGTTAGGGTTAGGTTGTTGGTTTGGAGCAACCTGCCTCTGTTGACTTCTTGGAGCGATCCCATTACCATTTCCGTTGTCAGTAACGCTGTCTAGCTGTTGTAGGAAAACTATCGCTTGTTTGATGTTACTTGTGGGGTTCCCCACACTAGCTAGCTGAACGTTACTCCCAAAGTGTTTCATTAACATGAAGATGAGATGGTTCTCTGGGATTATCGGGTCTAAGTTTTTCG
>JBAIZL010000406.1:90000-92500 GCA_036971475.1 Prosapia bicincta
ATATATATATATATATATATATATATGAAGTTAATATATTACTATTGTAAGTAATTTTATCCACCATTAAGTGCAATAATTTTACCTTGAGTGATTACCTTGAATAATCACTCAAGGTAAAATTATTGCACTTAATGGTGGATAAAATTACTTACAATAGTAATATATTAACTTCATAAAGTCAGTGCAACGGAAAAACAATGGATAACGCTAAATATCAAGAATATATATATATATATATATATATATATATATATATATATCTATATATATATATATATATATATATATATATATATATATATATATATCACTTCCACTATATGTACTTAAAGAATAATCTTACTTGGTATTCATGCGAGTTAACTTTCAAAGATTGATAGAAGATTGACAATGAAGATACTATCAATCTTTAAAAGTCAACTCGAATAAATACTAAGAAAGACATATATATATATAACTTTGAAGCACTGTTTTCTTGTATTCACTTATCACTTTCACTATATGTACTTAGACAAGAAACTTACTTGTTATTTATTCGAGTTGACTTTCAAAGATTGATAGTATCTTCATTGTCAATCTTCTATCAATCTTTGAAAGTTAACTCGCATGAATACCAAGTAAGATTCTTCTTTAAGTACATAGAGTGAAAGTTATATATATATATCATCTAAATAATTATATTTCACTTACTGCAATGGTAGAGGATAGACAACGTTTTTCTTCATTTCATTAGGCGTATAAACATATAAATTTCAGGTGTCCCGACACGTGAGATCACAACATATAATCTATCGATGGTAAAAGCTCGAATGTTCCAAATTTAGTCCAACAAGGGTCAATGATTGTTCTTGTGTCTTGTTTATCGATATCGCACATGAAAGTCGCAAAGGAAATTGTAGTTGTTTGTAATCAGTAGGCAAATCTGTTGAAATCATCGGTACTCATGGGATTAAGACCATCTCTCCTTTGAACTTGCCACCTCTGATTTCTGCTAGGATTGTGTTGGGTGTCAGTTTTTTTTGCTTATACTGGCTACGTTGGACAGCTATGGTGGAATGAAATTTCGCAGGAATAATATCGGCGATCCTACGTTTAGCATCAATAAGTGTGATAGCAGTAATTTTACATAGAATTTAGCAATATCAAAGAGTTTAAAATAATTATTATTGTATTTTTATTTTTACATAGTGTTTGTAATTTATTAAATTAATTTAAGTGACGCTAGTATAGATATACATTTTAACATAAGAATTATTGAAGGCTGTACACTGAACCATCCTGTGGATGGATTTACACCAAACCTCACACAAACCATCCTGAGAGTATGTTAAAAAATCCTTCCAAATTTCATTAACTACTGCTCAGCAGTTTAAGCGTTCATAAGATATTACATACACACATATATACATACATCACTTATGAAAAATCCCAAGCTTGTGGGGCAGACCCTGTTGATGGATCTACACCAAAATTCACACGCACCATTCTAAGAGTATGTTAAATAAACCCTTTAAATTTCATCAACTTCTGTACAGAGGTTTAGTCGTTCATAAGATATATCCATATATGCATCAGATTTTGAATCATTCTAAGCCTCTAGGGCAGAGCCCTGAGGATGGATCTACACCAAAATGCACATGACCCATCCTACGAATATGTTAAATAATCCCTATAAATTTCATCACCTTCTGTATAGGGGTTTAGGCGTTCTTAAGATATATCCATATATACATCAGTTTTTGAACCATCCTAAGCCTCTAGGGCAGAGACCTGTGGATGGATCTACACCAAAATGCACATGACCCATCCTACGAATATGTTAAATAATCCCTTTAAATTTCATCACCTTTTGTATAGGGGTTTAGGCGTTCTTAAGATATATCCATATATACATCAGTTTTTGAACCATCCTAAGCCTCTAGGGCAGAGACCTGTGGATGGTTCTACACCAAAATGCACATGACCCATCCTACGAATATGTTAAAAAATCCCTTTAAATTTCGGTAACTTCAGTTCAGCGGTTTAGGCGTCAATAGCATACATACAACACACATACTTATATACAACGGTTTTTGAACCCCCCTAGGCCTCTGGGGCGGAGCACTGAAGATGGATCTACAACAAACTCAACACGAACAATCCTGGTAATATGTTAAACAATTAAATTAAACGAATAACTCAGAAGTAAATCTTCGGTGTCATTTTGATAGTGCAATAATACATCTTGTTTTTCAAGAATAGGATGGGAGTATGGAGAGTTTTCCATAATCTAAAGTTGCAATACTATTGTACTCTGGGGTTAGTATGTTGCAATATCCAATAGAAACGAATAGTATATTGTTACAATATCGTATCATTGCATTCATGTTACCATTTAATGTGCCCAGCATATGTCTACTAAGTGTTAATTTCTATGCTTACATTAAAGAGATAAATAGACAAAAATATAGGAAATTAGAGGTTGAAGTAAATGACAGAAACAAATAATGTTTTCATC
>JBAIZL010000406.1:142500-160000 GCA_036971475.1 Prosapia bicincta
ATGGAGTACTAAGCCAAACATAAAGGCTACGCATCTGTATAGCCTACAAAACCAACTATATAGGCTACGAATCTGTATAGGCTACAAAGTCAACTATATAGGCTACGTCTCTGTATAGCCAACTATATAGGCTACGCATCTGTATAGCCAACTATATAGGCTACGGAACTATATAGGCTACAAAGCCAACTATATAGGCTACGCATCTGTATAGGCTACAAAGCCAACTATATAAGCAACAATTCTGTATAGTCTACTAAGTCAATTATATAAACTACACAACTGTATAGCCTACAAAGCAACTATGTAGGCTAAGCATCTATATAGCCTACAAAGCCAACTATATAGGCTACGTCTATTTATAGCCAACTATACAGGCTACGCGTCGCTATAAGAGGTTTAACTTGAAAAAGCTATTTCTTACAATATCAAAACTATATTTATTTTTTCTGTAAATTAAAACAAAATAACAGTCAAGATGTCTGCAGCTATAGTTGCATAAACATATAACTTCAGGGTAGGAGGTAGGGTAGAATTAAGAGAAATGTTGACATCACGTCTGCAGGATTGCGTACGTAAGTATAGAAAGACTCTCTATCGGAGAGTCCTAAAGGATGGGTGAAATATTTCACATGTTCTGAAAACATTTGGTTATCGAAATGAGATAATGCAAGTAACAGTTATATCAATGTTGTGTGAGCTTGGCCCCTTCATTTTATGAATACGCACTTATAAATACAAACGTGTTATGTGGTAAACAAGAACCCTAGGAGTTTTAGCAAATCGTCCTCGATTCATGATAAATACTATTAATACTTCATTTCTGCCCTTTTTCCTACTATTTTGATATCTGGGGTATGTGTCATTCCCGATAGCTAGAACTGTTTAAGAGTTATAAGCTCTTAAGGTAATAAGAACAGCCGGAATATATTTGGAAACAACGAGATGCAGGGTACTTTTCAAACCGTCATTATTCTTTAAATTTTTATCACATCAAGATATTTTTATACTGAATGAAAGAGGAATATCTATATTTTCATTTTCTGTTGTCAATGTTAAGGAATATATAACGGGTTTTGATTTATTGGCTCTATAAATATAGTAATTTTATAATTTATTACTATTTAAAACATTCTTGTGTTTAATAGTTTGACGAAAATCCGCTTGCAGCAGCACCTTTCAGTACATTGTAACGATAATTTTACTTATACAAAAATGCCAATAACTCATGAACAAGGCAAAATTTTGAAAAACTATTGGCACCACGTCAATCTACGTTAAATGCTGCTTCAATCTATGTATATAACTCACAATCCGATTTTTCATTGAAATTTAGGGAAATTTGAAGGGTCACCCCTTCTTATCTCGCAAAAGTCGAAAATTACTCGTTTTCTCAGGCCAATTACTCAAAGGCCGTTGATGGTATTCTTAAACTAAAAACTCTAATTAAAAATATAGACTTTCGGCTTTCGTTCCGTGTAAGAAACATCTTGCTGGGCTGAATATTAACAGAGATATGACTGTTTTAAAAAAGGCTTGCATCGTGCAAACCTGGAAATGTAAAATCAAGCCGTATTTTTATCACTTTAAACGCATATAACTTCTAAACCGTTCAAGATATCAAACTCAAATTTTCACAAGTTGTTTCGTTAATGATTTCCAATCTTCAGATGTGTATAAAATTTATTTTCTTGAAATATAGGTATTTTGAAAAAAAAACAACTCTTTCCTTTTTTTACTTTTTTCTATAACTATAACGATGAAAAATCACTAAATAAACAAATTGACCAAAATTTAAGTCTGATACGTCTGTTGGTTTAAGAGTTCTATGCTCAAAAAGTCAATAATCGAGGCATTTATTAGCAGATGAAGATATGCCGCATAAATAGACCAATAATTGAATAAACTTTATTCTTAGAAAATTTGTACATTTTGTAAAAAAATTGTTTAAAATCATTGTGTAGTTTTATGCAACTTAAATTTTCAATAGAAAATCATGACATCTAATATTTTGGGTTTATTTAACGTTGATATCAATTTTGTATTGCTTAGATTGTGATTCAAGGACACAAATTTCATTAGTTTGATTGAATCTGTGTTTTTAGTTGTTAGCAGAATGGAGTACTAAGCCAAACATAAAGGCTACGCATCTGTATAGCCTACAAAACCAACTATATAGGCTACGAATCTGTATAGGCTACAAAGTCAACTATATAGGCTACGTCTCTGTATAGCCATCTATATAGGCTACGCATCTGTATAGCTAACTATATAGGCTACGGAACTATATAGGCTACAAAGCCAACTATATAGGCTACGCATCTGTATAGGCTACAAAGCCAACTATATAAGCAACACATCTGTATAGTCTACTAAGCCAATTATATAAATTACACAACTGTATAGCCTACAAAGCAACTATGTAGGCTTAGCATCTATATAGCCTACAAAGCCAACTATATAGGCTACGTCTATTTATAGCCAACTATACAGGCTACGCGTCGCTATAAGAGGTTTAACTTGAAAAAGCTATTTCTTACAATATCAAAACAATATTTATTTTTTCTGTAAATTAAAACAAAATAACAGTCAAGATTTCTGCATCTATAGTTGCATAAACATATAACTTCAGGGTAGGAGGTAGGGTAGAATTAAGAGAAATGGTGACATCACGTCTGCAGGATTGCGTACGTAAGTATAGAAAGACTCTCTATCGGAGAGAAGTAAAGGATGGGTGAAATATTTCACATGTTCTGAAAACATTTGGTTATCGAAATGAGATAATGCAAGTAACAGTTATATCAATGTTGTGTGAGCTTGGCCCCTTCATTTTATGAATACGCACTTATAACAACAAACGTGTAATGTGGTAAACAAGAACCCTAGGAGTTTTAGCAAATCGTCCTCGATTCATGATAAATACTATTAATACTTCATTTCTGCCCTTTTTCCTACTATTTTCATATCTGGGGTATGTGTCATTCCCGATATCTAGAACTGTTTAAGAGTTATAAGCTCTTAAGGTAATAAGAACAGCCGGAATATATTTGGAAACAACGAGATGCAGTGTACTTTTCAAACCGTCATTATTCTTTAAATTTTTATCACATCAAGATATTTTTATACTGAATGAAAGAGGAATATCTATATTTTCATTTTCTGTTGTCAATGTTAAGGAATATATAACGGGTTTTGATTTATCGGCTCTATAAATATAGTAATTTTATAATTTATTAATGTTTAAAACATTCTTGTGTTTAATAGTTTGACGGAAATCCGCTTGCAGCAGCACCTTTCAGTACATTGTAACGATAATTTTACTTATACAAAAATGCCAATAACTCATGAACAAGGCAAACTTTTGAAAAACTATTGGCACCACGTCAATCTACGTTAAATGCTGCTTCAATCTATGTGTATAACTCACAATCCGATTTTTCATTGAAATTTAGGAAAATTTGAAGGGTCACCCCTTCTTATCTCGCAAAAGTCGAAAATTACTCGTTTTCTCAGGCCAATTACTCAAAGGCCGTTGATGGTATTCTTAAACTAAAAACTCTAATTAAAAATATAGACTTTCGGCTTTCGTTCCGTGTAAGAAACATCTTGCTGGGCTGAATATTAACAGAGATATGACTGTTTTAAAAAAGGCTTGCATCGTGCAAACCTGGAAATGTAAAATCAAGCCGTATTTTTATCACTTTAAACGCATATAACTTCTAAACCGTTCAAGATATCAAACTCAACTTTTCACAAGTTGTTTCGTTAATGATTTCCAATCTTCAGATGTGTATAAAATTTATTTTCTTGAAATATAGGTATTTTGAAAAAAAAACAACTCTTTCCTTTTTTTACTTTTTTCTATAACTATAACGATGAAAAATCACTAAATAAACAAATTGACCAAAATTTAAGTCTGATACGTCTGTTGGTTTAAGATTTCTATGGTCAAAAAGTCAATAATCGAGGCATTTATTAGCAGATGAAGATATGCCGCATAAATAGACCAATAATTGAATAAACTTTATTCTTAGAAAATTTGTACATTTTGTAAAAAAATTGTTTAAAATCATTATGTAGTTTTATGCAACTTAAATTTTCAATAGAAAATCATGACATCTAATATTTTGGGTTTTTTTAACGTTGATATCAATTTTGTATTGCTTAGATTGTGATTCAAGGACACAAATTTCATTAGTTTGATTGTATCTGTGTTTTTAGTTGTTAGCAGAATGGAGTACTAAGCCAAACATAAAGGATACGCATCTGTATAGCCAACAAAACCAACTATATAGGCTACGAATCTGTATAGGCTACAAAGTCAACTATATAGGCTACGTCTCTGTATAGCCAACTATATAGGCTACGCATCTGTATAGGCTATAAATCCAACTATATAGGCTAAACATCTGTATAGCCAACTATATAGGCTACGGAACTATATAGGCTACAAAGCTAACTATATAGGCTACGAATCTGTATAGGCTACAAAGTCAACTATATAGGCTACGTCTCTGTATAGCCATCTATATAGGCTACGCATCTGTATAGCTAACTATATAGGCTACGGAACTATATAGGCTACAAAGCCAACTATATAGGCTACGCATCTGTATAGGCTACAAAGCCAACTATATAAGCAACACATCTGTATAGTCTACTAAGCCAATTATATAAACTACACAACTGTATAGCCTACAAAGCAACTATGTAGGCTAAGCATCTATATAGCCTACAAAGCCAACTATATAGACTACGTCTATTTATAGCCAACTATACAGGCTACACGTCGCTATAAGAGGTTTAACTTGAAAAAGCTATTTCTTACAATATCGAAACAATATTTATTTTTTCTGTAAATTAAAACAAAATAACAGTCAAGATGTCTGCAGCTATAGTTGCATAAACATATAACTTCAGGGTAGGAGGTAGGGTAGAATTAAGAGAAATGGTGACATCACGTCTGCAGGATTGCGTTCGTAAGTATAGAAAGACTCTCTATCGGAGAGACCTAAAGGATGGGTGAAATATTTCACATGTTCTGAAAACATTTGGTTATCGAAATGAGATAATGGAAGTAACAGTTATATCAATGTTGTGTGAGCTTGGCCCCTTCATTTTATGAATACGCACTTATAACAACAAACGTGTTATGTGGTAAACAAGAACCCTAGGAGTTTTAGCAAATCGTCCTCGATTCATGATAAATACTATTAATACTTCATTTCTGCCCTTTTTCCTACTATTTTGATATCTGGGGTATGTGTCATTCCCGATATCTAGAACTGTTTAAGAGTTATAAGCTCTTAAGGTAATAAGAACAGCCGGAATATATTTGGAAACAACGAGATGCAGGGTACTTTTCAAACCGTCATTATTCTTTAAATTTTTATCACATCAAGATATTTTTATACTGAATGAAAGAGGAATATCTATATTTTCATTTTCTGTTGTCAATGTTAAGGAATATATAACGGGTTTTCATTTATTGGCTCTATAAATAAAGTAATTTTATAATTTATTACTGTTTAAAACATTCTTGTGTTTAATAGTTTGACGGAAATCCGCTTGCAGCAGCACCTTTCAGTACATTGTAACGATAATTTTACTTATACAAAAATGCCAATAACTCATGAACAAGGCAAAATTTTGAAAAACTATTGGCACCACGTCAATCTACGTTAAATGCTGCTTCAATCTATGTATATAACTCACAATCCGATTTTTCATTGAAATTTAGGAAAATTTGAAGGGTCACCCCTTCTTATCTCGCAAAAGTCGAAAATTACTCATTTTCTCGGGCCAATTACTCAAAGGCCGTGGATGGTATTCTTAAACTAAAAACTCTAAATAAAAATATAGACTTTCGGCTTTCGTTCCGTGTAAGAAACATCTTGCTGGGCTGAATATTAACAGAGATATGACTGTTTTAAAAAAGGCTTGCATCGTGCAAACCTGGAAATGTAAAATCAAGCCGTATTTTTATCACTTTAAACGCATATAACTTCTAAACCGTTCAAGATATCAAACTCAAATTTTCACAAGTTGTTTCGTTAATGATTTCCAATCTTCAGATGTGTATAAAATTTATTTTCTTGAAATATAGGTATTTTGAAAAAAACACAACTCTTTCCTTTTTTTACTTTTTTCTATAACTATAACGATGAAAAATCACTAAATAAACAAATTGACCAAAATTTAAGTCTGATACGTCTGTTGGTTTAAGAGTTCTATGGTCAAAAAGTCAATAATCGAGGCATTTATTAGCAGATGAAGATATGCCGCATAAATAGACCAATAATTGAATAAACTTTATTCTTAGAAAATTTGTACATTTTGTAAAAAAATTGTTTAAAATCATTATGTAGTTTTATGCAACTTAAATTTTCAATAGAAAATCATGACATCTAATATTTTGGGTTTTTTTAACGTTGATATCAATTTTGTATTGCTTAGATTGTGATTCAAGGACACAAATGTCATTAGTTTGATTGAATCTGTGTTTTTAGTTGTTAGCAGAATGGAGTACTAAGCCAAACATAAAGGCTACGCATCTGTATAGCCTACAAAACCAACTATATAGGCTACGAATCTGTATAGGCTACAAAGTCAACTATATAGGCTACGTCTCTGTATAGCCAACTATATAGGCTACGCATTTGTATAGCCAACTATATAGGCTACGGAACTATATAGGCTACAAAGCCAACTATATAGGCTACGCATCTGTATAGGCAACAAAGCCAACTATATAAGCAACACATCTGTATAGTCTACTAAGCCAATTATATAAACTACACAACTATATAGCCTACAAAGCAACTATGTAGGCTAAGCATCTATATAGCCTACAAAGCCAACTATATAGGCTACGTCTATTTATAGCCAACTATACAGGCTACGCGTCGCTATAAGAGGTTTAACTTGAAAAAGCTATTTCTTACAATATCAAAACAATATTTAATTTTTCTGTAAATTAAAACAAAATAACAGTCATGATTTCTGCAGCTATAGTTGCATAAACATATAACTTCAGGGTAGGAGGTAGGATAGAATTAAGAGAAATGGTGACATCATGTCTGCAGGATTGCGTACGTAAGTATAGAAAGACTCTCTATCCGAGAGACCTAAAGGATGGGTGAAATATTTCACATGTTCTGAAAACATTTGGTTATCGAAATGAGATAATGCAAGTAACAGTTATATCAATGTTGTGTGAGCTTGGCCCCTTCATTTTATGAATACGCACTTATAACAACAAACGTGTTATGTGGTAAACAAGAACCCTAGGAGTTTTAGCAAATCGTCCTCGATTCATGATAAATACTATTAATACTTCATTTCTGCCCTTTTTCCTACTATTTTGATATCTGGGGTATGTGTCATTCCCGATATCTAGAACTGTTTAAGAGTTATAAGCTCTTAAGGTAATAAGAACAGCCGGAATATATTTGGAAACAACGAGATGCAGGGTACTTTTCAAACCGTCATTATTCTTTAAATTTTTATCACATCAAGATATTTTTATACTGAATGAAAGAGGAATATCTATATTTTCATTTTCTGTTGTCAATGTTAAGGAATATATAACGGGTTTTGATTTATTGGCTCTATAAATATAGTAATTTTATAATTTATTACTGTTTAAAACAATCTTGTGTTTAATAGTTTGACGGAAATCCGCTTGCAGCAGCACCTTTCAGTACATTGTAACGATAATTTTACTTATACAAAAATGCCAATAACTCATGAACAAGGCAAAATTTTGAAAAACTATTGGCACCACGTCAATCTACGTTAAATGCTGCTTCAATCTATGTATATAACTCACAATCCGATTTTTCATTGAAATTTAGGAAAATTTGAAGGGTCACCCCTTCTTATCTCGCAAAAGTCGAAAATTACTCATTTTCTCGGGCCAATTACTCAAAGGCCGTTGATGGTATTCTTAAACTAAAAACTCTAAATAAAAATATAGACTTTCGGCTTTCGTTCCGTGTAAGAAACATCTTGCTGGGCTGAATATTAACAGAGATATGACTGTTTTAAAAAAGGCTTGCATCGTGCAAACCTGGAAATGTAAAATCAAGCCGTATTTTTATCACTTTAAACGCATATAACTTCTAAACCGTTCAAGATATCAAACTCAAATTTTCACAAGTTGTTTCGTTAATGATTTCCAATCTTCAGATGTGTATAAAATTTATTTTCTTGAAATATAGGTATTTTGAAAAAAAAACAACTCTTTCCTTTTTTTACTTTTTTCTATAACTATAACGATGAAAAATCACTAAATAAACAAATTGACCAAAATTTAAGTCTGATACGTCTGTTGGTTTAAGAGTTCTATGGTCAAAAAGTCAATAATCGAGGCATTTATTAGCAGATGAAGATATGCCGCATAAATAGACCAATAATTGAATAAACTTTATTCTTAGAAAATTTGTACATTTTGTAAAAAAATTGTTTAAAATCATTATGTAGTTTTATGCAACTTAAATTTTCAATAGAAAATCATGACATCTAATATTTTGGGTTTTTTAACGTTGATATCAATTTTGTATTGCTTAGATTGTGATTCAAGGACACAAATTTCATTAGTTTGATTGAATCTATGTTTTTAGTTGTTAGCAGAATGGAGTACTAAGCCAAACATAAAGGCTACGCATATGTATAGCCTACAAAACCAACTAAATAGGCTACGAATCTGTATAGGCTACCAAGTCAACTATATAGGCTACGTCTCTGTATAGCCAACTATATAGGCTACGCATCTGTATAGCCAACTATAAAGGCTACGGAACTATATAGGCTACAAAGCCAACTATATAGGCTACGCATCTGTATAGGCTACAAAGCCAACTATATAAGCAACACATCTGTATAGTCTACTAAGCCAATTATATAAACTGCACAACTGTATAGCCTACAAAGCAACTATGTAGGCTAAGCATTTATATAGCCTACAAAGCCAACTATATAGGCTACGTCTATTTATAGCCAACTATACAGGCTACGCGTCGCTATAAGAGGTTTAACTTGAAAAAGCTATTTCTTACAATATCAAAACAATATTTATTTTTTCTGTAAATTAAAACAAAGTAAAAGTCATGATGTCTGCAGCTATAGTTGCATAAACATATAACTTCAGGGTAGGAGGTAGGGTAGAATTAAGAGAAATGGTGACATCACGTCTGCAGGATTGCGTTCGTAAGTATAGAAAGACTCTCTATCGGAGAGACCTAAAGGATGGGTGAAATATTTCACATGTTCTGAAAACATTTGGTTATCGAAATGAGATAATGGAAGTAACAGTTATATCAATGTTGTGTGAGCTTGGCCCCTTCATTTTATGAATACGCACTTATAACAACAAACGTGTTATGTGGTAAACAAGAACCCTAGGAGTTTTAGCAAATCGTCCTCGATTCATGATAAATACTATTAATACTTCATTTCTGCCCTTTTTCCTACTATTTTGATATCTGGGGTATGTGTCATTCCCGATATCTAGAACTGTTTAAGAGTTATAAGCTCTTAAGGTAATAAGAACAGTCGGAATATATTTGGAAACAACGAGATGCAGGGTACTTTTCAAACCGTCATTATTCTTTAAATTTTTATCACATCAAGATATTTTTATACTGAATGAAAGAGGAATATCTATATTTTCATTTTCTGTTGTCAATGTTAAGGAATATATAACGGGTTTTGATTTATTGGCTCTATAAATATAGTAATTTTATAATTTATTACTGTTTAAAACAATCTTGTGTTTAATAGTTTGACGGAAATCCGCTTGCAGCAGCACCTTTCAGTACATTGTAACGATAATTTTACTTATACAAAAATGCCAATAACTCATGAACAAGGCAAAATTTTGAAAAACTATTGGCACCACGTCAATCTACGTTAAATGCTGCTTCAATCTATGTATATAACTCACAATCCGATTTTTCATTGAAATTTAGGAAAATTTGAAGGGTCACCCCTTCTTATCTCGCAAAAGTCGAAAATTACTCATTTTCTCGGGCCAATTACTCAAAGGCCGTTGATGGTATTCTTAAACTAAAAACTCTAAATAAAAATATAGACTTTCGGCTTTCGTTCCGTGTAAGAAACATCTTGCTGGGCTGAATATTAACAGAGATATGACTGTTTTAAAAAAGGCTTGCATCGTGCAAACCTGGAAATGTAAAATCAAGCCGTATTTTTATCACTTTAAACGCATATAACTTCTAAACCGTTCAAGATATCAAACTCAAATTTTCACAAGTTGTTTCGTTAATGATTTCCAATCTTCAGATGTGTATAAAATTTATTTTCTTGAAATATAGGTATTTTGAAAAAAAAACAACTCTTTCCTTTTTTTACTTTTTTCTATAACTATAACGATGAAAAATCACTAAATAAACAAATTGACCAAAATTTAAGTCTGATACGTCTGTTGGTTTAAGAGTTCTATGGTCAAAAAGTCAATAATCGAGGCATTTATTAGCAGATGAAGATATGCCGCATAAATAGACCAATAATTGAATAAACTTTATTCTTAGAAAATTTGTACATTTTGTAAAAAAATTGTTTAAAATCATTATGTAGTTTTATGCAACTTAAATTTTCAATAGAAAATCATGACATCTAATATTTTGGGTTTTTTAACGTTGATATCAATTTTGTATTGCTTAGATTGTGATTCAAGGACACAAATTTCATTAGTTTGATTGAATCTGTGTTTTTAGTTGTTAGCAGAATGGAGTACTAAGCCAAACATAAAGGCTACGCATCTGTATAGCCTACAAAACCAACTATATAGGCTACGAATCTGTATAGGCTACCAAGTCAACTATATAGGCTACGTCTCTGTATAGCCAACTATATAGGCTACGCATCTGTATAGCCAACTATAAAGGCTACGGAACTATATAGGCTACAAAGCCAACTATATAGGCTACGCATCTGTATAGGCTACAAAGCCAACTATATAAGCAACACATCTGTATAGTCTACTAAGCCAATTATATAAACTACACAACTGTATAGCCTACAAAGCAACTATGTAGGCTAAGCATCTATATAGCCTACAAAGCCAACTATATAGGCTACGTCTATTTATAGCCAACTATACAGGCTACGCGTCGCTATAAGAGGTTTAACTTAAAAAAGCTATTTCTTACAATATCAAAACTATATTTATTTTTTCTGTAAATTAAAACAAAATAACAGTCAAGATGTCTGCAGCTATAGTTGCATAAACATATAACTTCAGGGTAGGAGGTAGGGTAGAATTAAGAGAAATGGTGACATCACGTCTGCAGGATTGCGTACGTAAGTATAGAAAGACTCTCTATCGGATAGTCCTAAAGGATGGGTGAAATATTTCACATGTTCTGAAAACATTTGGTTATCGAAATGAGATAATGCAAGTAACAGTTATATCAATGTTGTGTGAGCTTGGCCCCTTCATTTTATGAATACGCACTTATAACAACAAACGTGTTATGTGGTAAACAGAACCCTAGGAGTTTTAGCAAATCGTCCTCGATTCATGATAAATACTAATAATACTTCATTTCTGCCCTTTTTCCTACTATTTTGATATCTGGGGTATGTGTCATTCCCGATATCTAGAACTGTTTAAGAGTTATAAGCTCTTAAGGTAATAAGAACAGCCGGAATATATTTGGAAACAACGAGACGCAGGGTACTTTTCAAACCGTCATTATTCTTTAAATTTTTATCACATCAAGATATTTTTATACTGAATGAAAGAGGAATATCTATATTTTCATTTTCTGTTGTCAATGTTAAGGAATATATAACGGGTTTTGATTTATTGGCTCTATAAATATAGTAATTTTATAATTTATTAATGTTTAAAACATTCTTGTGTTTAATAGTTTGACGGAAATCCGCTTGCAGCAGCACCTTTCAGTACATTGTAACGATAATTTTACTTATACAAAAATGCCAATAACTCATGAACAAGGCAAAATTTTGAAAAACTATTGGCACCACGTCAATCTACGTTAAATGCTGCTTCAATCTATGTATATAACTCACAATCCGATTTTTCATTGAAATTTAGGAAAATTTGAAGGGTCACCCCTTCTTATCTCGCAAAAGTCGAAAATTACTCAATTTCTCGGGCCAATTACTCAAAGGCCGTGGATGGTATTCTTAAACTAAAAACTCTAAATAAAAATATAGACTTTCGGCTTTCGTTCCGTGTAAGAAACATCTTGCTGGGCTGAATATTAACAGAGATATGACTGTTTTAAAAAAGGCTTGCATCGTGCAAACCTGGAAATGTAAAATCAAGCCGTATTTTTATCACTTTAAACGCATATAACTTCTAAACCGTTCAAGATATCAAACTCAAATTTTCACAAGTTGTTTCGTTAATGATTTCCAATCTTCAGATGTGTATAAAATTTATTTTCTTGAAATATAGGTATTTTGAAAAAAAAACAACTCTTTCCTTTTTTTACTTTTTTCTATAACTATAACGATGAAAAATCACTAAATAAACAAATTGACCAAAGTTTAAGTCTGATACGTCTGTTGGTTTAAGAGTTCTATGGTCAAAAAGTCAATAATCGAGGCATTTATTAGTAGATGAAGATATGCCGCATAAATAGACCAATAATTGAATAAACTTTATTCTTAGAAAATTTGTACATTTTGTAAAGAAATTGTTTAAAATCATTATGTAGTTTTATGCAACTTAAATTTTCAATAGAAAATCATGACATCTAATATTTTGGGTTTTTTAACGTTGATATCAATTTTGTATTGCTTAGATTGTGATTCAAGGACACAAATTTCATTAGTTTGATTGGATCTGTGTTTTTAGTTGTTAGCAGAATGGAGTACTAAGCCAAACATAAAGGCTACGCATCTGTATAGCCTACAAAACCAACTATATAGGCTACGAATCTGTATAGGCTACAAAGTCAATTATATAGGCTACGTCTCTGTATAGCCAACTATATAGGCTACGCATCTGTATAGCCAACTATATAGGCTACGGAACTATATAGGCTACAAAGCCAACTATATAGGCTACGCATCTGTATAGGCTACAAAGCCAACTATATAAGCAACACATCTGTATAGTCTACTAAGCCAATTATATAAACTACACAACTGTATAGCCTACAAAGCAACTATGTAGGCTAAGCATCTATATAGCCTACAAAGCCAACTATATAGGCTACGTCTATTTATAGCCAACTATACAGGCTACGCGTCGCTATAAGAGGTTTAACTTGAAAAAGCTATTTCTTACAATATCAAAACAATATTTATTTTTTCTGTAAATTAAAACAAAGTAACAGTCATGATGTCTGCAGCTATAGTTGCATAAACATATAACTTCAGGGTAGGAGGTAGGGTAGAATTAAGAGAAATGGTGACATCACGTCTGCAGGATTGCGTTCGTAAGTATAGAAAGACTCTCTATCGGAGAGACCTAAAGGATGGGTGAAATATTTCACATGTTCTGAAAACATTTGGTTATCGAAATGAGATAATGGAAGTAACAGTTATATCAATGTTGTGTGAGCTTGGCCCCTTCATTTTATGAATACGCACTTATAACAACAAACGTGTTATGTGGTAAACAAGAACCCTAGGAGTTTTAGCAAATCGTCCTCGATTCATGATAAATACTATTAATACTTCATTTCTGCCCTTTTTCCTACTATTTTGATATCTGGGGTATGTGTCATTCCCGATATCTAGAACTGTTTAAGAGTTATAAGCTCTTAAGGTAATAAGAACAGCCGGAATATATTTGGAAACAACGAGATGCAGGGTACTTTTCAAACCGTCATTATTCTTTAAATTTTTATCACATCAAGATATTTTTATACTGAATGAAAGAGGAATATCTATATTTTCATTTTCTGTTGTCAATGTTAAGGAATATATAACGGGTTTTGATTTATTGGCTCTATAAATATAGTAATTTTATAATTTATTACTGTTTAAAACATTCTTGTGTTTAATAGTTTGACGAAAATCCGCTTGCAGCAGCACCTTTCAGTACATTGTAACGATAATTTTACTTATATAAAAATGCCAATAACTCATGAACAAGGCAAAATTTTGAAAAACTATTGGCACCACGTCAATCTACGTTAAATGCTGCTTCAATCTATGTATATAACTCACAATCCGATTTTTCATTGAAATTTAGGAAAATTTGAAGGGCACCCCTTCTTATCTCGCAAAAGTCGAAAATTACTCATTTTCTCGGGCCAATTACTCAAAGGCCGTGGATGGTATTCTTAAACTAAAAACTCTAAATAAAAATATAGACTTTCGGCTTTCGTTCCGTGTAAGAAACATCTTGCTGGGCTGAATATTAACAGAGATATGACTGTTTTAAAAAAGGCTTGCATCGTGCAAACCTGGAAATGTAAAATCAAGCCGTATTTTTATCACTTTAAACGCATATAACTTCTAAACCGTTCAAGATATCAAACTCAAATTTTCACAAGTTGTTTCGTTAATGATTTCCAATCTTCAGATGTGTATAAAATTTATTTTCTTGAAATATAGGTATTTTGAAAAAAAAACAACTCTTTCCTTTTTTTACTTTTTTCTATAACTATAACGATGAAAAATCACTAAATAAACAAATTGACCAAAATTTAAGTCTGATACGTCTGTTGGTTTAAGAGTTCTATGGTCAAAAAGTCAATAATCGAGGCATTTATTAGCAGATGAAGATATGCCGCATAAATAGACCAATAATTGAATAAACTTTATTCTTAGAAAATTTGTACATTTTGTAAAAAAATTGTTTAAAATCATTATGTAGTTTTATGCAACTTAAATTTTCAATAGAAAATCATGACATCTAATATTTTGGGTTTTTTAACGTTGATATCAATTTTGTATTGCTTAGATTGTGATTCAAGGACACAAATTTCATTAGTTTGATTGAATCTATGTTTTTAGTTGTTAGCAGAATGGAGTACTAAGCCAAACATAAAGGCTACGCATCTGTATAGCCTACAAAACCAACTAAATAGGCTACGAATCTGTATAGGCTACCAAGTCAACTATATAGGCTACGTCTCTGTATAGCCAACTATATAGGCTACGCATCTGTATAGCCAACTATAAAGGCTACGGAACTATATAGGCTACAAAGCCAACTATATAGGCTACGCATCTGTATAGGCTACAAAGCCAACTATATAAGCAACACATCTGTATAGTCTACTAAGCCAATTATATAAACTGCACAACTGTATAGCCTACAAAGCAACTATGTAGGCTAAGCATTTATATAGCCTACAAAGCCAACTATATAGGCTACGTCTATTTATAGCCAACTATACAGGCTACGCGTCGCTATAAGAGGTTTAACTTGAAAAAGCTATTTCTTACAATATCAAAACAATATTTATTTTTTCTGTAAATTAAAACAAAGTAACAGTCATGATGTCTGCAGCTATAGTTGCATAAACATATAACTTCAGGGTAGGAGGTAGGGTAGAATTAAGAGAAATGGTGACATCACGTCTGCAGGATTGCGTTCGTAAGTATAGAAAGACTCTCTATCGGAGAGACCTAAAGGATGGGTGAAATATTTCACATGTTCTGAAAACATTTGGTTATCGAAATGAGATAATGGAAGTAACAGTTATATCAATGTTGTGTGAGCTTGGCCCCTTCATTTTATGAATACGCACTTATAACAACAAACGTGTTATGTGGTAAACAAGAACCCTAGGAGTTTTAGCAAATCGTCCTCGATTCATGATAAATACTATTAATACTTCATTTCTGCCCTTTTTCCTACTATTTTGATATCTGGGGTATGTGTCATTCCCGATATCTAGAACTGTTTAAGAGTTATAAGCTCTTAAGGTAATAAGAACAGCCGGAATATATTTGGAAACAACGAGATGCAGGGTACTTTTCAAACCGTCATTATTCTTTAAATTTTTATCACATCAAGATATTTTTATACTGAATGAAAGAGGAATATCTATATTTTCATTTTCTGTTGTCAATGTTAAGGAATATATAACGGGTTTTGATTTATTGGCTCTATAAATATAGTAATTTTATAATTTATTACTGTTTAAAACATTCTTGTGTTTAATAGTTTGACGAAAATCCGCTTGCAGCAGCACCTTTCAGTACATTGTAACGATAATTTTACTTATATAAAAATGCCAATAACTCATGAACAAGGCAAAATTTTGAAAAACTATTGGCACCACGTCAATCTACGTTAAATGCTGCTTCAATCTATGTATATAACTCACAATCCGATTTTTCATTGAAATTTAGGAAAATTTGAAGGGCACCCCTTCTTATCTCGCAAAAGTCGAAAATTACTCATTTTCTCGGGCCAATTACTCAAAGGCCGTGGATGGTATTCTTAAACTAAAAACTCTAAATAAAAATATAGACTTTCGGCTTTCGTTCCGTGTAAGAAACATCTTGCTGGGCTGAATATTAACAGAGATATGACTGTTTTAAAAAAGGCTTGCATCGTGCAAACCTGGAAATGTAAAATCAAGCCGTATTTTTATCACTTTAAACGCATATAACTTCTAAACCGTTCAAGATATCAAACTCAAATTTTCACAAGTTGTTTCGTTAATGATTTCCAATCTTCAGATGTGTATAAAATTTATTTTCTTGAAATATAGGTATTTTGAAAAAAAAACAATTCTTTCCTTTTTTTACTTTTTTCTATAACTATAACGATGAAAAATCACTAAATAAACAAATTGACCAAAATTTAAGTCTGATACGTCTGTTGGTTTAAGAGTTCTATGGTCAAAAAGTCAATAATCGAGGCATTTATTAGCAGATGAAGATATGCCGCATAAATAGACCAATAATTGAATAAACTTTATTCTTAGAAAATTTGTACATTTTGTAAAAAAATTGTTTAAAATCATTATGTAGTTTTATGCAACTTAAATTTTCAATAGAAAATCATGACATCTAATATTTTGGGTTTTTTAACGTTGATATCAATTTTGTATTGCTTAGATTGTGATTCAAGGACACAAATTTCATTAGTTTGATTGAATCTGTGTTTTTAGTTGTTAGCAGAATGGAGTACTAAGCCAAACATAAAGGCTACGCATCTGTATAGCCTACAAAACCAACTATATAGGCTACGAATCTGTATAGGCTACCAAGTCAACTATATAGGCTACGTCTCTGTATAGCCAACTATATAGGCTACGCATCTGTATAGCCAACTATAAAGGCTACGGAACTATATAGGCTACAAAGCCAACTATATAGGCTACGCATCTGTATAGGCTACAAAGCCAACTATATAAGCAACACATCTGTATAGTCTACTAAGCCAATTATATAAACTACACAACTGTATAGCCTACAAAGCAACTATGTAGGCTAAGCATCTATATAGCCTACAAAGCCAACTATATAGGCTACGTCTATTTATAGCCAACTATACAGGCTACGCGTCGCTATAAGAGGTTTAACTTGA
>JBAIZL010000406.1:272500-502500 GCA_036971475.1 Prosapia bicincta
ATTAGAAATGTATAATCTTAACTATAACGTCATTCAAGATATATTATTATATATATAGAGATTTAAAGCTTTTAGAGGGAGACTCTTAATACTTCACTCGTTAAAGACTGTTACTATGCTGGTTTAGGTACCGATTGTTCTAGAGTTCTGTAATAGTTATATGTATTAAGCTGTTGTATATTTGTAACAGGCCTTTGGCCTGAATAAATTGTTTTTTAAAAACCTATCGCTGTTTCGAGTTATTTAACTGTCGGTCGTCAGTCGTCTGTCGTCGGTTGTCGGTCGTCGGTCGTCAGTCGTCGGTCGTCGGTCGTCGTCTCCATCGTCGTCTCCGTATTCGTCGACTTCTCCGTCGTCTCCGTCGTCATCGTCGTCGCCGTAGTCGTCTCCGTCATCTCCGTCGACGTCGCCGTAGTCGTCTCCGTCATCTCCGTCGCCATCGCCGTCGGTCGTCGGTCGTTGGTTTTCGGACGTCGGTCGTCGGTCGTCGTCGTCGTCGTCGTCGTTGTCGTCGTCGTTGGTCGTCGGTCGTCGGTCGTCTGTAGCGTCGTCGTCGTCGTCATCGTCGTCTCCGTAGTCTCCGTCGCCGTCGCCGTCGGTAGTCGGTTGTCGGTCGTCGGTCGTCGTCGTCGTCGTTGGTCATCGTCGTCGTCGTCGTCGGTCGTCGTCATCGTCGTTCGTCGGTAGTCGGCCGTCGTCGGTTGTAGGTCGTCGGTCGTCGTCGGTCGTCGTCGTCGTCTCCGTCGTCGTCTCCGTCGTCGTCGTCGTCGTCTCCGTCGTCGTCTCCGTCGTCGTCGTCGTCTTCGTAGTCGTCTCCGTCGTCTCCGTCGTCGTCTCCGTTGTCTACGTCGTCGTCGACGTCTCCGTCGTCTTCGTCGTCGTCGACATCTCCGTCGTCTCCGTCATCGTCGTCGTCTCCGTCATCTCCGTCGTCGTCTTCGTCTTCGTCGTCGTCGTCGTCGTCGTCGTCGTCGTCGTTGACGTCGTCGTCGGGCGTCGTCGTCGTCGTCATCGTCTCCCTTGTCGTCGTCGTCTCCTTCGTCGTCGTCATCTCCGTCGACTCCGTCGTCGTCGTCTCTGTTGCCTCCGTCGTCGTCGTCGTCGCAGTCTCGTCGTCGTCGTCGTAGTCGTCGTCTTCTCCGTCGTCGGCCGTCGGTCGTCGGTCGTCGTCGGTCTTCGGTCGTCGTCGGTCTTCGGTCGTCGGTCGTCGTCGTCGGTCGTCAGTCGTCGGTCGTCGGTCGTCTCGTCGTCGCCGTCGGTCGTCAGTTGTCGGTCGTCGTCGGTCGTCGGTCGTCGGTCGTCGGTCGTCGGTCGTCGGTCGTCAGTCGTCGGTCGTCAGTCGTCGGTCGTTGGTTGTCGGTCGTCGGTCGTCAGTCGTCGGTCGTCGCCTCCGTTGTCGTCGTCGTCATCGTCGTCTCCGTCGCCGTCGGTCGTCGGTAGTCGGTCGTCGTCGTCGTCGTCGTCGTCTCCTTCGTCGTCGTCATCTCCGTCGTCGTCGTCGTCTCCGTCGTCGTCGTCGTCTCAATCGTCGTAGTCTCAATCATCGTCTCCGTAGTCGTCGACGTCTCCGTCGTCTCCGTCGTCGTCGTCTTCTCCGTCGTCTCCGTCGTTTTCGTCGTCTCCGTCGAAGTCGCCGTCGCCGTGGCCTTCGCCGTCGCCGTCGGTCGTCGGTCGTCAGTCGTCGGTCGTCGGTCGTCGGTCGTCTGTCGTCGTCGTCGTCGTCGTCGTCTCCTTCGTTGTCGTCGTCGTCGTCGTCGTCGTCTCCGTCGTCGTCTCAGTAGTCGTCGTCGTTTCCGTCGTCGTCTCAGTAGTCGTCGTCGTCTCCGTCGTCGTTGCCTTCTCCGTCGTCTCCGTCGTCGTCGTCGTCTCCATCGAAGTCGTCGTCGCTGTCGCCGTCGGTCATCGGTCGTCCGTCGTCGATCGTCCGTCGTCGGTCGTCGGTCGTCGGTCGTCGTCGTCGTCGTTGGTCGTCGTCGTTGACGTCGTCGCTCGTCGGTCGTCGTCGTCGGTCGTCGTCGTTGACGTCGTCGCTCGTCGGTCGTCGTCGTCGGTCGTCGTCGTCGGTCGTCGTCGTCGTCGTTGGTCGTCGTCGTTGACGTCGTCGTCGTCGGTCGTCGTCGTTGGTCGTCGTCGTTGACGTCGTCGCTCGTCGGTCGTCGTCGTCGGTCGTCGTCGTCATCTCCGTCGTCGTCTCCGTAGTCGTCTTCGTCTTCGTCGGCTCTGTCGTCTCCGTCGTCGTCGTCGTCTCCGTCATCTCCGTCGTCGTCGTCGTTGACATCGTCGGTCGTCGTTCGTCGTCGTCGTCGTCTCGTCTCGTCTCGTCTCGTCTCGTCTCAACTCGTCATTGCGAACACAATGCGAGTTAATGGGCGATTCTTTGATATTTAGGCTATTAAAGTGAGAAATCTTTTTTTTTTTGTATAAATCGCAAAATCTATGAGCTATTATAGTTCATGTAATTTTTAGAGCAAATTTATTATAATTGCGATAGCTCTTATAATACTAATAATTGATTATAACTGTGAATACAGAGCGAGTATATGGTCGATTCTGCGTTATTTAGGCTACTTAAATAATAGATCCATTTTTTGTAGAAATCGCAAAATCCATGAACTATAGTTCATTTATTTTTTAGAGTAAATATATGAAAATTTTGATAGCTTCTCTAATACTAGTAATTAATCATATTTGCGAACACAATTTGAATCTATGGTTGATTCCGTGTTATTTAAAATATTTAAAAGAGAAATACATTTTTTGTAGAAATCGCAAAAACCCATGAACTGTAGTTTATGCATTTTTTTTTAGAGCAAATATATGATAATTGCGATGATATTTGCAAAATTCTGGAACCTCTAAACGAGAGGTAGGTACGGTGAGCGCCCGGGCTAACTATCATGGCTTGTAGCTAATGTAATATTGACATCCAAATATTGCAGCAGTGTTAGTTCTAAAGTTGCATGTATATGCAACACGAATGCAGAGAAATATGTGGTCGGGGTTATAATTTTCAAACTTCTAGAACTGCTAAACGAGAGGTAGGTACGGTGAGCGCCCGGGCTAGCTATCATGGCTTGTAGCTAATGTAATATTGACATCCAAATATTGCAGCAGTGTTAGTTCTAAAGTTGCATGTATATGCAACACGAATGCAGAGAAATATGTGGTCGGGGTTATAATTTTCAAACTTCTAGAACTGCTAAACGAGAGGTAGGTACGGTGAACGCCTGGGCTAGCTATCATGGCTTGTAGCTAATGTAATATTGACATCCAAATATTGTAGCAGTGTTAGTTCTAAAGTTACATGTATACGTAAAACGAATGCAAAGAAATATGCGGTCGAGGTTATCGTTTTCAAAATTCTGGAACCTCTAAACGAGAAATAGGGCGCCCGGGCTAGCTATCATGACTTGTAGCTAATGTAATATTGACATCCAAATATTGTAAAAGTGTTAGTTATAATGTTCCATTTGTTTGTAACACACCTGGAAATAAAAATGTGATTAGATTCTTCTTTTATAACTATTAGAACAGTGTAACGTTTGCTAGGTGCGGTTTTCGTCCGGGTTTGATATCATTGTCTGTAGCTAATTTTTTTTCAATTTAAATATTGTAGTGTAGTTAGTTCTGAAGCAAAATGTGTACGTAACACGCTTGCAAAAAATATGTAGGCAGAATTTACATCCCTACAACCGCTTAACGATAGGTACGTTTGGGAAGTCTGTTGTTCCGTCAGTTAATATACGAGCATAACTAATTAAATAAAATGTTTGAAGTGTTGTAACAAGTTTGTAAGTAATCCTAAATATATTTAAATCACATGTGTACAAGAAATACCATTTTTTAATATTTAGAAGTGAGTAAACAGAGGCTTGTTTGTCGCCCGAAAATATTCTACCTTTGCATGGTTTCACTACTAGCCAGCGTTAACATTAACTTCCTGGCAGCCAGAGGTCAAACCTTAATTATAACCATCGCGTTTACACTACGAGAGTTATTTTTCATTTTCTCATAGCAAACCTATCCAAGAATATATTTTTTAGCGTAATTTTAGCAATATTTATGATATGCAAAATTAAATTCAGTTATTTCTTGTTTAGAATGTATTTTTTAAGTAGGCCTAACTTATGTGAAAATGAGAAAAATTGGAATAGGTATAATCTTTGCCAAGTGGTACAAACAAAAATTAAACTAATTTTTGCTAATGTTAACAACAAGTATATTTTGATTAATATTTTCCGTGAGGTAATTTTGTATATGAGCGATAAAAGCAATTTAATACAAATCCGTAGTGGGCTGAATAAAATTTGGTAGCTCAGCACACTCTATTGGCTAATTGTAAAAACTCCTTGTACATATTATACCGTTGCTTAGTAACGAGGAACGTAAATATCAAATTGTATTATGAACTATGTTTATCATATTCTGTTGAGATTTTTTAGATTATAAAAGTAATTATTATTTCTAAAATTATTTTTCATCATGGATGCAGAAGTTGTGGATGTTCAAAATCTCAAACTTTTATCTATTATCGGCTTTGATGGTAAAAAAATAATATACAATTACTTATTATACTTTAAAGTAATTTACAACCAGCTCCTTATGAACAGCAACAACATTTCGATATACAACAATTTTTAATAAGATGTAGCTTTGAAATACATTCAAGTTTTAAATAATTGTGTTCAAGGTTAGGTCTTTGAAACAACTATGTATGATGTTTTAAAAACTCATGATAGAAATCTTATGAGATCCAATATTTTGATTGCTTTCCTAAACTCTTGTAATTTAGGTTTTGTCCTAATCTTATCTGACTCTTTATGTATCTATACCAAGTAGATACAACTACATCTAGTACTAGCCTGGGTAAAAAACATAGGCTATAATAAATTTCTTATAAAAATTCACAGTTTTTGTGCTGTACGTCTTTAAGCTCTTTAAAAAAAAATGTTCTTATTGATATCGTTTGGCAAAAAACCACTACTTACTGATATTTTTCAGCAGACACCTTTCTAACTAAATCAGTACATTGTTCAATGCTGTGAGTCACTGATAAAACTGTTGCTCGGGTGTGTTGTATTATTGTGAGTCTTTAGTGTTCTGTGATATGTCATAATTACAAGTAGTTGTTAATTATGGTTCGAATATAGTATTTGATTATGGGTGTCTTTTTTCATTTAGAATGTGTTCTGTTTGTTTTTTTGAAATTTTCTGTTATGTTTAGTTTACTGCTTTTTTTGATGAAATGAAAAATATTGCCATTTTCTTGTGATGTGATGTGATATGTTAATTTTATGTACTTAGCTTCTTCATTCTGAAAACTCAAATACAAAGTTTCCTTTAAAAAATCGAACACAACCAAATGATACCTACACAACACAAAAACACACCAGAACAAAGACTACATGGCAGGAGTATACAAGATCACATGTAACGACTACCCTGGCGTCTACATAGGCCAAACAGGGAGAAACTTCTCCACCCAATAAAAAGAACACATAAAAGATATATACAACCCAAATCAAATTTTCCTTTTCATGTACAGAATCTGCTACACACATACACCAATATTAACAACTCTAAAAGTTCATCATAATTATCAAAAAAGCAGTAAACTAAACACAACAGAAAACTTCAAAATTTAAAAACACCATAAAAAACAGCCACAGCATATTCAAAACGACAAAACCCGCTCACAATCAAATACTATATTTGAACTTATAATTAACAACTACTCTATGAACAATGATACACCACAAAATATCAATACAGCATGGACCCACAATAATACAACACACCTGAGCAAAAGTCTTGTTCGTGACTCATAGCATTAATCAATGTACTGATTTAGTGTGAAACATGTCTACTGAAAAATATCAGTAAGCAGTGTTTTTTTTCTTAAGTGATATCAGTAGGAATAAATTCCTTATCATTATCAAAATATAATAGGTGATACTTGTTAAAAAAAATATTTTTTGTTTAGTTTCCTGTAATTTTTGGTTAAATTGGTTCAGTTGTCAATAATCAAAAATTTGATTTAAGCTCAAAGAAAATTTTAATCAAAGAGATAAGAAAACCTCTAAAGTTGCTAGTGTGAAATATATGATTTCTCTATTAATGTGATGGAATATATACATTGGTTATTTAAAGCTATGTGTGCTGAAGTTAAAGAAAAAACAATGTCCTTGAATGTGATGAGTCTGGTTTTAAAAAAAAAGTTTAGAGTAGAAAATGTAAGAATTAAGAAAACTTGTACACTAATTTTAAAACTCTAATTTTATTACATTTTTTGCATTTCTCACATAAATTAATATTATTATTTTGTATATGCAGTTTTTGCAACACAACTTTATAACTGTATTAAACAGCAATTCTGTTCTCTTAAAGTTCTTTAAATATTTTTAAAAACATCATTTTTTGGGATTTTAATTACCTAGAATTTTTAATCAATTTATAGAACAAAGTTTTGAATTTAATGGTTTCTCAACTGTCTTATTATAATTCTAATACTAAAACTCAAAACCACTCATTTTAAAAACTCTTTATTAACTTTGAACAAGTGAAATGAGTTTTAATATTCATGCAATATCTTTCAGGAAACCCAACAAATGGATTACGTGTCCACCCTGATGGTGTCCATGTAGTTTACCCCATCGGATGTAAACTCACTGTACAGAACTGGCAGACAAAGGAGCAGAGTTTCCTGGAAGGGCATACGAATGTCATATCAACAGTGGCAGTTTCCAGAAGTGGTATTTATGTGGCATCTGGACAAATAAATCATATGGGGTTTAAGGTGAGTAATAATATGAGGTTGGTATTACACTTACATTTACTCTGTATGGTTACAAGTATTTATTAGTTACAGTAGAACCAGTTGATCCATATCTCTGGTTAATCCAAGCACCTTGCCCTAACTTCAGGGATTTGTTGTTCGTCATACGACCCTAATGGTATACCGGCAAGAGACGTTGGACTAACACTGTGTCAACTGGCACCCCCACAACTGTGTTCATTACAGTATACTGAAACACACATTTTGAGTGTTTGTTTTTCATATATATTTGTTGATTCCATCTTGACGTGAGCTACTAGTTATTACTAAAAACACTTGTCCTCAACGATATGCTACAACAAGTGCTACTATAGGCAAGTGGCAACATATTTACAAGTGTTTATAGAAATACATATACTTGTGTATTTTTTCAACATGTCAGGAGTAAAATGTAAACACATTACTCTTTCATTACGGTAAATGAAAAATTGTCAGTGGTAAAGTAACTGGACAAAGGGAAGTCACTTCAAAAAATAATCAAGGAACTCAATGTAGGTGTTGCGACAGTAAAAGATTGGAGATGAAATTGGAAAGTCATTGAATTTGTATAGTGACAAAAGATGGTGAAAATGCTTTTAAGAATCACAAAACATGATAAATACAAACTTGAAATGCTTGGCAACACATTGTGAATATGTTTCAGCCAAGACAAAATATATATATATATATATATATATATATATATATATATATATATATATATATATATATATATATATTTGTAGCTTTGCAACACTGTTTTCTTGTATTCACTTATCACTTTCACTATATGTACTAAAACAAGAATCTTACTTGGTATTTATGCGAGTTAACTTTCAAAGACTGGTCTTGTCTCAGTCATAGGGCATACTCAAGCATACTCGAGTATGCTCGATGATGGAGATAAGACCAGTCTTTGAAAGTTAACTCGCATAAATACCAAGTAAGATTCTTGTTTAAGTACATATAGTGAAAGTGAGATATATATAGTCCCATTATAAAAGAAATGGATATAACTTTGTATAAAATATCAAAACTCAAAAATAAGTTTGAACTAGTGAAAGCTAGATCGATTTTTGGAAAACCCACTATGTCATCTAGTTTGTTTCAATGTCTGGTAAAATTCTCTTGATGGTGACATTACTAGAGAATTTTCTGTGAAGTTTACATAAATTGTAAAAAAAATTAACTACTACTTTGCCAAATCTAAAACAGAGAAGAAGCTTAAACTATAAAATGCTGTCAAACAAAACACTGCTTCATCGAAAGAAATCATAGTAGAAACAAAACTTTTTAAAGACAGCCTAACCATTGCTGTTTGCAGTAATGCTGATGGTACACACAATTTTACCCAGTTCATTATTAACAAATGTAAAACTCCTAAGGTATTAAAAAAACATGAACATTTCTTCGTAGCTGATTTATTATCTCAGTCAAAAATCTTGGAAGGGCTGCAATATTTTACAATCTTGGTTTTTTGATGAATTTGTTCCATCTGTTAAAACAGAACTGAAACAAAAAAACTTCCTATTTGCACTTTCATCATATCCAATAAATCTTTCAAGATTTAGTGAGGGGATATAAAAGCATCTTCCATCAAATGTAAAATCACTTATTCAACCAATAGATCAAGGAGTAATAAAATGGTTAAAGAGGTGGTATCACAGAAAGTACATCAGCCTAATTTTAGAAAAGTCCAAAGAAGGTTATAATGTATTTCAAGCTATGAAGTCCTTCAACATCAAAGATCCTATCTATAATATTGCTGAGCCATGGGAAATACTGAAACTGATTCCCTGCAAAATGACACCGACCTCAATGACGACCAAATTATTGCAGCTGTTTTAAAATGGTGAAGAAACTGTGAACTAGAATTCGGACAGTAATAATGACGAACCTAGTACCTAGATTTCACACAATAACGACAAGAGCACTTTTGATATTGCCCTTAAGTATATTTAGTAGAACTTCAACACCTTTGGAGATTTTATGGATCAAGAAATGTTGGAATATTGCAGCCACAACTAGAATTGTCAGACTGTAAGTAACTTTACAGTACTATATGTATGTATACCATATATTAGCCTGGTCTTCTTCACTATTTGTATGTTTAGTTGTAATGTTTTTACTGCAGATAATAATATAGTAGGACCAATCCCAATTCCTTTTTTCCCTATACCCCCAGTCCCAATGGGGATATATTAGAGGAGGTTCACTGTATATTCTTTGTTTTTAAAACATACTAGTAAAGTCTGTTTTTCAGCTTAAAATTCTGTTCCTGATTTTTTCTCAAATCTATTGATATAGCCTTAATATTTTTAGTAAACATTTTGTTTTGGTAAATTCTTACTTGTAACAGGCTAGTGTTATTCTGTGGGATTTTGAAAAGAAAGTCAGTATCCTGAAATATGAGGCCCATAAAGTGCGAGTTGAAGCAGTTGTATTTTCTTGCTGTGATCGTTACTTGATTTCACTTGGAGGTCCGGATGATAGTAATGTTATTGTATGGAGTATAGAGACAAATGAAGCCTTGTGTGGTAAGTAAAAGCTTTGAAACTGTGGATTACTAATTTGTATACATTAATAATTACTTGAGATTAATAACAAGATTATTATACTTGCATTAATCATTTTTCAGTTGTGAATGTAACTTTTGCATTTTAACCTTCTATCAACTACGTCCAAATTTTCCCTTTCATTCCAGTAAAAGTTCCTTCATGCTCTTGCATATCTTTTCCAAGTCTTTGTACATATTTGTATTTTCCTATGCAACTTATAGACCTATTTTGCAATTCTGTTCTGTTTCATTTTTTATATGTGTAGCCTATACAGATGATACTTTTTTCTTTCTCTGATTATTATCATTATGTTCTTAATTTTTTTATACAACTCCCAACATTTTAGTATATTATATATAATGGTTAATCACTTGTATCATGTATAATCTTTAAACACTTGGTTATCATTATGTTGATCATTTTCTAGTCAATTTGTTAAAAAAAAAACAAGTTTATATTTTCCACAACTATCTTGAAGGTTATTACTTTAATAATCACTTCCTAAATATTTTTTTGAATAATACCACACTAACCAACCACCACATACTCATAGCAATCAAATTTCAAACCTATTCAATTTATATCATAGTCTCTTTATATTGCATTCTAATGAAAATCAAGGAGGTTTTTCAAAAGTACTGTATTTTCTTAATAAATATATGGTTAGACAAGACTTGAGTCAACCATCTTAACTTTAAAAAAACTATTGTTTACTTACTGTACTTTCACAGCAAACATTATGCCTATGTTCCAAGTAGGTTAATGTTTAGCTTTTGTACCACATAATTATGCAGAGTTAATTACATATTAGTAGGAAAACATTAGCCTATGTTTATTTTTGAAATGTAATGCACCTTTCATATTAGACGAAGGAAAAGCTACGGATTCTAGGATCATAGAGTGTGCTAACCAAGCAGGGAAAGAGAAATTAATTTCAAAGCATGATAACTGATAGTGTTAAAGGAGAAAGAGTAATACTTAAAACTAATCTGAGCTATAACTGTATTAAAGAAATGTTGTTTTAAAGTAAAGTGACTCTGAAAATACAATATAAATGTAAGGAGAAATATTCATTGGAATCCTTGTTATTAATTTGGAGTAACTAAAACAATTATGGACATAAGACTAAAAAGTTAATAATTTTTCTGTTTATTTTCTATCTGGAAATGTTGAGAGTATGGATAAATATTATTTTATAAACTAAATAATTATCTCTTGAAATTTGTAGTCCATTATGTTCGGTGAATCTTAATTATCCACTTTAATATTAATTTATGACTGTACGAACTTTAGATTTTGTAAATTTGTGAAAACTTACTGAGACAGAACATTTTTGATCGCTATGTGGCGATCTTAATCAGTGTCTTCTGCTTGGAGATGTCGGGTCAAGCGGCGACAGTTTTAAATGCAGGTTTTCAATAGTATCAAAGAGTATGTGTGATTTGTATTGTGTTTGTTTATTTAATATGTTTGTATTTTGTGTTTTTGTGTGTTTGTAAATTTCCTCCTTTTTTGTCTTTTTTTGTTGATGTGTAAGATTTCTAGGTTATGGTAAATGTCTGTGTATTTGTATCCTGTTTCTTTTTTGTGATTGTAAAATACTGAGTTGGTGTTCTGTTTGTGTTCCTCGACTCTTTGTTTAAAGCTGCAACCTGTTTGCCCAATGTAGAATTTGTTGCATTTGTCGCAGTTTAGTTTGTATATGCCTGATGCTTGTAGTTTATTTCGTCGTGTTTTTTTTACAATAGTAAATTTTTATTAGTTTTTGTATGCTATTTTATATCCTGTTTTTGGAATTTTGTGGGGAACTTTATTTCACGTTTTATTTACGTATGGTGTTGTAATGTATTTGTTTTCCCTCTCTATAGTGTTAGCTTTAGTGTTTTTTGTGTATATTGTGCCATAATTTGTCTATTATTGTGGTGTAGTATCCATTTTTGTATGTTAAATGGTGTCTAGTTCTTTGTTTGTCTTTTCCATTGTAAATCTATGGAGCATGAATCTAAAGGCAGAGTGTATGTGTTCGATAGGGTGGTTTAAGGTGTCACAGATAAGTGTGTCTGTCGTTATGGGTTTCCTGTAAGTTTTGAAGCTGTGTTTTTTTTATTGTGTGGCTTTTTGTTACTAATAGATCGAGAAAGTTTAGGGATCGGTTGGTTTCAATCTCTAAGGTGAAGTGAAGTTTTGAGTGTATTTTATTAGTATAAGTGTAAGGTGTATTTATTGTAGGTGAGGAGTTTTTCGCATTGTCTGGTGTTGCCTCTCTATAGTGTTATGATATCATCAACGTATTTGAGTCAGTAAATGATTTTGTGTGCATATGTATTGTTTGTGAGTATCTTGGTGTTTTCTATTTGTTGTAGGAAAATTTTGCTTAGGGCACTGCTGATACGACTTCCCATGGTTAGGCCATCTGATTCTGAATAGAAGTTTGAGTGGTGGGTGAAATAATTTTGTTTGGTGTGGGTTTTTGGTGTGTTGTTCTGTATTAATTGGGTTTTTAGGATGTTGAGAGTTTCGGATACAGGTATGTTGATGTACATATTTGTTATGCCAAGTGATAGTAATGTTGATAGTCATAAACTAATGTTAAAGTTATTAATTAAATAACTATGCTTGATGTTGAAGCAAAACCTATTATAAATTGTTTACTAAATAGTATTTGATTTTTTTATGATTTGTTATGAGAGCTTCGTCTTGAAATATGTTGAACTAAATTATTATAATTAATATTCTTAACAATATTTATCCTCATAGATTTTTCCCATGATGATTAGCAAAACCTAATTCCATGATGACACTGATTAAGACTGCATATTGTAAAAACAACATGTCTCAATAGGTTTTTCATAAATTTACTTAAATTATAAGTTGATAAAGTTGTAATTTAATAAATTCAACATACTATTCATCTATTATAAGGACAGCATAATCAGTAATACTATTAAACATTTCTATCCTACTATATCTGAAATTTAATTAAAATAAAAGTATTCATATAGTTCATATTTAAAATTTTAAAATAATATTGAGAATTGCTTTAGTAAGTTCCAAATTCCTAAGCTTTCAGATCCTACAATGTTCATATATTTATCCATTATTAAGAATCTATTGGAATAAAAGCAGAAAATTTTAACTTCTCTCCGGGAATCACCAAAAAATTAATAGCAAAAAGTTTTTAAAGGAAAAATTCAATTTATATTAAGAAGTTTATTGTAACTATGACACCTAAGGCTGATGAGAATTACTGGACACATCAACTATTTTTACTTCTTCGATTTGGGATGAGTGATGCCATATAATGAAAGTTGTAACTTTCCCCTGAAAATTTTACAATGTTTAACATTACAGTAGATAATTTATTTAACTGGTGTTTATTTTACCTACTGAAACATTTGAATTGTTTAATAAACATTTATTTTATGTCTGTTATAGGTTGTTTTGCTTCCAATAGTACATCAGGTGATGCATTGACTCTGTGTGCTACTAACTTAAGAAGTCCTTGCTTCATTACAGCTGGGGATGTTACACTTAAAGCCTGGAAACTAAATGCAACTGACAGAAACATTCACAGTTTGGATGTGTCATTGGGGAAAATCAAGAGAATCATGACTTGTATTGAGGTGAATAAATATTAATATGTAATTAAAAATTATATATATTCGGTCCGTAAATAACGCATAAAATATAAGCGCATTTTATATTTAGCATTTGCATCGGTTTTAAATCCATTCTCATCTGAAAACTAATTAGTTGCTTTAAAAAATTTATTTAATAAAACTGTCAGAATTCTTTTCATGATTTATTTGTTTTAACATTTGTTGATTCCATCTTCGCGTGAGCTACTAGTAATCACTTACACTTTTTAAAGATTGTTTTAACTTGCCTATAGTAGCACTTACTTTGCTTGTTGAGGACGGCCGTTTCGGGAGATGTGTCCCTTTGTCAACTCAGACCGACAACTAGGACGGTCTGAGTTGACAAAGGGACACATCTCCCGAAACGGCCGTCCTCAACAAGCAAAGTAAGTGCTACTATAGGCAAGTTAAAACAATCTTTAAAAAGTGTAAATTTGTTTTAACTTTAAATGATAGCTGACATTTTGCTACAAAAATTTAAAATTTGTATTGTATTATTTTTTAGTTGTTTGCTGTATAGATGAAAAGTGAAATTTTACAACAACCTTTGTATTTATAAATATTCAAATGAAATTTATTAGAAATTTATTTTGCTATTGGCATTTCTACAAAAACAATCAAAATCAAATTATATTAAATATCTAAAAAAAATTTCTTTTGAAAATTTTAAATATAAAAAACTCCTTATTTTAAATATACAAATATTAGTTTAAATGGTTCACTAAAACAGACTCTATTTTAACCTACCTTCTAGATATTATATTCTACCTGTATTTGAGAAGTCTTTTTACTTCTATGATGAAGTTCTATGTGTGTAGGTTTGGCATATTACATCCATATTATTTATTTTTAGGTACATTTGTTGGCCAAACCCATAGCCTTCAAGCTAGTAAGTCTTTCTTGTTTATTCTGCTTTCAAACATGTATTATTTTAGAATATACAAATGAAAATACATATTTGAAAACATGTTACAGAAAGTATTTCTGTTAGTGACAAAAAGTTATTGAAACCTTTGTTTAGTTGTATCAATTAAAAATTTCTTCACATATCTTTTGCAAAATTCATTGATGGCTATAAAATAACATATTACAGATGGGTTTTTATAAAATTTGTTATATTTTACAGATCACATACAATGATGAGTATGCTTATTGTGGTACTAGTACTGGAGATGTTGTGAAAATCAAACTGAACTATGCGCGTGACATCAACATCCTAGACCCCATTTATAAACCAGTTATGGTTGGTTGTTATGGTAAAGTGCCAAAGAAATATAACCCTAAAAATCCATATGATGTAGAAAGATACAGTTTGGGTAAGTTACTGTCAATAAATAAAATGATCCTTACAAGGAAGTTTAGGCTTGATTTACTAACAGAACATTCTTTTGTCCAATGCCGTCAAAACAATACATAACACACAAAACCCATGGTTAATTTCTGTGTAAAGTAGTGGTGGAATAATACCAGTTTAAAACCCTCTCCTCCGCAAAAATTGGAAAAATTAATTAAAAGTTGAAAGAAGTCGTTTGAGGTTTATTACACTCAATTGCTATAGCACCTCCCAGAGAAATAAACAACACAAATTTTAGCCAGTTTATAACAATTATTTTACTATGAATGAAATTATATTTTAATGAACAAATTATTAATACTTGTAATTTTGTGGTTGGATATCTCGGAATTTTTTGAAATATATTTACTGTATTTATTAATTCATTTGGCAAAGAAACACTACTTACTGATGATTCTCACCAGACATGTTTCACACTAGATCAGTGCATTGTTCAATACTGTGAGTCATGGACAAGACTGAGTACTTAGCTTGTCTTATCTATAACTGACACTATTGAAAAATGCACTGACCAAATTCAAAACGCGTCTGCTGAGAAACTTCAATAAGTAGTGGTTTTTTGCTAAGTGAATTATAAATAAAAATTTGTGAATTCAAATGAATTCAACATATACCGCAAGCCAACCATGACAGACACACTGATACACAATCAATCGAACCACCCAATACAACATAAACATGCAGCATTCAAACATTTACTACACAGACTAAATAAAATACCTATGTCCACAACTAACTACACAGAAGAACTAACCACAATCAAATATTTAGCTCACAAAAATGGATATGACAATTATTTAATAGAAAAACTACACAGAAAAATACTCAACAAGAACAGTAACAACAACACAAACAACAAAAACACAAACACAAACAAATTCATCACCCTCACATACATAAACAAACTCACAAATAAAATAGCACACCAATTCAAAAAAGCAGGATACAATGTAGCTTACAGAACAACAAATAAAAGCCATACAGCTATCAGACACAGCATTAATAACAATACAAACTCATACAATAACCCAGGAGTATACAAACTAAAATGCAACAACTGCAACAAATTCTATATTGGACAAACAGGCAGATCTTTCGCCAAAAGATATAAAGAACACAAAAGCGCAGTGCACACTACTGTTGAATCCACCTTTGCAAATCACTTCATGGACACTAAACACTGATACAAAAGTATGGAAAACAACATGAGCATCCTCCACACATGCAATAAAGGCCATAAATTAAACACACTAGAACAGTATGAAATATATAGACATAGCAACACACATAAAAATGACATCTTAAATGAACAAACGCGGCACAGATCACACATACTCTTCGATCACATCACTTCTAACTTTCAAAAAAATGGTACAAGGAAGCACAACTGCAGCATTCCTAGCGGCAAAAATGCGAGGCTGAAGAAGTCGTAAGACGAAAACATTTCCTCCAAGTGTAAGTTAACTTTTAGTTAACAAAATGTCTGATCGCAAGTAATAGCAAAAGTGTAATAAGTAAATAAAAATTATTAGTATTTACTGCTATAGTTCAAAAATGATATTTTTTGTTTAATTCCACAATTTCTTCATATCTTCATCTTTACATGTTGCCTATCTTTATTAAATTTTAATATTTAATACTAAATGATGCCCAAAGAAGCCTTGAATACTCAATGAAAGGATTAAACCATTGTAGAATAGAAATAAAATTAACTTTTACAGTAATTATTTGAGTGTTCATAGAAGTTCTAAGTAATATGACAGTTTGGAAAACCCCATTTTCCTACTTACTTGAAAAGAAGGTTATTGAGTTAATAGCATCCTTGATAGGGAATTCATAGTTAAACAAGTAGGCTATTTAGAAATATTTTTTTGAAAAGTTATTCACCAACGGGATTAATCACCTATCTTCTATTACTGACAGTTTGAGTTTTATAGTTAGATTTTTAATTTCAATTTTCCATATTCATTTTATAAGTTGGCCATTGTATCTTGCAAAGAATGAATATGTTTTTAACAAAATATGCTTCTTAAACATACTTTCATAATACTAAGGCCTTTTATTTTATTAAATTCTCATCGAAAGGATTGTACATGTTTATAGGCGTTTGTTAAAAAAAATATTAGCTATAATGATATACTGGTATTTCACTAAGACCTCTAAATTATTAATTAAAAATTGCTAAAAGGCTCATAGCAAAAATCACTTTGGTAAATGAACTATAAAATTAATCAGAATTTTGCTAAGTTCACAGAGAAAAATATTTCCATCAAAACTGGAAGTTATCCCAATCTGAAACAATTAAATTACTAAATCATTAAATTACTTAAAATTTGAATAAATTTCAATTTATTATATTTTACAAGAAATAAACATGCAATTACAATTTTCTTCCAAAATTTAAGACAAAAGTAAATTAAAAATTTCGAAATATTAAATATATTAGAATTGTAGCGACATCTTCATTAGCACTATCCTAGTATCCTCATTGGGTTTATTAAATTAAAATTGCATCATTTTTTCATTAGCCTTGAATTAGTCTCTACTTTAGAAATGTATGTAATTTAAAATTGTCTGTTTTAGTAAATGGTCTTAGTACCATACCCGTCTCTAAATTCAAGGGATATTGGCAGAGTATATTCCCATTTTCATAACATCTGAATATCCTATACAAAGGTCAACTGTTGATCGTTGCCCATTTAAATTGTTGTACTTTTAGACATTTTACTAAATGAATTTTACTATATTTATATATATATATATATATATATATATATATATATATATATATATATCAACAGCCTTCCAGAGAAGAGGATACCCAAAAAAACTCATTGAAAACCAAATTCATTCAGCACAATCCTCGGTTCCCCATAAACCACAAACAGAACAAAACAAACTGTCTTTAATAACAGACTACCATCCTGGTCTACATAAACTCAACAAGATATTGAGAGATGGCTTCAAAATTCTTCAAGCCTCCGTCCACACCAAAAATCTTCTCACCGATCCACCGCAAATTTGGTACAAGCAACCTCCCAACTTGAAAAACATCCTAGTACATCCTAAACTACCAGACCCTGATGCAGAGAAATCACACAAACTTCCTCTTGGCTCCTTCCCATGCAATAGACCTAGATGCAAGACGTGTCCAATACACCCCTCAGCAAATAGTTTCAACAGCCAAACAACAAAAATGGTCTTCAAAATACAGGGTCATCATAATTGTACATCGAAAAATGTCATATACCAGCTACAATGTAAACTTTGCTCAGCACAGTACATAGGCCTGACCACGGATGGTCTGAATATCAGAATGAATGGCCACAGACATGATGTTAAAATTGTGAATATGGATAGACCAACAGCTCAAAATGCTGCGAGTCACAACATCAAAACTTTTGATGGCTGCTATACCACAAAAATAATTAAAGCACTCCCCCCTGATTGCAATCCCTCAGAACTGAGAAGGTGGGAACTATCATACCAGTGGTATACCAAGTCCAGAGAATCCCCTAACCTCAACATCAGATAAATCCATTCATTTTTTTTTCCTTATAGCCTTACGTCTCCAATCTCTTTTCCCCTGACAGGCTTATATAAACTATAATCACTCATATGCTCATGGAAACAATATATATATATATATATATATATATATATATATATATATATATATTCTTGATATTTAACGTTATCCATTGTTTTTCCGTTGCACTGACTTTATGAAGTTAATATATTACTATGTAAGTAATTTTATCCACCATTAAGTGCAATAATTTTACCTTGAGTGATGAGGCACCTTTCGGTCAATTGACCATTGTCGAATCACTGATGTTTTTCTGTTGTAGATTTTCGATCTGTGAAGTTGGTGTTTGTTGACGTTACGCGCACTTTTTCTTGATCTGTGTGTATGATATTTCTATATAGTATGTCTTCTGTATATGTTGTTTGTAGATTCATTAAATTGTTGTGTATGTTTTTATAAATGTGGTATTTTTCTAGTGAGTTTAGTTCTATTGGGTTGTTATTTATTTCAAGTATGGTTAGGTTATTTTCGTAATTTGTTATTTCGTGTTTATGGGATATTAGGTGTGCTGCAACATTTGATACTTTAGAATTTTTGTTTTTGAATGCTCTATAATGTTCTTCAAATCTTATTTTAAATGTTCTGGTTGTTTTTCCTATGTAAAAAGCGTTACAGTTGTTGCATGTGATTTTGTAAATTCCTGATAGGTTATGTTTTTCTGAATTTGTTATGTGGTTTGTGTTATTAAGATATTTTATTATTTTGTTGTTTGGTTTGTAAGTTGGAGTGTAGTATTCTTTGTTGTATATATTTGTTATTTTTTCTATTTTGTTATTGGTGTATTTATATTTTAGGTAGATTTTTTTATTTTCATTATTTTCGTGTTCCGGTTGTAGTGTTGTGTTGAGGTTAGGTTTTTTTGTGAATTTATTGTATATATTTTTTATAATGTGATTGTTGTATCCATTTTCTGTTGCTATTTTTGTAATGTTATCTAATTCTTCATTTAATTTTTGTTTGTTATCCTGTGTGTATTTTATTGCTTTATTTATCATGTTACTGTAAGTGTTAATTTTGTGTGTCCAGGGGTGGTTAGATTTGTAGTGTATTGTGGTGTTGTTGGAAGTAGGTTTCCTGTATACTGTAGTTTCTATTTTATTATCATTTATATTTAAAGTAATGTCGAGGAAGTTGATTGTTCTATTTGTTTCTGTTTCAACGGTGAATTGTATGTTTTCGTTGTATGTATTTAGTTTGTTTAATATTATGATGTGTTCGTTGTGAATGGTAGGTTGGTATATTACAAGTATATCGTCTACATACCTTGTCCATAGTGAGATAGTGTGTGTGTTTATTATAGGTTTAATTATTATTTGTTCAAAGTGTTGTAAATATATTTCTGAAAAAAGATCATTAAATGACTTCCTCAAGCTGTCTTAGAGAGTTCATACAGACTGAAGCTGAAACAGACAGAAGCAAGGACACTTGGTGGAGGAAGCATTAAGTCTATAAATCTCCCCATGGAGACCTTTATCTGGAGTGATTCCATTGTATGCAAGTTCAGTTATGTGTGTGTGTAATAAGAGTGTGTGTGTGTGTGTGTGTGTGTGTGTGTGTGTGTATATATATATATATATATATATATATATATATATATTTAGGTTAGTTACGAAAATATTACGGTAAATTACGAAAATAACCTAACCATACTTGAAATAAATAACAACCCAATAGAACTAAACTCACTAGAAAAATACCACATTTATAAAAACATACACAACAATTTAATGAATCTACAAACAACATATACAGAAGACATACTATATAGAAATATCATACACACAGATCAAGAAAAAGTGCGCGTAACGTCAACAAACACCAACTTCACAGACCGAACATCTACAACAGAAAAACATCAGTGATTCGACAATGGTCAATTGACCGAAAGGTGCCTCATCACTCAAGGTAAAATTATTGCACTTAATGGTGGATAAAATTACTTACATAGTAATATATTAACTTCATATATATATATATATATAATCTGTGCATCTGTGACATCTGATTTCTACTCTACACAATCTGTGATTACAATTTATAATTATTTTATTTCATTCTCTCATATTTCTTTTTGTGTTTTCTCTTCGATTGACAAAGACCACTGTGTGGTTGAAATATATCATTGTTTAAGTGCTTTTATATGTTTCTATTTCAAGACTACAGAGTGGACTCTTACCAAGGTAAGTCTGTCAGCCTCCTAGTCCAAAAAATCTAAATAATCTTTACCAACCAAAACTAACCTAAATATATATATATATACACACACACACACACACACACACACACTCTTATTACACACACATAACTGAACTTGCATACAATGGAATCACTCCAGATAAAGGTCTCCATGGGGAGATTTATAGACTTAATGCTTCCTCCACCAAGTGTCCTTGCTTCTGTCTGTTTCAGCTTCAGTCTGTATGAACTCTCTAAGACAGCTTGAGGAAGTCATTTAATGATCTTTTTTCAAAAACAAGAACATTCAGAAGTATGAAAGGAGTATATTTGTTGATCCCATGATCACGTGAGCTACTAGTTTTTAACTAAAAACAATTGTAAATTGTTTCACTTGCCTATAGTAGCACTTACTTTATATTCTTGAAGACGGCCATTTCAGAAGATGTGTCCCATTGTCAACTCAGACCGTAACTGATCTATAAGTTTTTATATGTTAAGGGGTTGGTGGGATATTAGGGTAGGGGTGGAATATTAGGGTGGGGATGTGGGTGTATTTTGGTGAGTATTAGGAGTTACGATGTCGAAAAGTTTATGTTACCTATGATGTAACTGAGTTTTGAGTATGTGTGTAAGGTGTAGTTTGAAATATTTGTATATTTCATATTGTTGGGTTGTGTATCATTGGTTATATTTGTTTTGTTTGGGAAGAATTTGTAAGTTAGATGTTATGTTTGTGTAGTTATGGTTTGTGGATAAGAGATGTTCAGCGAAGTTTGATTAGGTGTTTTTGTTTGTTATTGCTTTTATGTGTTCTTGGTAACGTGTGTAAAATGACCTCTCTGTCTGGCCTATATAAAATCTTTAAACCCAACAGCATAATGAATGACATACAAAACTCCACTGTTGTTTACAAACTAATTTGCAGTTCATGCCCCAGTTTTTACATAGGCCAGACAGTGGGGTCATTTTACATATGCTACCAAAAACACATAAAAGGAATAACAAACAAAAACACCCAATCAAACTTCGCCAAACATCTCTTATCCTAAAACAATAACTACACAAACACAACATCTAACCTACAAATTCTTCACGAAAAAAAAAACAAAAATAAGCAACGATACACAACCGAACAATTTGAAATATACAAACTACACCCTATACACATACTCAACACCCAATTACATTATAACTCACACACACTTTTCGACAGCATAGCTCCTTATAATCACCAAAATACACCCATATCCCCACCCAAATATCCCATCCTCACCCGAATATTTCATCTCCACCCTAACCTACAAAAACCTTGATATCAGTTATGGTCTGAGTTGACAATGGGGCACATCTCTCGAAACGGTTGTCCTCAGCAATATAAAGTAAGTGCTACTATAGGCAAGTGTAATAATTTACACATTTTTTTAGTTATACAAAGATACTTTGCAGGAGTTCACAGGGTTCTAATGCTTAAAAATTACAACTGTACTCTTTTTGTGTTTTTGAAGAGCATAAATCTGAGTACTTATTAAGCTTTTACTCACGTTGGAATGGAATATTATAAATATAGGATAATCTTAAAATTAAGATAATCTAATGCTTCTAATAGTAACTTCATATAATAAAAATTGTGATATTTATTATATTTTGTTTTTACATTTCAGATATAGCTTTATAGATTTTTTGAAAGGTTACTAAATAAAAAACATTTATAGAAAACAATTCTAATTAAGATAGTAATTTTTCAGGAGTTCGAACTTTATTAATTTTGGAAAATGACAACTTAATAGTAGGTGCTGGAGATGGTACTTTAGATCTTGTTGAAGAGAGAGACATTCGCCCAGAAAAATTGATCCAAAAAGGTCACGGAAAGTTGATAAATCCTTCCTTACCTATGCTTAAAGTGGTAAGTTTAGGTGTATACTTTTGGTAACTATACTTATATCTCACATTGTACCATTGTGACAAAAATTATGTGTACTTACATACACTTAAGCATATACAAATATAAGTTTTATTTTGTTGGAGATACTGTTTGCGTAGGTGTTAAACAACAAACATTAGATTAGGTTAATATAATTTTGAACCAGTTGAGCTTTGTCCTCTCATTTTTAACAGATTGAACCTACTATTATTACAATTAATATTATTATTCTCTAGATAGATGCATATGTCTCTAAAAACAGGCACCGCTTTCTTTTTAGTTGAATGCAATTAGAGTGTGGTAAATACTGTAATATTGGAAAAAAAATTCTGGAAGCCAGCCTTCTTCCCTTAGTAATTCATATTCTATAATATTATATTTGATAGTAGTGTCGAACGCTATGTAAGTTCTTTTTATGAATGCTAAACATCTACACTTCTTCTGCGGTTTTTGCTCAATAGCTTTCAGTGAGAGTAAACCTCTTCTTCAGTTTGTTTGATGACTATGATTTCACGTTTGTGTGTGTTTAGAAGTAGAAGTTGTTCCAAAGTGTAGACTTACCAATTACTGAATTGTTAATTTCTGAGAATAACAACTTCTATCAGTTCTAAAGGTTAGCCTTTTGGGTAACGATCTAGACTTTTTCTATGGTTTTTTCATACCTTTTACCTTCTCATTCTTTACATTCCCATCTTCATAACATTTTAATACTGCAACTTTTATTTTGCTTAAGCCCTAGTTAATTTTTTGTTTAGCCTTTTGTCCAGAATGTTTTACAATTCTTTTTCATCTTCTAGCCAATTTAAATAGACACACAGGTCTGCCTTGATGACTCCATTCTAAACTGAATGCTAAGAAACAATTATGTCTCATGATTGAGGTGTAACAGATATTTGATATCTGTACTGTCTTCTTTCTCTGCACACATTTTAACTTGAAAAGGATATTTTATTTTGTTTATTTGGTTAACCTGTTACGATTTTTTACAATATCATAGGCAAGAGTATGCCTGTACTTCCTCTGAATATGTCATATTTTTCTTATTTGTGTACTCGGGCATATATTTTATTTCTGTGTAAGATTTTAGTTGTATCTAGATCAAATATATAAAGTGGTATGTTTATATGATGAAAAATATATAACCAATTACTTTACCTTGAAAATATTGAATCAAACATTTTATTTGGTTAGTTACATAATTTTAATAATAATAGTAATATTCATATTAGTTGAATCCATTTTCACATGAGCTACTAGTTTTCACTAAAACACTTGTAAATATTTTACAACTTGGCTATTACTATATTTGTCCTCAACAAATGTAAGTAAGTGCTACTATAGACAAGTTGTAAAATATTTACAAGTACTTTAGTCATAGTAATAATTAATTGTTGACAAATTTATACTAAAACACTTGTAAATATTTTACAATTATATTGTTTTAGTGAAAACTAGTAGCTCGCGTGAAGATGGAATCAACAAATATGACAAATTTATATTAATTATATGTAGCAAAAACATTAATCTATAAAACATCTCCACATATAATGATTTTAAATCTTATAAAATTAGCAAAATCTACTGCTGCTAATGGTCTTGTGCATGCTGACTGTAACTACCTGAAAGGGTAAGTTTTTTTAAAAATTAATATTCTTCTTTATATTGCAGAAAATTCTTTATTTTAGGTGGGAGGGGGTTATTCACACCCCATCTGAAGGTTGTCTCTGTGTTTAACAAATCTGCCCAATTAGCCCTTATAAATGTCTATATTCTTATTTGAGGATCTCAAAAGTTCAATTCACACAAATATTAAACAATATACCTACATGTCCACTCCCTGGAACCTTTAACACTTCTGTCTCAATTCATTCTGACAGGTTAAACCATGTGAGTTCATAGTCTTGGTTTATTTGGTTACCATAGTGGTGTATAAATTATTGGGTTAAACACTTTCGGATTTGAATTCAATATTGTTTCTGGATAGAAAGGTTTCTACTCTTGTAATATTTGCAACTCTAGACTGGAGATCCAGCACTGCAATCTTCTACATAGTTGAATCAATCTCCAATACTTTCAGAGTCAAATTGTATAAATTTGATGTTCTGAACCAATCCCCTTCCATCCCCAAACTAGATATGGATATCTGTTAGGCCTCATCTGTCATGTATTCATTATTTTTATGGTCTTGGTTCATTTTTGTTGGATACCAGTACTTTTTTTTGTTTTCTACATTGAGCCTTTAAACCTAAAGATTACATACAGCTTTAAGAATTGCTGTAACCACAACTAAAATTACTCATACTTTGTTTTTTTCTTTGTCATTTAATTTAAGTAAGATTAGAAGATATGTTAAAAAGATACAATATATTTGCCATTAAGGATTCTTGCCGGCAACTGTGTATACTTTTCATGTCCTAATATTATATTTGTTTTAAAATATAATTTATATCTTCATTTTTATTGGACAAAGGTTTATTTATTGCAATGGTAAAAAATTGTATTTAGAATGCCATAAATAATCAGTTAAATTTCTTACTTATCATAAAGTATTCAAATAATTAAATCTTGTTCTAATCCAGATACTTTTAAAGCAAATAAAATGCGTTTTCAGTTAAAATCAACAAATGTGTACTCCATGGTGACATCTATACAAAAAATGAAGAAAGAACTCATAGTAGGAACAATACAATGTGAACTCTATACTATTGATCTCAAAACGTTTGAGCTTAAGCTTTTGATCACATGCCATACATCTACGATCTATGATCTCATCTTTCCCAGGTTGTATCTAACTTGTAATCATAAAAAACTAGCAAACTAGTAAGACAATCAGAATTTTATACAGGCTATTAAAGAATTATAAATATCTTATTTTTTATTGTCAATTTATTTAGTTATTCATGTCCAAATTTTCTCTATTTCAATATATTTAAGGAGGACTAAAGTTAAGATACCAAAACATAGGTACACATATATAAATCAAGTGTGATTTTGAAATTTTTTCACTATGTAGCTTATTTTAGTTTCTTAAACCTATGAATGAACCTTAATTAAAATTTTCAATTAGGAACTTTAAATGTGGTTATGGCTATAATTGCAGCACACAAAATGATTTATTTAACGAATGCTTGAATTATCAAGTCTAGAGTGTATATTCATAACTCATTTAAATTATAGAATGAAGGAGAAAATGAAACATATGATTTTTATCATCTTACATAAAAACTGTTTTAGAAATATGTCTGATAAATGACATAACAGCTGAAAAATGAATGTTCAATAATTTTCTAATTATTTCACTCACTGTTCAAACTAGATTCTATTTGAGTTGAACAAAATTTATTTTGAAAATTATAGAAACTTTAGGAGAGATAAAAGCCACTTGTATATAATTAATACAAGGAACACTTGCACACATTTTTTTATGTAACACGCTACAATTTATTACAGAGTTATAGCCTTTTTTTACATTATTTTAAAATTTAAAACCAGGTTTATATTCTATGAAGTTTATATTATAAACATTTTATAGTAATATATTATTATAAAATCAAAGGGTTGTGTTGTGCATGATTAAATAGTTGTGTGTGTGTGTGTGTGTGTGTGTGTGTGTGTGTGTGTGTGTGTGTGTGTGTGTGTGCGTGTGTGCGTGCTTGCGTGTGTGCGTGTGTATATAAATGAAAAGAATAATACAACTATATTATAGGCTCAAGAAAATTAGTACTGAGAATATGTCTAAATGTTTTTTTTTTTACTTTCCCTCTGTCTGAAAGTTGTAAAGTTTTTAATTAATTGCTTTGCCTAATTTTAGCTGTTATTCTAACGTATTTGCAACTGCCAGTAAGGATGATGTACGGGTGTGGAGTGTGGCAACTTCACAGGAGTTGCTTAGAATATCTGTGCCTAACTTTACTTGTTCAGGAATTGTTTTTACTTATGATGGAAAAGCTATTATTACATGTAAGTTGTAAATCATTTCATTAAACTAATGTAATATGAAATGACATTTCAATGCTCTATTAACTCAAATGGGAAAGACAATTTTCAATATTATTTAATTCCATGTTCAATTGAGTTCCTGGTTTACACTTATTCACTTTGACATATTAATATGTAGCACTTACCTATAGCGCTTACATTTTGTTTAATGAAGTTGGCCATTTTGGGAGATGAATTCCATTGTTAACTCAGACCTGAGTTATGGTCTCAGTTGACATGGAATCCACTCCTGAAATAGCATCATTTTAATCAAAATGTAAATATTACTATAGCCAAGTGTCATATATTAATATATTTCAAAATGTATAAGAAAATCTTGTTAAAAGTGAAAGAAAAATAATATCTTTACAAATTTAAATCTATAACTCTTCTATGAAAAAAATTTCTATTGCATCTCACTAGTTTTCATTTAGTTATTATGTAAATTACTCATAAACAATATTTGAGCTAGCTTGTGACTTAAGGCTATTAACTTTAATTTCATTAAGTTTTATAATTGTGAGTTCTGTATATTTATTATGTATCTTCTTTAAGAAAGTAATAACTTGTTTGTATTTCAATTTTAATGAATATGCTATTGGATTTTAGACAAATGAAGTAGAATAACGTGAGTTATAAGTTGTTGATGTACCTTACCATATTGTGGGAAAGAATTAGGACTCATGGCAGGAAGGCCAAACATTCAGTTAGACCTGTTCTTTAGTAGCATTCAAGAAAAAGGTCTATCCTAGCAGTAATAAATAAATAATACTGAATAAAGAACAAATGTTGATTATTTTTTTCAGCATGGAATGATGGTACTATCAGAGCATTCACACCGCAACTGGGTAAATTGATGTATACCATTTACAGTGCTCATAATAAAGGTGTGTCTGCGGTGGCTGTCACTAAAGATGGGGCAAAAATTATAAGTGGAGGAGGGGAGGGTCAGGTAGGTAATTTAACATAAATGTCTGATTAAAGTAGCAATATTACTTTGATTACAAAGACTGCCATTTCATTTAATGTGTATCATTGTTAAATAGAATTGGAACTCGACCCATAACCAATAAACATTCATAGTCATAAAAAATCAAAGTAATTGTTACTTCAGGCAAAAATAAAAACTTTAAAATTTACATTTATCCTAAAGGTGAATAGACATATTATTTTCTCCCACTGAACAAAGAACAAACACAAATCTTGATTTCTAGTAATTGCATATTAATAACTGCCTTCAAAAAACTTTAGGAAACTACTTTATAATATAAACATTAAATAGTATAAAATACAACTTTTAATACAATTTAGAAACAGAACATACAGAACTTTAGCATATAAGATCTTTAAAAAGTATGAAAATAATTCACTAAGAAATATATCACAATTTCTAAATTTCAAATTCTTTTTCTCACAATAGTTTAATATAAATCATATTATATTATGTATTTGATTTTTTAAAGCAATCATATACAGTAAGTAATGTGCAGGTCTCATCCATACATATCACTACTCTATGACAGTTGATCAATTGTCATTGTCAAAACATATTTGTTCACAACAACTTAAAGCAACTGTGGTGTAAATGTTTATATTAATTAAAACAACCTCTCACCACAAATTCAACAAATTTTATTTTAACCTTATGTACATTTCGACTACAAAGTAATCATCTTCAGAGGTATTTTTACAAATAACTCAAAATAAAATACAGGTTAAAATAAAATTTGTTGAATTTGTGGTGAGAGGTTGTTTTAATTAATATAAACATATTTGTTCATTCGGGCAGTTGATGGACATCCAGAATGAGGTTTTTCATCAATCAACATGTTGCTATTTTTAAACCGAGCAAACTACTCATACACTTGTGTTTTTCCCATACCATCATCTCTGTAAGCTGTTCAATATTAACACACTATCACCAGCATTTTTACCAAGTAGAAAACTTATCTCACAGCTGCACATTGTTTACTTAAAATTGCCATCAAAGAATAGACACAATGTCAAAACAGCGCTAGGAAAAACAATCACAGCTGGTAAACAGAACAAACCAGATCAACAACACAAGTTGCACTGAACTGTCAATGAGTTGCGCTATCCAAGTTCCATGGCAGACATAAGTAGTACACAAGCTCCGCTTATGGCAATGCTATTCCAGTTACGTTTGGGTGCCCCTTGTATATAAATAATGTTTTTTCAAAATCTTACAACTTGTTTGGGTTGAGAAAGCATGAGACACAATTTTGATAGAAAATGTTTTAAACTATAATAGAAAAATTAAAATTAACAAAAATACACAGTTAAGTTTGTTTTGCATAAGTTTTCTTTACAGTTGACAATTGACAAAAAATTCAAAAAGATACAAATAAAAAAAATGTTCATTTTATTTACCAATTGTAATATATAATGTGAGAATAACATATAATGAATAAATATATACATTTTTTGGAAGTACTTAGTTCCAACAGCTTATACTGCTACTACTAATAAGTACTGTTTAATCCAGCCAAATATCCTTGTTGCAACCTTTAGTTAGTTTCTGGTCATCTGATTTTCTCATCCCTCTCTTCTAAACAACTATGACCTATTTTATCATTTTTAGTGGCATATCCTTCTTAAATTAAACAATCCATTTCTTCAACTAAATCTGATACTCCTAAAACACTTTCATTATCTATTTTGGTTTCTGCAAGCCATCGGAATAATTATTTATGCTCTAACTCAGACATTGTTCACCGAACAAAATTTATGTGTAATTTTCACAGAAAATATAACCAAAAATGACTAAATCATTTAAAACTTATTTATAAATAGCACATGAGTACACGGAAATTACTTTAACAATTTGAGCAAAATTAAAAATATGCAAAAATTAAAAATATGCAAAAATTCAATGCTTTCAAGTGACAGCAGTGGTGTAAAAGGTATATGACCACTCAAGGAAATAACTACGCCAACCACTACTAGTTCCAGCAAAATATTTATCTCTGGATTTCAATAGTAATCAGTGCAACTACTCCAGTGTTAAATTCAGTAAGAAAAATCACATATTGCAAATATGAGTTAATCCGAAGTTTTGTATAGGCCCTACTTTAAAACATGATTTCTTCAAATCTCTAAAGAATAATCTGGTTTCATTCACGTTTTAGTTTGAATAATTATCAACAAACCGTCCCTATTCTTTTGTTCAAATTTGCAAATGTACAAAATCATATAAATTTAAAAACCATAAGCTATTTAATCTTTTTACCATTGAAGAGCTGCATTTAACTTCAATGATAAAAATTTAGATAAATAAACAAAAACGTTTTTCAAACTTTACCTCTTCTAGTTTTAAATACAATTCAGTTATTTTGGATAGTTAAAATCTTTTGTTAATTATAGTATTTTCTGTTAAAATTACTGATTACAATTACTAGTTGTAAGATTGAAACCTCTGATACTTTACTTAGACATACAGCAGTAGCATTAAATCACCAAGAAATGCAGCTTCCTCAGTTATTAAACCAACAAAAATTACTTTACCTATAAACAAATTTAATTTGACAATTTATTAACATGTAGTTGAACTTTGATCCCAGATTAATTTGATTCTATCAGGTGCGTGTATGGGAGATCCTACCACAGAAACAAAACCTACTTGCTGTGTTGAAAGAACATAAAGGTCCTGTGTCTTCTATTGATATCGGTTGTACTGATAAGGAAGCAGTTACTGCTAGCACTGATGGTACCTGTATTATTTGGGACATAGAGTAAGTTCACACAGTGTAAAAATATTGTAATTGTATATATATACGAGGTCTGTTGAAAAATTACGCAGACTGTTTGAATTTCGCGGCTCTAGTTAGTTTCAGGAGAATCCGCTTGGTGTTGCTAGGTTCGTATAAATCAGCTGATTAAAACTCAGTATTTCAGTCGCAGATATCTTCATTTGTTGATGAGTTACACGCAGTTTAGTAAAGAGCGTTTTTTTTCGTTTGTTGGATTGTAAAATGGACAGCCTGAAGGAGTAACGAATTGTTTTTTGAGTTTTGGGAATAAGAAAAAGTCACAAGGAGCAAGGTCAGGTGAGTAGGGGGGTGGGAAAGAACAGTGATCGAGTATTTGGCCAAAACCTCAAGAGTTCTGAGTGCTGAGTGAGCTGGAGCGTTGTCATGATGGAAAAACCAGTTATCACTTCTCAACAGTTCTGGCCTTTTGCGTCGGACGGCGTCCCTCAGACTTTCAGTACTTCAATGTAGGTAATCTGGTTGACTGTAGAGCCTTCAGCGAGGTACTCGTAGTGAACAACACACTTAGCATCAAAAAAAACTGTCAGCATCACCTTCACATTCGACCGAACTTGACGAGCTTTTTTGGGTCTTGGGGACGTTTGACTCACCCATTGGGATGATTGGACCTTCGTTTCAATGTCGTAACCATACACCCATGATTCATCACCGGTTATAATTCTTGACAAAAAGTTCTCATCTTCATTTGAACGATCAAGCAGTTCCCGACAAACCTGGATGCGATTGGCTTTTTGGTCGTCAGTCATCAGGCGTAGCGCAAATTTCGCAGCGACACGGTGCATCTTCAATTTTTCGGTCAAAATCTCGTAACAAGATCCAACTGATATCCCACACTCTTCAGAAAGCTCCCTAATGGTCAGACGTCGATTTTCACGCACCAGGGTGTTGATTTTGACAACATGTGGGTCGTCAGTTGACGTTGAAGGACATCCAGGATGCTCATCGTCATAAATCGACTGTCGGCCACCCTTGAAAGGTTCATGCCACTTGAAACATGCAGTACGCTTCATGGCAACATCACCGTAGGCCGTGTTAAGCATGGCAAATGTTTCTGTTGCAGATTTCCTTAGTTTTACACAAAATTTAAGAGCAATTCGTTGCTCCTTCAGGCTGTCCATTTTACAATCCGACAAACAAAAAAAACACTCTTTACTAAACTGCGTGTAACTCATCAACAAATGAAGATATCTGCAACTGAAATACCGCGTTTTAATCAACTGATTTATACGAACCTAGCGACACCAAGCGGATTCTCCTGAAACTAACTAGAGCCGCAAAATTCAAACAGTCCGCGTATTTTTTGAACAGACCTCGTATAGGTATGTATATATATATATATATATATATATATATATATATATATATATATATATATATATATATATATTATATATATATATATAAATATATATATGATATTCTATATATGATATATATATATATATATATATATATATATATATATATATATATATATATATATATATATGATATTCTATATAAATATATATATATATATGTGTGTGTGTGTGTGTGTATGTATATATTATCACCTAACTTATTTAAAAGTTTTACCTTTAGGTTATATTATAATTTCCTTAACTCTCTATAATCACACCTTCAGGTTTCTAAATAATTAAGAACCACATAAATTTAGCATCCCTTACATTTATTTCAATTATTACAAACTATACCAAATTACATTAATACAATGCAGTGACAAAGATTGATTGCTTAACTAATACAGTAAACTTCCTCCAATCCGGCATCGTATTGTCCGGCACACTTGATAATCCAGCACGACCTTTGCGTGAAATATTTATTGCGAAATAAGCGATAGCGTTAGTTTATTGGAGGGAAAAAGCTGTGTAATGCAGTATGTATTACGGTTGTAATATTAAATAGATTGAATGGTAAAATTGATTTCATTTTAATTGTTTTATGAATGTTTTATTTAAATCGATATGTTTTGAATTCGAAGAACAGGCGTAGCTTAAAATGTTTGACATCAACCACAATTCTTTGAAATGTGATAAGTACATGTGTAATAGGTGAGTTCACATTTGGCTGAGTTTGGGCCTTGTCGTAGGTTCGGAAACAAACCATTCCTTTCTCAGTCTTTGTGTGCCCCACTCTCACTACAGTTCAGTTTTCACTGTTGCTTTACTGTGAATCTCAGACTAGTCGTTTGTTTGAACGTCAGATGGGAGTAATTGATCTTAGTTTTGTGTTTTAGTGCTTGTGAGATTCCTATTGACAGTGATATAGGCCCTAAGGTTAACCCAGGTTCTTTAAAAATAAAAAATCTAACACTCACTTTAGCTCAAAAGCTGGAATCTGTGAAGAAACTTGAAAATGGCGTAAATAGGCATGTAATAATGAAAGTGTTGAAAACGGCGCCTAATTCCCTTAACAGCTGATGTTAGGGTTACCCCGCTACATGCTAGATGGCTCTCTCTGACCTACATTACAGTGCATTTTTCCTGGTTGTGTAACGCTAGTACTCTTTTCCTTGTTGTTTTCGTAGCACCACAATTTGCTTGATCTCGTGTTAAACCGCCACCAGTTTTAATAACATCTATTTCATATTAATTACCCACATTAAGTAGTTAAGTAAATCTTTTAGTTCTATTTAATGTTAGATGCCCGCTGATTAAGATTGTGTTGAAAGTGTGTTAGTGAAAAATCCACAGTTATGTTCGGTGACAGACTATTGCACAACAGACAGCAGCCCTTTCAAAAGTTAACCAAGTTCAGACTATTGTTTATTACTGTGTACTGTTTTGAAGCGTTATTGGTATAACATGAACATTGTGTTTAATCACGTGTTTAATTTTTATAACATTTCTTGTGTTTGCAAACTTTAGCCAGTTTTAACGTTTAGCCAGTGCACTCATTCTTAAGAACTTATGTGATTTAATATATTAAAATAACCGTTCAGTGTTACAGAAAAGTGGCTCCGCCCTTGACAGAGATTGAAAGTCCGGTGAATTCAGCTCTGGGTAGGCTTTATCTTGTTAAGGATTAGTTCTAAATTCAATATAATCATTTATGTTGGTACTCACGGTTATTGCCTTGTTTCAACGCCTTTCCTGTTATATCTAGAACGGATGGTCCTCCGGGAAAAATACTCATTATTCTTTCCATTAATTGATACTCAAGTAATTAGGTTTCAAAATCAACAGAAAGATTACAACATCTACAATTTATGGCATTAAAAAAATAAAGAAAAGCTGAAACAATTTATAACTGAATCAGAAACTTCAAAAAAATATTTTTGGAAGGCAAACATTCAAGAAACCCAAACTTGATTCGGCTCTATACAGTCAGTTTTCAGCAAAATGATCCAAGGGTAAACCCATTACTGGTCCTATGGTTGTTGAAAAAGCAACATCACTTGGAATCAAGCACCTGATGCCTTGAACACTTTCACAAAATTTCCTGAATGTTGCAGTTCGTTTAATGTTGCTGAAATAATGAAACTCCACATCATTAGAAATGACTTCATAAAAAAAACAGAGGGAGAAAACTAAAAACCAATCCGACATTCGTGATTTGTTTAAGATTGCCAACAAGAACAACCCCACAGACTAGAGTTAGACAACAGTGCACTGAGTTTTTTTTAGCCTTTACTATTAATGTGCAATATATATATATATATATCCATACAATATACATATTTGAGCTGTATAAAAATAAAAATGTGTTATTTGTATTGTGATGCTTATTTTTTCCAATTTTTCTGATCTCAATTCTGTAATCCAGAATATTTTATAATCCGGCATCCCTCAAATTCCGAACCAGATTACAGGAAGTTTACTGTACTAGAATTACTAAAAAGGTAGACTCTTGTGGCTTTAGGTATTTAATACAATAAAGTTTAATAATTACAGTGTTAAATTTCTCTTTCTCTCGAGTCATTACTATGGGATGTTTTATAAATTAGAAAGTGGTAAGAAAAACTAAATTATTTTTTATAAATACAATGAATTTAAACTGGTTCTGAATTTACTAATATATAAATCTCTGTTGGCTAAATCTAATGTAAGAAAGATAGTACTAATTGTTGAGTTCCGGGAATCGGCTGTTGCGGTAACTGCTTCACTGCACTTTTAGCACATAACTTACTTCCCTAATTTCTTTACTATCTGTCCAATTCATTCGTATTGCACTTTTAAATTTTTACACATAAATAACTAACAATTCCCTTAACTCTTCTAACAAATTTACCCCTTTTTAAACATTGCTTACAACTTTGTCCCCTCCCAATACGTCGGCACTCCTCTGAAGTTCCCTAAAAACTTAGTCTTTTGACCGATGATTTTAGTTTTTAAGAACCAGCATAATATCCTCCTTACATATTTCAGTTAATTTGGTGATTTCCACACCTTTTACAAATAGTTTTCCAAACAGTACAGTGTTATTTTCCTAGATTATTTTGGTTACTTGGAATTCTTTTTTCAATAGGTTTCCCACAGCACAGGTTTATGACTACCCAGAAATAGAACAATGGTTAGGCCCTCTTTGTGCATAATTTAGTAAACTATTCTTGGTCACTCCTTTCTTAATATTTCTACAGATTATTACTATTTTGGATCCTAACTAAAATTATACTATATGCCTCATATGTTTATGTTATAATGATAATACAAATGTTAAAATTATCACAGTTTTGTAATATTAGATTTATATTCCTTTGTATTAATTATCTCATAACAAGGAGTTGCTTTTATTTAAATAGTGATTTTTAATGTGAACATATCATGTTTTGTATGTTTTTCTTACAAAACTGGTCTAAAATTATTGATTAACTGCATATACATTAAGAAAATTCATCAACTTCTTGAAATTTTGTATGGAAAAGTGTAAAATCTAGAGATTTTATCTCCAAAAAATTTGTATAAAATATCAACCCCTCCTCTGTAGAGTTTATTTTTATATTTGTAAGACTATATCCTTTCAACTTAAACTACTAGTTCTATAGAACTAAAACATTTTTTTGAATTAAGACATGTCAATTTGAAATTAAAATAAGAAATTGTAAGACTTTGTTCATTCTTTTATAAGTCTAAACTTCAAAACCTGTTTCAATAAAAATAAAAATTTTTCCAATGCTATATATTCAATTTTTAAAACATTGGTAAAATCTGCAAGGTTTTTAACAGTCCTCAAATAAATACCAATTCATTACACTTGTTTGTTTTACACCAATTCATTACACGAACAAGTGTAATTTCTATAAAAACCTCAAGGTGTACAACACAAAAACTGCAAATACCTATTCAGTTTATTGTACTTCTCTTTGTTTTTAAATTACATTATAGAATGTTAATGAAAAAAATTTGTTTCACTTTATATATTTATTTCATGTTTAATTTAAGCTACTACTTTAAACTTATACACTTAGTCTTAAATAATTATGTGACAATTACTACTTCTTTTCCGGATATGTAGCCATTTCCGGAGATGAATTTCATTGTCAACTCAGATTGTAACTGATCTCTAAGTTGTTTTAGGATGGGCTGAGGTGGGGTTATTAGTGACACTGGATTTTTAGGAAGTTTTGGGGGTTATAATGTCAAAATGTGTGTGTGAATTATAATGTAATTGGGTATTGAGAATATGTGTTTAGTGTAGATTTGGTGTTTGTATACTTCGCACTCAAGTGCTCAGTTGTGTGAATTCTGCTACTTTTATTTAGTTTGTGTAGGATTTATAGTTCTGATATTGTTGTATAGCTGTAGTTTCTGAATAACAGATGTTCACCAAAGTTTAATTAAGTGTTATGAGTGCTTGTGTGTGCTCTTGGTAACGTGAATACAAAGAAATTCCTGTGTGACCTATGTAGAAATTGGGGTATGAACTGCAAGTTAGTTTGTATACACCTACGAAGTTGTAACTGTAGTTGTAATGTTGGATTTAAATTGTTTGTAATATGTAAAGTAAGGTACTGAGTGGGTTTGTTGAGTATGTTTGGTTGCTGAGTTTATTTTTTTCGGCAGTAATATATTTTATTGATTACTAAATTATATCTATTTGATTGTGATATATGTTTAATGATATTAAATTCTTGGTAGTGTTTTTGTTATTTTATAAATATTAAAAGTAGGGCTAACGAACATTTTTTCACATTAAATATAACAGACCAGAAAAAACTACGATGGCATAACATTGTTTAGAGAAAAAGCACGAATTTAAAGTAGACGATGTAACCCTGTTAAAAAACGTTGTTAAGTGTAGTGAATTGGATGCATGGGAAACTTTGTATATTATTAGGATTTATTTTTCCTGGCGAAAAACCAATTGGGGTTATCATCGTCAAACAAAATCTAACACAGAACGCAATATTAAAAAAAAACAAATAAATTTAAATACAACAAAAATTACAAAAGAAAAAACAACATAACAATAAATAACAAATAAAACAACAATAAATTTAACACAATAAAAAATTAAAAGAAAAAAAAACTATAAATAACAAAATAACAAGAACAAACAATATAACAATAAATAAATGATAACAGTATGTAAAACAATAATAGGTAACAATTTACCAATAAATAAATCTCAATAACAATAACAAGAACATAAAATAAATCAACTTTAAATAAATAAAATAAACACATAGAATTGTATGTATAAATAAAAAAATATATATATTTTAAATAATAAATTTTTAAAAATATTTTCAAGTGGTGCAAGAAAGCGAAGACTCGGTCAATGGCCGTGGCATCGTCCCTTAGCACCACCTTTAAACTGCCTTTTAAACTAAAAAGTGCATGAATATTGCTTACATAACACAATCTACTAAAATAAGTTTAATTGTGAAGATACCACCGCAGTATTGGAATATTGGTGGATCTTCATGACGCATCAAATATCCATGAGTTGCAAAGGAGTGGCCAACGCGAAGGCGTGTAACCACCACTTCTTCCCTACATTTTGAACGAATTGAAGACCTCCATGGACGGACGGTATCTTTTATTTCCCTTAGCTTATTCTGAATCACGGTATGCCACTCGTCATTCCAAGCAGAGAGCATTAAATGTTTTGCAAAACACACATAATCAGATGCCATAACTCGTTGAGTAATGGGCACCAAACGTGTTGCATTCTTAGCCGCTTCATCCGCTTTTGTGCTTCCGAGTATTCCGCAGTGTCCAGGAACCCAACAGAACGTTACCCTCACACCCCCCAATTGAAGCCTGTGTACAGCACACAAAATGTCCCCAACTAAAGGGTTAATGGAGAAAACATCCTGAAGAGCCTGAAGAGCACTTTTGGAATCAGAACACAAAAGATAGTGGGAAGATCGAGATCAAATATCAGTTAATGCTTTTAAGATGGCAAATAGTTCTGCCGTGAAAACACTGCAAACTGAGGGCTATCCGTACGTATAGGTACATCCAGATGCATAAAACGCACAGCCAACGTCATTGTCCAGTTTAGATCCATCAGTGAAAATAATTTCACTGTGTTGGTGAGATTTATAAATGGATAAAAATTCCAGGTGGTAAACCACAACAGGAGTATCGTGTTTTATATAACTGGACAATGAGAAATCGAAGTACGGCGTTTTTATTATCCATGGAGGTAGATAGCATATTTGTCGTTCAAACATAGTGGGGACATGCAACTCAAGGTCATCCAATATTCTTAACGTTCGTATGCCAAATGGAGCGGTCGAACGTTTACGTGTATTTTACACTTGATTTAGCATGTTATTAAAGACTATTTCAAATGCCGGGTGGTTGGGTTTGCTTCATAGAACAGAAACGTAAGATATTTGTAGCATCTGACGTCGTCTAGAAAAAGCAGGTTCCCCAGCTTCGACAAGAAGACTAGGGATTGGGCTAGTTCTAAATGCACCAGTACCCAGTCTAAGTCCAGAGTGGTGGATGGTATCAAGAGTTTTCAAAACTGTAGGTCGTGCAGATGAGTAGACTTGACAACCATAATCTATGCGCGATCTAATGACTGAGCAATAAAATCGAAGCATACTAGTTCTGTCAGCTCCCCAATTCGTACCACTATGGACTCTTAACATATCCTATTTCTTGCTGCATCTCACCTTCAAATCACGAACATGTGGACTCCATGAGAGTCTTTTATCAAATAAAAGACCCAAAAATCGAACACTATCCGTGGTTTGAAGCTGAATCCCATCAAGATAAAGGATCGGCTCCTGGTGTTACCTACGACGACTAAATGCTACACATTGGGTCTTCGAAGCAGAGAATTTGAAACCTGTTGTTTTTGACCATTCCTCTAATCTGTATATTACTAACTGCAAAGATCTTTCCACAGTTGCCATACTACGAGCAGGCACATATATACAAAAGTCATCCACAAAAAGGGAACAGTGTACTGGTGATACTATTTATTGCAACGGCAAATAACGTGACGATCAGCACGCTGTCTTGCGGTACACCATTCTCCTGTCTGTAACTATTTGAATTTGTGCCTCCAAGACGAACGCGAAAAGATCTGTTAGAAAGAAAGTTAGCGATGAATGCTAGGATATTCCCTTGTATACCCCATGATTTCAGAGTGTTCAGAATGCCTCTTTTCCATGCCATATCATATGCCTTTTCAAGGTCAAAGAAAACCGCAACAAGTGTTTGACGCAAGAGAAAGGCATCTTGAATAGCGGATTCTAACAAAACCAATTGGTCAACTGATGAGCGTCCTAGTCTGAAACCACATTGTTCGTTGCTAAGAAGGTTGTTGGTTTCTAGGTACCAGACAAGACGGCGGTTGACCATCTTCTCCAGTAGTTTGCACAAGACGCTTGTAAGTGATATAGGCCTGTAACTACTGGGGTTGGTTTTGTCCTTACCTGGCTTCAAAAGAGGAATTACAGTCGATTCTAACCATGCATCGGGAAAGAGCACTCCTCGAATAAACGATTGTATACTCGAAGGAGGACAAGTTTCGCCGATGATGGTAGATGTTTTAGCATGGAGTACACAATGGAATCAGGACCTGGTGCAGAATCCTTCGTTGACGCAAGAGCTGACTCCAATTCCCCTATAGAGAAAGGGGTGTTTAAAGTAGAGTCCTCAGACAACCCAACAGTAAACGGTATTGCTTCTTCCTTCAGTTTATACACCTGGAACAATCTATTATAGGCTTTAGTAGCAGAAAAGTTAGAAAATGATGTTCCAAATACATTAGCAATGTCATCACTGTTTGTGATTAATCTTCCATCTGGTTGCTTCAGCGCAATGGCTGGCAACGGAATGGAAGTACCACAAACTGATCTTAGTTTCCTCCACACTGTGGAGGACGGAGTTGTTCGTCTAATTGTGCTAATGTACTGTTCCCAAGAGTTCTTTCTACTCAGCCTAAATATCCTCCGTGCTTTCGCACGGAGTATTTTATATTCCTGAAGGTTTCCATTTGTTGGGTGTCGTTTAAATTTCCTAAGAGCTCTTCGTCGTAATGGGAGGATTTCTGTGCATTCATCGTTCCACCACGGCACAGGCGGTCGGCGTGGATGCGCAGAGGTTTTCGGAATGGTCTTTTCAGCGGCATTTAAAATTGCTTTCGTAAAATTTTCTATATTTTCATCAATGGGTGTCAGATAATCCTTGTGAAGTGATACAAGGTAATTCGAGTAGGAGTCCCAGTTGGCTTTTTGCAAAATCCAACTGGAATTTCGAGCATAACCGGGTTGGGAGTCACATAAACTGATCTTAATAGGCACATGGTCGCTTCCATACAAATCATTGAGTACCAACCATGTGCATCTAGTAGCTAATTGAGGGCTGCAAATCCATAGGTCAACAGCTGTCCATCCACCAGTAGATGCTGCTAAATGAGTATGAGAACCGTCATTTAGCAGACATAAGTCTAGTTCCGTTCTTACACTCTCAACAACATCACCTCGAGAGTTCCTAGTCGGAGATCCCCCAATAAAATCCCCTACCAATAAGAACGGAGTCGGTAACTGGCTTATCAAATTCACTAAATCACTGTGTTGCAGATTTTCTTGTGGTGGCAAGTAGACACAACACACAGTGATTTTATACGGGACAGCTGTTTGAACGGCTACTGCTTGTAAAGGAGTTATTAAGTTTAGAGAAACAGCATCGATACAGTCACAGGCTAGGATGGCTACGCCACCTCTAGCTCGATCTTCTGTAACGAAGTCCGATCTAAAAACTGAATACTCCCTTGAATGGAAATTATGCGATTCGTGGAGATGTGTCTCCTGTAGACATACAAACATTGGATACACATCTCGCACGAGTACTTTAAGTTCTTCTATGTGACTCCTAACACAGTTGACATTCCATTGTATCACTGACTTGTTAATTGCAGACATTTATTAACTCAGCAATGGATTGATCTGACAGCCGTTGGTGCTCTCTCCTTTCTTGTTTGGGACGTTTTTAGACGTCCCAGGCTTACATTTTTCAGATTCCATATTCACCCGTTCAGGGATGGAATCTGAGGAAGATTTGGATTTAGGAGGAGTGATTTTCACATTCCCTCCTTTGTTAGCATTTTTTCTAATACCCGGTAACGACGGTTGCGATGTGGTCTGACGTAACACTAGTCTACATGGTTTGTTTTTTTCCAACATCTTCTGCACAGAAGCTTTATTAGCCGTTGACAATGTTTTCTGCACAGAAACACAAGGCTCACTTAATGATTTATTTCGTGCTCCAATCCCCCCAGTGGAAGGGATTGGTACAAGAGGTAAATCACTATCCGTCGCTGTAGGTTGTACTAAATTCAAAGTAGGACCATTCGTGACTAAGGACAAAAGGCGAGAAACTTGTTCAGTTAGAACTTCAATTTTTTTCGACAGCTCGGCACAGTTGTTACAGGACGATTTGGAAGCGGTCAGAGTAGCGGCATAAGTCTTACTGTCTGCCTTTGGCTGAGTAGATCTATACATTTTTTTGGCATCTGGAAACGACAGTTTGTCTTTCGCCATGATGCCTAGGATAGCTTTCTCTTCTTTAAAAGTAGGACAGTTGTAGGATCGTGCTGGGTGGTCTCCACCACAGTTGGCACATTTCGGAGAGTTAACACATTCCTTATCATCATGGCCTTCAACGCTACATATACCGCATATGTTCTGCTTCGAACAGGTAGAGCTGATATGCATAAAACGCTGACACTTAAAGCAGCGCCTAGGGTTAGCCACGTATGGTCTCACTGAGATCCTTTGGTAACCTGCATGCAAGTATTCGGGTATTTCCGGCTTTCCAAAGGTTACGATAAAAGACGCTGTTGCTACTTTTTCTCCTTTGTCCATTTTCATTATAGGGATAACGTCCGTAACTAACTGAGAAGACAGTTCGGACTTAATTTCATCGATTGGAAGGTACATTAAATCCCTACATGTGATGACCCCCTTTGAGTAATTCAAGGATCTGTGGGAAGCCACAGATACCATGACCTGGTCAAAGAAGGAGGTCATTTTTGATAGAGAACGGGTTTGTCTGTCGGTGGAAGTCGCAACTAACAGTTTTCCGTTTCTAAGTTTCTTAATCGAGGCTACTAGGCCTCCAGCACAAGCAGCAATAGCCTTGTTAATCAGGGAAGGAGAAACTTTGGAAAGATCTTTCCCTTCTTCAGCACTAGAAACAACTAAATACTTTGCTGATGGCAATGTCTGTGACTTTGCCACCATCCACTTTTTACTCAAATCCTTGTCATTATGATCGTCAGGAGAATCCTGGTGTGTTCTCTTCAAACTAGTCATATTTGACAGGGTTTTTGAATCCATACATTTTTTAAGCCAGCCATCGTGTCAAGCGTTACGGGCGAGACTATAGGAACGGGTACACCCTTGGATCACAATAAGATCATTTCCAATCCTCAGAACTCTGAGGCCTATAGCTTTTCTCCTTAGCTCGACTGGATGGGCATCAGTCGAGAACTCGTAATACTGTGCACAGGCTCTGACACCCATGCACCGCGGACACTCCCTGACCAAGGACCGAAGCGGCTGGTAGACCAGAAACCGCGCTTACGTCTTCGGCAGAGCAAGTTCACATCAGCGTCCCAGACCAGAGTTTGTCACGCTCTGGACTTTTCAACACTCCCAACGCGCAACGGTTCTGACCAGTCAAAATTCCCTAAGAGAAGATGTGTTAAAATGTGTATAGATTGTGTTGGTGTGTGTATGTGTGTGTGTATGCTTTGTGAGTGGTGTAGTGTTAGGCTAGGGTACAGCGAGGGACGCCAAACCCCTCTTAGGTGCGGCTAGTCCGCACCCCCCTGCAGGTGTATATTATTAGGAATAAAAGTAATATTGTAAATAATGAGTCAGGCCCTATTCAAAATTCTATATTACCATAATTAGTGTGACACAAGAAAGTTTGATTGTAATTTTATGGTTAAAACCTTGAAAGAATAACAATACTGAATAATAATTATCTATTTTGTTTATATGTAATTATGTGTATGGTTAAGAATTTTATTGTAATTAATGAGTTAGGTATATAATTTCTATTTGATGTATCATGTTTGAAGTAATGTTAATAACTGTTGTTTTGACAGGTGGGCCTAGGAAAGCCCACAGTATAAATATAGAAGTGTAATCTTACTTTCACCTTAGTTGTAAGTTAAAGTTTGTTGTAGCAACACTCACTGATGATCATGACTTTGTCATTGAAACGCATATGAGTCAATAGATGATTAATCTGTAAGTTTTGTGGATGTCTTTTATTTGTTTTAGTATAGGAACGTATTTTTATATAATCCAAATTTTTGTTGAACCCAGGTCTTATTCCCATCTATCTCAAATTATCAGGACTCTAGTGTAATTGAAAAATACAAATATTGATTTTAATTTTATTAACGATAAATTAATAACTAAGTACGATTTATATAGTTTAAACTAACTTTCCACAAGGAATGGGATCAAAGTGCTTCTTCATTGCAATAATTCTTTATCTCAAGTTTCCCTTATATAATATACAAGGTCTCACTTACGTAATCTGTTTCATAGTATTTTCCCATTTTCACTATCTTTATAATTACAGAATCTGTCCAATATTTCTTGTCACATTCATCTTGATCTTTTCCCCTCCACTCTCTCGTTAGGAACAGCAATCTAATGTATTTAATTTCACAATTTATTTTCAGAAGATTTGCTAGACTTGCAATCCTCTTTTCTTCAACTTTATTCATGTGTGTTCGTTATCATCCCAGTAGTTGTCAAGTGATAACATGTGGAACCAACAGACAAATTGGTTACTGGGAGGTGTTTGATGGTTCACTAATACGAGAAGTTGAAGGCTCAATGTCGTCTGCTTTAAATACACTAGACATCACATCTGATGGTATGCATTTTGCCACAGGTGGGAGTGACCAGCTTGTTAAGGTGGGTTAATCACAACATAAATATTTAAGAAATACAATTTACTTAATATGTCGTAAAATACGGGTATTTAAGGTTAGATTTTTAAAATTATATTTTTTCAATGTAAAAACAATAGTAGATTCATACAGGATCAAATATTTATAAAATGTACATAGAAAATAAGGTACATTATACAATATTTATACATTAAAACGGCCAAGTTTTGTGAAATAAATGTGTAAAAAAGCTTTACCTCTATTATTTTCAATATCTGAATCTTGATATATTATCATCTGGTAAAGAATTGTTTTTTTCTTTATTTTATGTTTCGTTTTATTCGGATTTCAATGTATATTATGTTATCTAGTTACTGACTGAAATTAAAGTCGCCAATACTCTAGTCAATGGTTGACAAGTCATTTTTGTGTAAAAGACTGCTGCCTTTTAATTTTATTTTCATGTTTTCTCTCTTAGGATTGTTACAATTACAACAAATAAGTGATAACATTTTACTATACACTTATATAATATAACTAATACTAACATTAATGTAATCTTTTTCTGTCAAGACCACTGTACATCTCAAAGTCAAGTCACTAAAAAATTATATTTTTGTAGCCTAAATTGAATTATGTAGCTTACTTCAGAACTGACACCTTTTAGTTATAGTTTTCAGACAAATTAATAAGCTAATAAAGCAAAAAAGGTAAATAATGGAATAATCACAAGATTGTTTTCTTCATTTCTATGTTTAGAAATCTCAAACTATTGAGCAAAATAAAAATTTACAAAAATGACTTTAGGAATGTTTCATTTCTTATTTTAGACCTTAGACATCTGTTCCACACAATCCTAACAATATATTAACACTAATCTAATATATTTTAGCATTACAGGAACTCTTTGTTCCTTAGAAAGATCATTTTCATCCATGTAATGAATTATAAGTACTTTACGTGTTCAACAATGATTTATGCACTAATTTGGAATTTTTAGTTACTAGATCAACATTAAGTATTGTTGACAACATGAGAAGCCCTTCAAACTAAATTAAAATCATTGCAATTTATTTAATTTTATACTGATGTCTGTTATTGTAAAACCCACTTTTATATTTTTATAATTTCCTTTTTCTAGGTTGTAATTTTGGACTCTCTTAATTTTTAATTCTTTTGTTATTAATTATGACTATAATTGGATTTTATTGATTGGTTTTAATTAATTATGTTTTCTTTAAACTGCTGTTTAAATATGTTTCTCCTTTCCAAAATGAGTTTTCCTATTTGAAATACTTAAGGTTTAGATGACAGTAATGACTTGGAAGATGGTGTCATAAGGAAGGGGAAAGTCAGAGATTACTCGTGAAAAAACTGTAAAACTTCCACTGACAGATAAATAAATGTGGAGCTCAAGTATTTGAAATGAACTGATACTCCAATCATAATTCTTCTTTAAAAGTAAAGTTTGTTATATTGTTTTTAGATTTGGAAATACAAAGAAGGTATAACTACTCACATAGGTACAGGTCATGCTGGTGTTATCACAACTGTACGTTTTAGTCCTGACTATAGCACAATTGTGAGTGCAAGTGCAGATGGAGCTATATTTATCTGGCAGTGTCCTATTCAAGAACAATTACCTAAGACACCATCAACTAGAGGAAGTGTTGTGTCTAGAAGTACATGCAGTTTACGAGAAGACAAGATAAAGGAGGAAAATATATCTGCTATTTCTCCAACACAGAGTGTAAGAGCTGAAAGTAAAAAAGAAGAGTCTAAACCTCCAAGTGCTTCTTCTGTAGGTGAGAAAATAGTAGTTTTTAAAGTGATTCTTGATATGTAAACAATATTATTTAAATAAAATGTTTAAAATAACATGACACTGCTTACATTTATAGTTTAAATCTATTAGTTTTAAATGCCAAAAATATCTTATTATAAAATGACTCACTAAAAAGTAGGCCACATTTATAGAGTACTAAATTATACATATGTTTTTATTTTTCATTTCCATTTAATTTTAACTTTAACAATGATTTAACAAATTGAATACAATTCAAAACTTCTGCCTTAGGACTAGAATAAGAGATTTGAGCATTAAACTAAAAAATCAATTCTAAATTATTTGTGTTGAATGTTTTAAATTCATAAGACAATATTTAACAAGTTATAAAATTGCTGGCTGAGTTTCAATCCATAATTTTTATTGCAATAATTTTGACTTTTGCACCAATATTATTTGTTAAGATAATAAGAGGTTTGTATATATTAGAGTATGTTATGTATATTTTTAGTTTAGGTACAGATACGATAAACAAAAAGAATTCTAATAAATAATAAATAAACCACAAAACCTGATGTGTTTAATAACTCAAAACAGCACTCATGTTCATTTAAGCCATAAGTACAACAAATATCCCAACATAACTATCATGTATTTGGAATGCATCATTTAACTATAAAACAAGATTTTAACGGTACAGAAATACTGATTATTTCTCAAATATGTCAAAATAAAGACAAAATATTGAAACAGCTCTATCTGTAGCTGAACTTTATAAAATATTTGAGCATACCATTGGATATGTTAAAAAAATGTTTACATTATGTTGAATTTTCCGATTGCATATGACTGACAGCTAATTACAGTAACTGCCTACTAATCTGTACTTTTGGGATTTTTATTTTGCCAAATTATTAAAAATACTTGAATACGGGTATGTGTTCTCTGCTTGCGTTAACAAAGCCACATTTTAATGTTTTTTTTTTGCTTCATGTTCTTGATGTATTACTTGACTGTTGGGTACAAATTATTTAGATTAATTGTCTATTTTCTTTATAAATTTTGAAATAAATTTGAAAAAGTTATTTTCCAGTCTCCACAAAATATTTGACTGAATATTAAAAAATATTTATTTTCTTAACCAATACAAAACCTAGTATTATGACTTTCTTCAGGGTTGTTATCAGGTCGATACATTTTGGTGAATGAAAAACAATTTTTTTTACAACATAATTAATTTATTTACTTCCTAAGGAAATTTTAAATTTCTATAATTACTTAAAGATGGCAAAGAAAAATCAAAAAACTGGGAAACCTCTGAATGATTTAATATATATCAATAAGGCTTTTGTCAGTCAATAAGCTTTGTTCTTTGTCAGTCACGTGTTTCTAAATTTGAAAAAAAAAACTAAATGGTTTACTGTTCCTACGTTCTATAAATATCTGCCCAAAATATAATGGGTGACTCAGATATAAAACAAAAGTAACAAAATTCTGTCAGTGGATATGACATTACCTGGGAAGTTCACCTTATATTTTTTTTATTCTTCTATCAATGGCACATTATTTCCAGGACAAATGGATAAAAAAAATATAGTTTCAATACAAAACTTACAACCGAATGTTAATTTTGACTTTGGAAGTAAATATGTTCAGAAGAAAATTATAGCTTAACATAAGAGTGCTGTTGTGTTGGTGTCCTGTTTTAGACACTGTCTGTCAACTTATAATAACAATTCCAAAAAACAGACTTACTGTGTAATAATTTCCAGAAACAGACTCAACTGTTTGAAAACTAAGATTAAAATGAAAAAAATAAACCCAATGGCATTCAACAATGATATTAGCAGCAATAACATTAAAAGATTTACTTGATGGCAAAAATAGCCTGATCAAACTATTGTCATACATCACTTGCAATCATATGTCATGGCCCCAATCACCTCCGATCAATAACTTTAATTTTATACTCTACTTCCTGCAATGTTGGATCATTAGAAGTGTCAGACTATAGGATGTCAGAGTTACAGGCATTTACTGTAAATTGGTTTAACAGTTTTGATATAAATATATAGCTTTCATGGCAAATGCCATTAAATTATAAAATAGTTCTTACTAATTAAAGTGATAATAAATTTTACAGACCTTTAAATAATGTTAGTTTTATTACTGTTTGAATTTTATTTTTACATAAGAAATAGACGTGATTAATTTCAGTCTACTTTAAATTCCACAATTTATTGGACTTTAGATTTAAAATGTCTTTTATTAACAAAGGGGAAATATATCAGAAATAGTAAAGAAACTTAAAGATCTTTTAATAACTGGTTTGAATCAGGATTTATTTAAAGGCATTGAAATAAATTTAACTCTAAATTTGTATATAGAATTTTAGAAAGTATAAAAACACTAAAAATGGAATTCTTGTTTTATTATTTTTTAAAAATACTGAAATGCATACTCATCTGATGAAAATTTAAAACAAAAAAGGTTCTTCACATTACATTTAAAATTCAATAATTATCACAATTTTTGTAACAACATCACATTTTATTTTAATAATTTATTTTTATTGCAGGTGGTTCAGTAAAATGCTATTGTACATCATCTTGCAAGTGTAAAATCAATGAAATCAGGACACCTCCTAGTAAGTATATTTTTTTAAATGTAATATCATTTCAATAAAATTTTAAACAAAATAATGAATACTAAATGTATTTTAGAGTCAGAATAATGTATCAGAGTTACTTTTAGCATACCATCCTTCTCTTGCCTCTGCTGAACACCTAATATTTCTTCAACCGCATTTTTAGATAGCTCCGTGATTATTTGAGTAAGAAATGTTTTTGAACAAGCCTTAATTGTAACTTTTTGAAAGGAAAATATTTTTTTCAGAATAAATGATTGAGTCTATCCAAAAACGTCTCAAACACTTTTACAAGAGAAAGAGCTGATATAAAAATTGAATTGCATCAACTATAACTAATGCAAAGTGAATATAAGAATGTATACTGATTTTTATAATTATTTAAAACCAAAAAATATAAGAGTAGTTATAAAAGTGAAACTTAATGGTAAAAGAATATATTCCTTATTAATTATTATATTTTTAGCCTGCTATGATAATCTGCAATTGTTTATATGTCAGAACATTACAGATTTAGTTTATAAGGTATACCCGTTTCTGCCAAAGGACTGTAACTCTCCAGACATGCACTTTCAACATGTTACTTAATCAGTGGCATTGCTAACGATGTGTGAACACTTTGGGCAGATTCCCATTAAAATTGATCAATGCTATAGGCTAGAGCAGCGCGTTTTAGGGACCTCTACAACAATGAACTACTGTAGTGTGTCTGTGGCTTATTTATATTGTAGCAGTGGTGCTATGTGAACAGGCCCTTAAAAAGGTAATAATTTACATATTGTTAAATAATGTAAAGTTAAATAAGAGTGCCACTGACGTTAGATTCTTGACCTTCATAGCTTTACCACAGAGAATATTCAAGAAAAAATCATCACGCTAGATTAAAAGGAAAATAACATCAAGTTTCAGTGGAGTGCTGGCACTAAAGGTATTTTCAGATTAAGATTTTGAGGGCCAAAGTAATTTTTTAATGACATAATATAGAAAATTTAGACAAAATTATCAATATCAATAATAAATAATATAAATTTTTTTTAAAGCCAATTCTCACTTAAATCAACAAACAATTTAATTTTAGCTTCTTTTTATTTTATAATTACAATTACTAAAATTTATATCAAAAAATAAATATGTATACAGATATGTCAGAATAACAATATTAAGTAGCAAAATATAAAGTGGATTTCTATGTAATTTTCCATTTTCCTTTCTAAGTATGGTGTTGGATTATTTTCTTCTTTCACTTCCAATTCTAATATTGAAAGAAGATTATTTTAGATACAAGCCAAGCAAAACAATATGAATATTTAAAAAGGTTTCCCTTAACAAAAATAATTTTTTTTTAAATTTTAATCTTGTACATACTTGTTTAGTATCGTCTCTGATTAAGCTTAACAGAATCAGCTCAGTATAAGAGATACCAGGAAAAGAAAGAGACCCTTAATTGCAACCTTTTTAACTGTAGACCAAAGGTAGGACAAGAGACACATTATAAAAAACTCATTTTATTTTCAGTAACTAGGCGGCTAGCTCTAGAAACCATTTTGAAATATTTTGCACAGTTAGACCGACAACAGAATTCAATAAAAAGATGTATTTAAGGTCTGTCGTTTTTGCAAAATATACTAAACTGCCAACCCATATCAAAATTATAATTATTTGATTAGAAATAAATACTATCCTATTTACAATTATGAATAGTTTATTTTTCTGTTTAAAAGATTCAGGGAAGACAAGAAGCACTCCACAGAGCCAAAACAGAAATAATGGACGCGGGGATTCCTCACAGAATACATCTCAAAAATAATATTCAGCTATATACAATTATATATATTTTTAGATTTTATATTTGTATTTTTATACTAATAATTATTTTAAAATACAATATTTTATAAAAAACTATAATTTTTTCTCCTTAAAGTGATAAATGTTTTAAAAAACTCTTTATGTAATTTTTATTAAAGGAAATTAAACTCCATTTTCCCACCCCTAATAGCAACTTTATTGACTACATAGTCAAAACTTTTTCTTTCATTTTTATGTCTGCCTAAAGTTTACATTCTATGTATATTAGGCCTACCTGAGAGTGCCTCTGTTGACCTATAGTATCTCTTGAACAAGTTTAATTTTAATTTTTTCATTTGTTGATTCCATCTTCGCGTGAGCTACTAGTAATCACTTACAACTTTTTTTAAAAAAATGTTTTAACTTGCCTATAGTAGCACTTACTTTTTTTTTGTGTTGAGGACGGCCGTTTCGGGAGATGTGTCCCTTTGTCAACTCAGACCGTCAACTTGACGGTCTGAGTTGACAAAGGGACACATCTCCCGAAACGGCCGTCCTCAACACAAAAAAAAAGTAAGTGCTACTATAGGCAAGTTAAAACATTTTTTTAAAAAAAGTTGTGTTTAATTTTTTTTCTGTACAGCTAGTATTTTGTATTTTCCAAAAAAATAAACAGTTCTAGAAAATATGGTTTCTAATTCTGTGTTACCTACTAACTATTCACATATTGTGAAAGGGCTAAACTGAAAATATCTGGTAAACTTCCTCTTTACACTATATTTGGCAAGTCGAGTAGGTTTAACAAGTTTTATTATTTGGCTTTTTTCTTCAAAGATTGAGAAGAAAAGGGTATGTCTATAAGACTTTTAGTAATACATCTAGTCACTACAAAGAAACAAAACACAAGAATGCTAGAGTTTTATTTTATATCCACACTAATCTATTTATTAAAATTTTTACACATATTACAATGTAATCATTTACAATTGTGCACTGTTGCAACTTGCCAATATGAAACATGTACAACTTCTTTTCTTCTACTTTCTGTTCTTTGATTCAGCAGTAATTGCATTCACTGCTCAGTAATACTTCAACAGGAGCTAGCTTCATCACCCACTTGTTTATTCAGCCTATCCTCCTGCTACCTTCTGTTTCCTTAACCTCTACTATCTGTGACCAAAGCCTACCTACCCAATCTAAAAGTATTTGGCTTCAGACATTTAGACAAGGATTTCAACCTCTCCCTTTCTGACATATGAGGGTCACAATCAATGCTTGATGTGTGTAAAGTGCAAAGGCCAATACATACAATTCATTGTAGCCTTCTACTGATCAATGCTTCATTAGCTTCATCCCGCTGCATATTAGCCAATACAGAAATTCAATTACTAAAATTATATATTCATATGCCCACCATAGTAAGTTTTTATAATCACGTACAGACTATTTTATTTAAAGGGTTAAATTTATGTAACTTCAAAATTTGAAAAGAAATATTGTATACTAGTAATACTTTAATAATAATATCCTAGTTTCTAAAATTATTTCTGCAATCATACAAAGGTAGACTCATGTACAAAATAGATTAGAAAGTTTCCCTACTTTTTATTCAAATAAGTTATTTACATATTACCAATACAAAATCTTTATTTATTTATGACAAGCAATCATTAAAAATTATTACCATTATGGTTTCAATCACTAAAAATGTTACATTTGTTTGTTAGGAAAGCTTCTTGCTAAATTTGTTGAGTACAATGAACAGATTTTTAAGATTCATTTTTTAGCTATAGTAGAAAAAGAACTCGTTGGTATTATAGCTCCTTCACATAGTAAAGGAGACAGGGTTATGTTTGTATAAATTAGATTTCTCCTCTTATTACAGACAGAGTATATTTCTATTCTATAAATATATGTTTACAAACTTTAATACAATATCTGCCTAGATCAGTAAAACTCAGTGACATTTCTATATTTACAAATATTACATTTAAATAGTATATGAAGATTTTTCTACCAAGCATGTTTGTTACATTTTTAAAAAAATAAAATAGATTATTTACATAAACTAATAACTAATTTAGTACATTTAATAATTTTTATATAACGAATAATAAAATTATTATTAATTAACTAATATTTTTTTAATTATATACAATATTAAAATTTGGTAGCTGTTTCTTTTAATTAACCAAACCAATTTTTATTATTATTTTTTTATAACTGATACATTTAAATTTGTCAATTATAAAAATTATAAGCTGTAATTGTCTTGTTTTTCTTTATAAGGAAAAAAGAATATTTAGTTCTTATACCATATTTGTTATAGAGGTATAATTAATTTAATTTGTTAAACGAAGTGACGATTTCCATCAGAAGAGAAGCAATTGCAGATAATCATTCCATAAAAAGTCCCATACGCTAGTTCTGGAAAACAGAAAATAAGAGATTTGACATTTTTTAATTGTTTTCCTATACTAAAAAAACACTTTACAGCAACAGTGGATTAATATAATTTTAAAAAAGTCAGTTATAGGTTCAGGCTAAAACACCCAGAACTTCATAAAACTAAAATCCTTTAGGGTGATTAGTAGGTGGAGTAAAAATGTTATTTTAAAGGATATTTGTTTAGAACTATCCTAATCAGAAAATATGAAATACATGTGTTATGATTTTAAAGATATGTGTGTAAAAATAATATATTTACAAAAATATAATTGATATAGAAGACGCTGTGGGGCCCATAAATAATTTATTAGTAGGACATGTCAATATTTTTTATGATTTGAAATTTTTTTCAGAAATTAATTACTTTGTTAGTTAAAAAATCAAATAACATTAGATTTAAATGAGGCTGTTAATATTAATCTACAAAGAACTTGATTTTTATACTCTAAAAATAACCAATGTTTCTAAGCAATTGTATCCTAATGAAACAACATTACAGATATCAGTAAAAACTGGTATAATTAAGAAACCAATTCTTTAAAAGAGAAAAATGAATGGAACTGAATTATAATTTGTTTTTTGTAAACATTATTTTCTAATAATGATTTACCTAAAACAATGACAAATTTTGACTACTAAAAGTAATTTATATCAAAGCACATTACAACAGTGTTTTGATTTTTAATTGAAATTGCTGGTTATTTTGGAATTATATGCAGAAATCATATAATGTTAATCACAGTATATTGTGATGCTTTACTACTTTAGCAAACAATGGCCGTTTCAAATAAAACAAAAATACAGAAGCCTACCGACTTCATTTCATTTTTCTGCTGTAGAAAACAGTAGACTTAAAAGGTTGTTCAGTTCATGTTATGTGACAGTGTCTATAAGTATGGTAACTAAAAAGTTAATAAATTACTCTTGCGACAGTGTCCACAAGTATGGTAACTAAAAAGTTAATAAATTACTCTAACTATATATAACTTTTATATCTAGTGCTTTTTAATAGCTATATATATATATATATATATATATATATATATATATATATATATATATATGAAGTTAATATATTACTATTGTAAGTAATTTTATCCACCATTAAGTGCAATGATTTTACCTTGAGTGATGAGGCGCCTTTCAGTCACTTGACCATTGTCGAATCACTGATTATTTTTTCTTAATTTTTCTGGTGTGGATATTCGGTCCGTGGTGTTGGTACTTGTTGACGTCATACACGTTCCTCTTGAGTCTCGTGTATAATGTTTTTTAATAGTATGTCTTCTGAATATGTTGTTTGTAGATTCATTAAATTGTTGTGTATGTTTTTATAAATGTGGTATTTTTCTAGTGAGTTAGGTTCTATTGGGTTATTATTTATTTCAAGTATGGTTAGGTTATTTTCGTAATTTGTTATTTCATGTTTATGTGATATTAGGTATGCTGCAACATTTGATACTTTTGAATTTTTGTTGTTGAATGCTCTATAATGTTCTTCAAATCTTATTTTAAATGATCTGGTTGTTTTCCCTATGTAAAATGAGTTACATTTGTTACATGTAATTTTGTAAATTCCTGATAGGTTATGTTTTTCTGAATTTGTTTTGTGGTTTGTGTTATTAAGATATTTTATTATTTTGTTGTTTGGTTTGTATGTTGGAGTGTAGTATTCTTTGTTGTATAGTAACAACTGTAACGCATTTTACATAAGGAAAACAACCAGATCATTTAAAATAAGATTTGAAGAACATTATAGAGCATTCAAAAACAAAAATTCAAAAGTATCAAATGTTGCAGCACACCTAATATCACATAAACATGAAATAACAAATTACGAAAATAACCTAACCATACTTGAAATAAATAATAACCCAATAGAACTAAACTCACTAGAAAAATACCACATTTATAAAAACATACACAACAATTTAATGAATCTACAAACAACATATACAGAAGACATACTATTCAAAAACATAATACACAAGACTCAAGAGGAAACGTATATGACGTCAACAATTACCAACACAAAGGACCAAACATCCGCACCAGAAAAATTAAGAAAAAATAATCAGTGATTCGACAATGGTCAAGTGACCGAAAGGCGCCTCATCACTCAAGGTAAAATCATTGCACTTAATGGTGGATAAAATTATTTACAATAGTAATATATTAACTTCATAAAGTCAGTGCAACGGAAAAAAAATGGATAACGTAATATATATATTATTGAGACACTAATAAAGATGGCCAAAGAGCAATATATATATTTCATTTTCAAATTAATTGATACGGAATTTGTTTTACAAAAACAACTGAAACTTTTTAATTCACAGGCTATATTAGCCTGCACATTTATTTTTCTTTGTTGCTACTTATCCTTAAAGTACTTGTATACTAGTGGTTACATCATGTGTTTCTTTCATTGTCAGACATTGAGAATGTTTGTTGTATTGTTAAATACAACAAACATAAACTCAATTTTTTACAAGCAGACAAAAAACGTTCAACAGTAATAATTCACCAACAAGACACTGACAATAAAATAATTGATTTAATAACAGAAAATAACATGACCAAACTCCATTTTAGACCCTACACCAAAATATTAAACACAAATTAAAAATCATCTAAACAAATGCACTGAAATCAGGAACAAAAAAAATATTATAAACAAATAAAACCTCAAGCCCCCATACCTAATGTATTACCTAAAATACACAAACAAAACACACCTGCACCTTCACATAAGCTAGCCAAATACAAAGACAAACTTATCAGAGGCCACATAAACTTCAACAACCACATATTAAAAATGCAAAATAAACTTGACGACAAAATTAAAGATATTGATATACCACACAACTCCACCACAGTGTCATTCAACATACAAAAACCTATACACCAATGTACCCATTGAACAAACACTTTAAATACTAGAAAACAGGCTCGCAATAAAAAAACTGAACAAAAACTCATCCAATAAATCATCACACTTACCAAACTCATCACAACACAAAATTACTTCATATATCAACACAAATTCTACATAAAATGTATAACCTACCAATGGATTCAACCATCTTAGGCAATTTGGCCCAAATATTCCTACACCACATCGAACAACATTATATCCTACAGAGCAACAAAACACACACACAAAATAATATTTTACAATAGATATGTAGATTTTAACTTTATGCAATGGTAACAAACGGCAACTTAAACTATTACACAATTACATCAACACCATGCACCAAAACCTAACTTCACTCTTGAATTAGAAGACAATAATAAAATAAATTTCCTTGACCTTAAAATCACCAAACATAATTTCAAAATATATAGAAAACTGACGACCACTGATACTGTCATACATAACACATTTAATCAAACCAACAAAAAAAACACACTGCACATAACCATATGTTACACTGCTTAATCAATTTACCTATGCAACAAAAATAATACGAAAAAATACTTAATAACATACATTCCCTAACAAAACTACTATGTCCATACACTTATTAATGACATACTTGAGAAAATTAAACATAAACTACACCATCAAACAGCCACACTGACAAGCTACACAAAAATCAATAAATAGATTTCCATTACTTACAACAAACACACATAAAATTGCTCCCACCTTCAAAAAACTCAATTTTGCAAACACAAATATCATACAAAACAATGAATACTTTTAAAAAACACATACAGGCCTTTCAACAACAGACAGGATTTCCGGTTTGTACAATCCACCCGGTATATACAAATTAACATGTAGAAACTGCCCCAGCTTTTACATTGGCCAATCCATTAGATCATTAAACACAAGACTCAACGTACAAATCAACATCTTAATAAACATAAATCCGAAACCTAGCTACACAACATCTATAGAAAACTCCCACCTAACACACATACACAAACATCTAGACTAATTTAAATATTCTCCACATACTAGACCATCGTAAAAAACAAACCACCACAAAAAATTTTGAAATATAATAACATCACACAACGCTAGAACAATATATCTTAAATGACTCCACACACTTTGAATCTGGCACATGGTGCACAACCTGCCTATCCCACATCCAGGTTAACTTCGTCAATAAAACGACTATTTCAAAACGTGTCAACAAGAGAATTAATAGTTTTCACTTAGTTACTAAAGTAAATACTTAGATTTATTCAGTAAAGTGAAGATTATTACATCAAGCAACTTTATCTATAAATATTAATACTTTTTTACAAAATTGTTTCTATTAATGTTAATATATAGTTGAAACTTCAACAACATGTTAGTTACATAATTATTTATAAAAGTTTTTAAGTACAAAAGCATATTGAGTGGAAGTTTTATTTTTTACAGTTAAAACCCATAATAACAATAACTTAAAAAATTAATATTTATTTAAGAGCATTGTGCTGATGATATACATATCCAAACTACAAACAAGGCTGAAACTATTACTACAAAAAATGAAAAATTCTATCAATTTTACACGTTAAATTAAATATTTATATGAAACTTAGTTATTGAAAGTCAAATTGTAATATTTATTCTTAACAATGAAAAGAACAAAAGATGAAGTAGAGGAAAGAACAAGAGAAGGCAAAACAGTAATTGGCACACTGAAATCTTTTATCTGGCTATAGATTACATCCATAGAAAATACTGAATTTATATATTTCAAAATAACGGCATTTATGGAAACTCAGCACTGCAGTTAAATGGTAATCAGAAAATAAAATTAAAATTCACTAGGCATTGAAAGATGATATGAGCTGGATATTATATTATATTATTCTTAAAATCTTTTGCTCTTTATTTGCCATTACTGATACTATATCATAGTCATTATTCATTAAACCTACAATATTTTGTATACACTTATAAACGAACCTACCTTCAACCCCAAGCTTGACTAATACAGTAATACAGTATCAGTTTGCCATCTGTTTCATAACAGTCATACAAGTTCTGTATAATTTGATCTGGAGAAGGCGCAAATGACTGATTAACATATAGAAACTGTAAACATAAGGGGTAAATTTATAAATTTAAGTAGCTTGTAAATATTTAAAACACAAATACTGTTATACAATAATTAATATATTAATCAGTAGTAGCATTTTACAAATGGTTTAATCTTTTCTATTTAAAAGTTTTGGATAATAATTTTTATAAACAAATTAAATTGTTACTAAAATTATAATTTCAGTATTTATAATGTATATCATATTCATTAATAGGAATAGTTAGAAATAAGGGTGTTAGTTTTTTGCCACTACATGAAATATGTACCACCTAACATGTTGTGAACAGTAGTGAAGAATTTTGCAGTCTATTACTGAAACTGTCTGCGTAAAAGTTCTGATCCTATGCAGCTTAACATACAACTTAGCACCAAATTTCTAAACTTCCTGCATGCATTCTTACATTGAAAATGTCTCTCGCAACACAATCTCAGGATGTTAGGGTTCTTGTGGACACAGTTAGGATTCTTTAATTGCTGGGCGCTTAACCTCTCGGATAAACAACTACTGTGTAAATAGCTTTCTGTTCTTTATTCGCATTAGATAAATTGTGCTTTATAATCTACAATTCAAAACTAAAGATGTTACAAACCACAAAGTTAAATAGTCTTTGCATTTTTTTCTATTCCCACTATGCTAAACTTCTGAATATTGAACCCAGTATAGAAAAATTTTAAAACAAAGGACTGTCCTACAGTAATTTTTTTGTCCAATATTTTGTAATTATGTTGACAAGTAGAATAAGTCTTCTAATTTTTATATATTGTTTTTTCCTTTTAACCCAAATTTTTCAAATTATCAGGATTTTCAATTTATTAGATCACTTTGCTCCTGGTCAGTAGAGATAAACATGATTGTTTATTTTATGAGGAGATTTCCAGGTATGTTTAATGGAAGACGACCCTCAAACTCAGCCTTAGATGAGACTGACAGAACAAATAACCTAGTCAACAATTATTCTTCAGGCCTTAGCCCAAACCAAGATATCAAACTTAAATTAATCAAAATTATGCACAATTATCACAATTTATTGCAGAATCTTATTTATTGCAAATTTTAAGCTCTGATATAAAGGAACAAAACAGAAAATCAGAAAACCTTATTGAAAAAAAACAAACACTTCAACAAAATAGTTGATATTTGTATAGAGGAATTAGAAAATCATAACGGGATTAGTCGGGAAAACTTAAAATTAGAAATGCTGAAGGTTATTAAAATACATATTGAAGAGCTTAATAAAAAAAAATTAGAAACAGTAAAAGGTTGAAATTGCACAAAGCAGTTATAGAATTAAACAAACCTTTAGGGGATGAGGTAGCCAAATATCAATAATAATCGCTGTGCCATATAGCTAAATATGTATCGAAATCATACATTAATGTACAGAATAACTACATTAAGCAATATAGCGAAGAAAATGGATAAATTTAGGACAAATGAAAATGTACAAAATTACAATCTGAATCAACTACCAGAGATCATAGTTAAAATACTGGACAGTAAACTTCAGAATCAAATCCATATTTCAAGTCAAAAATAAAAACCTTTCAGAATTCCTTAAATAATTTGGTAAATATCATGAAAATTATTGTAAAGAAGAAATCATAAAAAAAGGTGTTGATTTTTTTAAATTGGTAGAGCATTGTTTTGCGGGACCAAGTGCTAATTGGTATTAAATAGTGAAAAAAGACATTAGAGATGTAAAATATTTCAATTCGAAATTCCTGAAAAAATATTGAAGTGTTGAAATACAAAGAGGAACTAAATAGTGTATCGAAACAGAAAAGTATAGAACAAAGTCCAAATTAAGTATGACCAAGTAGATGTTAAATTGAGCACTTAACCATAAATACATACTACTTGTTACCTCTGAAAGTTATCAGATTTATCACTTTAGAGTGTTTTTTAGAGTTTCTCACTCAAGAGCAGTGAGAATACTTGTGTTGAGTGTTAAGAATCAAAAACACTATGCAAAATTCATTTGTCAATAGATATATTAATAAACAAATAACAGCACAAACAGCCCTAACTATTTTTACTATTCTCATGAATATTATACAGAGTTACCTTACAATTTGTGATGGTTCAAACCAACATTATGAAAACCATCCCCCCCCCCGATTCTAATCAAACACCGCCATATCAAAAGAGTACAATCCCATATCATTTCATTCTAGGATCAAACATTGTAAGAAAATCCCAAATCTTAATTACAGTGGATCAACTATCAATTAGAACTGGAATAGCAGAAATAAGCCTTAACTTCAATATTACAGTAAAGACAATATTAGATGACCTGTGTGAAGCCATAAAAACTGTAATATTCGTATAGTTGCACAAAACTAAGCACATGACTGACTCAGTTATAGATCTACAGCCAAGCAAAGGAAATGGACAGAAAAAATTGCCCCACCAAACATAAAACTGAAGGCGCAATCATTCATTTAATCATCAAGAATAAACAACCATCAGGAAGCATCAATAACAACCTTATATGATCTCTTGTAGCAAATCTTAAAGCAGGCTATATAACACCAAAGTATCAACCAGTTATTCAAGGGAACCGGATTAAAATAGTATATACCAGGAAAACTAGTAAGCTTTAATGATAGTGAACCCACTATCACTCCTGTCATTTTGTCACTTTCAGATCCCAATAGTAAACCTCGAAATTCCAACAAAACTGTAATTTCAAACCCATTAAGCAATAGAGATAAGGTCCCACCAGAAATTTGACTATACTTCAGATCAATTTATATGTTATACCTTTTGTGTCAGAGAATGTTTATATGTTTTTTATATTGTTTTTTTAAAACACTCAACGTTTTGAATTTCTTTCCGAAAAATTCCTTTTCAAGAGCTTAATTTTAATTAGACATTTATACAACATAACTTACTATTTATAAAATACATAATATTATATAACACATAATAAAAATCAACAAATTATAAAACTCTTAATATATATCCATTTACAAGTCAAATTTTTTCTATCAATAAGACAGATAAATCACAGATACATACAATAACACATCTACTATTAATAATACTTATTAATAGTATTATCAGTGTGTTAGTGTATGTATCTGTGATTTGTCTGTTTTATTGTGATAGAAAAAATTTAACATCTATTGTGATAGAAGTAAATGGATATTTATTAAGAGTTTTATAATTTGTTGATTTTTATTATGTTTTATATAATGAAATAATGGTAACTTTAAACCTACCACCTTCTTGCCTAACTAAGGAAGACCCCCCCCCCCCCCAGGAGGCACATCGGCGAGAGTCACTGGAAATGATTCAGAATCTGTACCCAGACTCCGTTCAAATCTACACCGATGGGTCAGTAGATCTAGTCCAAGATAAGTCAGGAGCAGGCTACTATAACCACTTCACTAGAGAAGAATATTACATACCAGCAAATGCAGCCTCCAGTGTCGATGCAGAGTTGCTGGCAATAAATCCAGCCTTGGTAAACTGCCTTCAACTACAAGCAGAGGAGTTCTGTATATTCACTGACTCCAAGAGCGCCTTGCACATAATAGAGAACTGGAAACCAGGAAGCTACTCATTCAGACTAGAAGAAATAACAAATTTACTCAACACTCTCAGCAAAGATGAGAAACAAATACAGCTCCAGTGGATCCCCTCACACTGCGGCATCGACGGTAATGAAAAAGCAGATGCAATCGCCAAAAAAGCAGCGGAAATGAGCCCAGTCTTCTTACCTCAGTACTCTCTAAAGAAATGCCTGAGTGCTGTGAAAACATCAGTTAGAAGAAAATGGATCCACCGTTGGAGAGAAGAAACCAAAGGTAGAAACCTCTATGACATTCAAAAAGAACCAAATGATTTGGAAATGTATAAAGGGGTTCCCAGATTTACAGCCATCTTTGCAGCACGAGCAAGAATCGGACACATTGTGACTGAGACCTATCCCTTCAGATTTAATCTGAGTGAATCTCCACTCTGCCCTAACTGTAGAAAAGAGGAGGAGACTCTAGACCATATCCTCCTTCGATGCTCCTCACCAATTCCACCAAGAGCAGCTCTGCTGTCTGCGCTGGGAAGCCAGGGAAACATCAAAATAATATTGATCGATAAACAGTTTTGGACCTTGGCTGCAGCAACTTATTATGGACATCGGACCATCGGAGTCACATGACCCTGGATGTCCGCAGCAAGAAGTAAGTAAGTAAGTAAATTCTTCATACTAGAAAAACCCAAAACATCAAAAATATGTCAAAAATAACCTCAAGAAGGTAGATAAATATAATCAAGTTTACTACTGAAAAGTTCTCTTACTTGCATAAAGAGAGATGTTTTTTTTAGACTCTATCTTTTACTTCATTCTTCAAATGAAGATAGCCTATATATGATTTTTAATTCAACCCTAAAACCCATGCTCTAAATGACCCCAAGCTGAATAATTGTGAAAAGAAAATGTTCATACTTTTTAAGACCTCTGTTCCCATCTAGTCTGTCCAATATCCAAATTTGTTCTCACTATGTGACAATTAAATAATAAAACATTAGGGTGTAAAATTAAGTGATTATTAATATTTTAAACTTCAATTCAATATGTTTGTTTTTCTACAAACTTTAGAAAAATAAAACTTTTACTGAAATTTGATGTAACCACTAAATATTGATAAATTATTACCAATGACTCTGAGGCATCCATTTTAAGATATCTTTTGATGAAATCTATTATTGCACCAATTTTCTTTTCCCGTTCGACAGCCCATTTCTTTTTCTTCATAATAGGAGCACTTCCTGTGGGCTTTAAGAGGATGTCAACTAAAATATTAAAAAAATGTGTAATTCCTATGTAATTTGTAGAGAGACATGGTGAGGTAAATTGGAAAGGATCAAGTAGATATGTAAGAACTTATTATAGAACTTAAAATGTTAGAACTGCACCACATAAATTCAAAAAAACTTGTAAAACCTCCTTATAATAGAGAGTAAGCAAGTACAATAAGTAATTATTGCATAAATAACTGAATACTTTACAACTTACTTGATGACACGTTTCGAAACAATCATTTTATTTATGAAGCTGAGAGTGTCAGCTTCATAAATGAAACAATTGTTTCGAAACACGTCAGCAGTAAGTTCTAGAGTATTCACTTAGTTACCCAATTTTTACTTACAGTTTAATTAGTGCATTCGAGTGGATTACAAAAAGCAACTGTAATAAGCAAGTATTAGAAATTCTTGAATTTTGTAGTTCATTACATTGGTGAATCTTATTAATCACTTAAACATTAGTTTATGACTATCCGAACTTTAAATTTTGTAAATTTGTTAAAACTTACTGAGACAGAACGTTTTCGATCGCTATGTTTATCAGCAACTGCTTACTGTTAAATCAGTAAGTTTTAACAAATTTACAAAATTTAAAGTTTGGATAGTCATAAACTATTGTTTAAGTGATTAATAAGATTCACCAAACGTAATTGACCACAAAATTCAAGAATTCAACACAGCAAGACAGGCTGCAGTCCAAGAATACAGGAGTACGGTTTTAAAGCTTAGGAAAATACACCCCCAGATACAATTCAATAAACTATGCCTAACTCACAACATAACACCCACATACAAGAAAATAAACATAAACAACAACACTAAAGCAGCTACAATTACCAAACAAAAAAGCAGAAATAATTTACATTAAACAAAGTATCAAAAACCTATATAAAAATAGACTTTCTAAATTATAGGTTATACCAACTCCACTTAAATTGAGCGGTAGTTGCTGATTTTAATAATTACCCAAAATAAGATTCTCATTATACAAAACATCTGTAGTTTCTATTATCTAAATAAAAAAAATTACTTTTTTTCATTCTATTGGTAACTTTAGATTCTATGTTATTATTTATGTCATTGATTTGGTGTGAATTGTATTATTTGCGAATGGAAAACTAAGTCCATGTTCTTGTCAATTTTACATTAAACACTCATTGTTTTTACTTTACGTTTTGCAAGTGGAAGAATTAACATCTCACCTATTGAATTAGGCAAGCCAGTCTTTACAACATAAAGATTTGTAATATAAGGTATCTGGCAGTGGAATGCATTGGTTTAATTTAAAACAAAGTGTACCTTCTAGCTCATTTTATATATTCTCCAGATGCAGTAATACCCCTCTTAACTACCCTTGCATCAACCGGTCGTCAGATTAACTCATGATTTAATATAACTTAATACCAAACCTTCATGCTGTTGTACCTAAGAGCTTACTGGCAAAAAAGGCTACCCAAAAAATACTCTAATTAAATAAAATTACTAAGAGATACAGACATATTATCGCATTGAATTTTTTTGTTTAATAAAATTACGTCAAAACTCTTACATTAATCTGAAAACTTAATAACTAAAAGTTTAGGAACAATTTTTGTTTAAAAATTTTACATTACTGTATCTACAAGCTGTCTTTAAAATGTTTAATGCAGATTAATACTGATAAATATGTTAATTACGACTTACTTTTGTCTTTTTGAATTTTTGGACTTTCTGGAGGTTTTTCTCCAATTAATTCTACTTCACTAACTGCTTCAAACAATTCCAGCTTATCAGTTTTTGTCGGAGATTCGCATTGGGCCATATTTATACAATTAACTTACTGACTTTATTAAGCCTGATTTAATATTACCTCTGTTATCCTACTGACTAATAATTATATATTTATTTATATATGCATCTAAAATACTGTAATTAAAACAATTAAATTAAATTTCCAAAAAGATCCAGAAATTTTATCTTCACTTAAACTCAACAGCAGAAGAGTTTATCACTTACCAGGACCCAGGTGATAATTCTCCAAAAAGCCAACATCTCAGAGGGCAGAAAGCACAGTTTAAAATCATTTAATTTCAATATGTTTTTTTAAATTAGTGTAAAATTTCTATTTAACTCCAAATATTTTTACATTAGTGAATAAGAATATATTCACAATATTGAAATTAAAATAAAAAATTTGTTATTACTTTACTCATCTGAAATTTTTGCGGAGAATATATAAAAATATATTTGTTATCACCAAAACTATCACTAAATATCGCATTTATTGCAATTTCTCGGTAGAGGTACTTCAATGCATTTGTTGGGCTACGTATATAAAAAAAAGGGTTTGAACTATGTGAAACACTATTGACAAGTTATTTCAGATAGTAGTTTAAGATTTAGTAATAATAAAAGAGAATAAGTATCGTCTATGATGAAGAAAGATCTACATCGTATATTAGAAACAGGTGAAATGGTTAAATACTTTTAAAGTTATGTACGATATGAGATTAAAATTAAAACAAAATACTAACGGCGATATATATATATATATATATATATATATATATATATATATATATATATATGTTACAGAGGCAACACCCGACAATCCAAAATACTCCTCACCTACACTAATAAATGTTAACCATTCTTTGTTTGCACCCAAGAGGTTCCACCACTTCAAAATTGGAGAAGATTACTTTCATCACCTTTCTCGTCACTCTGAACCTTACTCTATTCATAGTCAAGAAGCACTGCCTCATATCTCTTGACACTCTTCTTCGACAACGCTTCCTCTTTGGCATTATCTGCAACTCATCTCTACTCTCCATGAAGTCTACTCGCCTTCTCCACTCTCCGAATAATTGTTCTTAATAATGACAGCTGCGACACCCTCTCTTCCTCTCCTTTATATTCCCTCATCACCCCTTCTCTCTGTTCACCTGCCCCTATGCCTTTTCCCCCTTCTATCTGCTTACCTATGGTTAATATCTACTAGTTTTTGGTATGCGGTATGTTTGGTACAGTTCTTGAAATTTGTCTACATGGTGTGTAACCTATTTTTTGTCAAACTACTGCGCATAACCTAATGTACATGAGCTACGGCACACGCTCTACTGCGCAACCCTTTCGCCATTTCCTTGGCAGTGTGTACTCAACTTCCGAATGTGATTATCGCGTTTTTTCTCTTGGTTTTTTTCTCGGTATTTTGGGTTTTCTCCCTGCACGTTCTTTACCTGATTTCATGTTCACAATCATTCATGTAATTCATGAATTATCTCTAAGCAAAGCTATTAATTCTATAACCTTGATCTAGTTACTAACCTCACATTGCCATTACTTTATTATTAAACGTTATGTAACAAGTGTTTAGCACGTGGTGAATAGCTAGTGAAACTTTTAATTTTTAGTGAAAATTTTAACTTTAGTAATTAAAAGTATTTAGTGAAAAGTTCTAGTGGTGTGCACACCCTTATGCCGTCACCTACATCTTTAAATAACATTATATTGTGTGTTACTATTTTATTAATCAATTACACAATAGTTTATGACTATCCAAACTTTAAATTTAGTAATTTTTTTAAAACTTACTGAGACAGGACGTTTTCAATCGCCACCTGCCGATCTTCATCAGCGTCTTCTGCTTGGAGATGTTGGGTCAAGCGGTGACGGTTTTAAAGGTAGGTTATCGATAGTATCAAAGAGTATGTATGATTTGTATTGTGTTTGCTCGTTTAATGTGTTTGTACTTTGTGTTTTTGTGTGTCTGTAAATTTCATATTGTTCTAGTGTGTTGAGATGTGGTCTTTTTTTGTTGATGTGTAGAATTTCTAGATTATGGTAAATGTCTGTGTATTTGTGTCCTGTTTTTTTAATGTGGTTGTAAAATGTTGAGTTGGTGTTCTGTTTGTGTTCCTCGACTCTTTGTTTAAAGCTGCGACCTGTTTGTCCAATTTAGAATTTGTTACATTCGTCGCAGTTCAGTTTGTATTCGCCTAGTGCTTGTAGTTTATCTTTGTTGTTGGTGTTGTGTTGCATTTTGTATTGTAATTTGTTATTAGTTTTGTATACTATTTTTTGAAATTTGCGGGCTATTTTGTTTGTTGTTTTGTTTATGAATGGTAATGTAATGTATTTTTGTTTTCCCTGTCTGTAGTGTTAATTTTAGTGTTTTTTTGTAATTTAGGACTTCTTTAAGTCTATTGAGCATGGATCTGAAGGCAGCGTGTTTATGTTGGGTAGGATGGTTTGAGGTGTTGTGGATAAGTGTGTCTGTCGTTATGGGTTTCCTGTAAATTTTGAAGCTGTGTTTTTGTGTGGGGCTTTTTGTTATGGTTAGGCCGAGGAAGTTTAGGGGTCGGTTGGTTTCAATCTCTGAGGTGAAGTGGAGTTTTTGGTGTATTTTATTAGTGTAGGTGAGGAGTTTTTCGCATTGAGGGGAGTTGCCTCTGTATAGTGTTACGATATCATCGACGTATCTGTGCCAGTAAATAATTTTGTGTGCGTGTGTATTGTTTGTGAGTATCTTGGTGTTTTCTATGTGTTGTAGAAAAATTTCGCTTAGGACACTACTGATAGGACTTCCCATGGGTAGGCCATCTTTTTGTGAATAGAAGTTTGAGTTGTGGGTGAAATAGTTTTGTTTTGTGATGATTTGGCGGATGTTTATGATTTCGGTAGTGTGGGTTTTAGGTATGTTGTTCTGTATTAATTGAGTATCTAGGATGTTGAGCGTTTCGGGTATGGGTATGTTTGTGTACATATTTGTTATGTCGAGTGATAGTAGTGTTGAATTGTGTGGTATGTTTATGTCTTTTATTTTATTTATGAGGTTTGTTCTGTTTTTATGTGTGTTTCTGTGTTTAAGTTTATGGATTGTCTGATTATTTTGTCAATGTATTTTGCTAATTTATGTGCTGGGGCATTTTGGTAGTTAATGATGTCTCGGATGGGGACGTTGGATTTGTGAATTTTGGGAAGAGCGAGGAGGGTAGGTGCTTTAGGATGAACTTGTTTTAGATGGGATTTTTTGTTTTTGTTGATAATGTATTTAGATGTATTAATTAGTTGTGATGGTTCTGTGATATTTCTCTTTTGGGTCTGTATGTAGTTGCACTATATTATTATTTATTATGTAATCATTGATTTTGTCATTTTGGCTGTTTGTATTAATAATTACTGTGGTGATGCCTTTGTATAAGTATTTTAGCAATTTTTTTTGTTCGTAACCTCTTTATTACATAAATTCATAGATTTTACCTCTTTCAATTGTCTGTGTGATCCTCCGGAAATTAATTATTATTACTGTTTATTCTTGGTTTCAAACCTAAGGGCTGAACGCCACACACACACACACACACATATATATATATATATATATATATAGGCCTACACACTTTGTATATTGCACACACAAATATAAATTAAAGTGGAATATAACCCTTGCCGGTGAAATAATTACACAAGTTCACATATTTAGTAACAAATTGGTCTCGCTATTTAACTACTATATTTAAAGTAATTCAAAAAATACTTAACTAAGTGAATATTGCTTACTTGCTGACGCGTTTCAAAATATTCGTTCCTTTTACGAAACTAACCCTCTACTAGCGGCATCGGTTGTGTGCAAAGGCTCTAACGAAAATTGATTTATGACAGTGGGTTGGGGTGGGTTGTTTGAGTTTTGTGTCATATAATGGAAAAGACTGTTCGCTTCACACAAAACCACACAAAAAAACAACAAATACATATCCCTCACCTACCACAACAAAAACACACACAAAATAGCCTCCACATTCAAAAAACCCGTTACCAAATATCCTAAAAAACAACAAACATTCTAAGATAGCACGTACAACCTTTTCAAAAAGAAACTGACAAATACAAACTTTCAGGTATTTACAAATTAACTTGTAACGATTATCCCAACTATTACATCGGCCAAACTGGTAGGTCATTCTATACACGCTTCGAAGAACACATTATCCAAAAAAAAAACAAACAAACCTAAATTCAGCTACGCAAAACACCTAAAAAAACACCCAATACACTCACACTGACATACACACTAATTTAAATGTTCTACACACATTAAAACAAAGTAAAAAAACTAACAACCTTAGAAATGAAATCTACAAACACTACGCAACAGATAAAGAAAACGTATTAAATAATCACACACACTTTGAATCGAACAGTCTTTTCCATTATATGACACAAAACACTGTGTTGTCCAATTCTTAACATGACTACTGTTTTTAGTTATTAAATGAAGAAACATAGAGGAAAGTATAAAACCCGGTTGTCTGCTTAATTACTAAAGAGCTAATCAAAGAAGAAAATGAAACCTTCTAGATCAGCATTTACCACATTGTTGTCACAAAAAATTCACATAAAGATACCTTAGAATAATGATGGCGTGGTATGGTATAAGCAAAAGCTCTTGAGCCGTAGATATTGGGTTGAAAATTTGAAAACCATAAACACAAACATTAAAATTAAATAATAAAAATATATACAACTCACAAATATACAATATTTTATTTCAAACGCGTTTCGACGACTACTTTGTCGTCATCTTCAGTGAAAATACACAAATGAAATTAACTACAAAATATATATATATTAAACATAACCTATAAAGTTTTTACCTTTGCTAAAACTTTATAGGTTATGTTTAATATATATATATATATATATATATATATATATATATATATATATATATATATATATATATTGTAGTTAATTTCATTTGTGTATTTTCACTGAAGATGACGACAAAGTAGTCGTCGAAACGCGTTTGAAATAAAAAATTGTATATTTGTGAGTTGTATATATTTTTATTATTTAATTATAACTTTCACTCACAAGCCAGCTCGAATATTATTTATACAAACATTAAAATTTGGCACTTCACAAAAAAACACTTAGTTTATATGCACTGAAAACTGATACAATTTATAGAAGCAAATACTAAAGTTTAACTAACGTAAATTAAAAATTGTAGGTTTCAAAGTTCAAAATATTCAGTTTTCTGTTAAAGTTAGTTCAAGAAAGTTTTCTAAATTAAGGTATTATGTGGACAGGTAAATTGTTATCGATCCCGTAGTTATTGTACATTATTGTATTACAGGAAAAGGTTGCTGACATCGTTTACTCCACGCATGATTTTTTTAGCAAGCGTTAGTAAGCTTTCCTTCAAAAAAATAAATAAATAAAATATATATATATATATATATATATATATATATATTTATTTATATAATACGTTTTCTTGTTTAATAATTTAAAAATAATAATGTAGTTTACCACATTATTGATATAACAATATGATATAATCATAACTTATATCATAACTTAATATGATATAACAAGTTTATTACATATTAATGTAATAATATTTATATATATATATATATATATATATATATATATATATATATATATATATATATATTAAATATGGTGATATGTTTTCTTGTATATATAGTTAATAAATTTAAAATATTTCAAACACAAGAATACTTTTAATGAATATATTTATTCAAATATATATTTGAATAAATATATTTTTTTATCGGCGAAAAGCTTTGAATAAATATATTCATTAAAAGTATTCTTGTGTTTGAAATATTTTAAATTTATTAAATATATATATATATATATATATATATATATATATATATATATATATATATATAATGGTAATCTGTTCTAGCTGGGTACTTTCTCGCTGTATTGCTTTATAGTACAGCATAGTACTCTCTGCTGTTTTTAAAAAATCTTAATTTTATAACGTTTCGTTTGTGTGTGTGTTTTATTACTGCTGTACTTTGGTTCCTGGAAAAAATTTAGGTTTACAAATTCCAATTACATGAGAGATCTATCTTTATTCTTAGTATCAAAGAAAATAATTAAAATATAAATAAATTGATTGACAACTACTATGGTACTCTGGAATGTTATTGATGCAACTGATAACAAGACATTGAGTACTGTGCATTTCGAATTATTTTATCAGTGCCCAAAAAAACTTGGAACCTCGTATTGGTTAACAGCGTGGAATTAAAATTCTATATATCGTCATTGTTTTAAAATTTCATAACAATCAAATGAAATTGATAAAGCATGTGGTACCGGTAATTTTAGCTTTAAAATTTAGTACAACTGGAATAATGTGTAAAATATCACCAAAAAATGCTAAATCAGGAAGTTCACAACGATGGCTACAGAGAAAATTGAATGATCCATATACGTTACTGGCTAAAAGGGATAATTACAGGTAAGAGAAATATTCACAAAGGTAAAAGTCAAAGTAGTGGACTCAAAATCTCACAAAAATTAGTCTTTAATGAACACACAAAACAAACTAGTTTCAGCGACGAAGTTGCCTTCCTCAGTGCTTGGCTACTACTGAGCAGTAGTACTTGAGTAGTAGCCAAGCACTGAGGAATGCGACTTCGTCACTGAAACTAGTTTTGTTTTGTGTGTTTATTAAAGACTAATTTTTGTGAGATTTTGAGTCCACTACTTTGACTTTTAGCTTTGTGAATAGTTCTCACTAGCTAAGCTCTAAGTAACTAAAGAGAAATATTGTTGGTCTGAATTGTAACTTCAATTCAGTGGATTAAAATAAAATATTTTGTCGCAGAATGATAATTTATATCAAGAAATATGTGATCAAGTTCTTTCTTCTTTCTGAGGGACTATATTAATCATTAGCGTTACAAAGGAATACTTTATTTTATTTTTTAGGGAATCTGGAAGAAGTTGTAAAAGGTTAGGTTAAGACACCAATTATAATTTAAGTATTTATTTCCCGTTTACGTAATCGATTTTAGGAAAACAAATTATACTAGGCAATGCAGTAAGCCATCAGAAATACGAAAATTTTGGAAAATAGCAATATACCCCCTTTACGGCACACGTAAAACGTTACAAGTTGAATGTTTTTGCTCTATTTGTTTGACATAGTAATTCGCAAAATTCTTCTAAATGTAGTTAAAGTTCCTGTTGACTCCTGAAAATTTATAAATTTTGAAAATTATCGACTTTAACAAAGCACTATTAGCACCATGTTTCACTCGGTACACAAACTTTATAGAATTATAAAAGTCACACATACCTCTAATTTTTTTGCGATAGTGGGTTACAAAAGAACGAAACAAACACTAATCACGCGCTAAACAGAAAATATTGCATTGAATGAACCTTTTATTACTAACTTTGGCTTACAAATGATAGAACTTACTGCGGTGTAAAATTGAAGTTTTCATGTTGATTTTTTTTCAAAATTTGTTAATTTTTGGGAGTCAACAGCCAGTTTAATTATATTGTGAGGCATTTTGGGAGTTACTACATCAAACAAATAAAGTCAAATTAGTAATGTTGTGCTGTGGAGGGGATTTCTATTTTTCAAAATTCGTAATTTTGGGGCGTTAGCGGAAGTTTTTATATATTTTTTTCATATTCCTGATGTTTTGCTGCATAGCCTGGTATAGTTTTTTCCTTAAAATCGTTAATGTGGGAACTGGAAATAAATATCCTGATTTAATATTATGCTATTAAAATCATGTATGAATTAATATTCACATAATGTGATATCAATATAATGTAATGTGATTCACATAATGTGTTGATAATATTTATCCCAAATATTATTCTACTTTTTTCTGCTGTACTTAGGTTACTAAAATAAACATCTAATCAAGAAACAAGTAGGCCTATGTATTAGAGTACATTTTTCTGTCTTTCCTAACATTACAATATTTTTCTTTGTTGACACGTTTTGGAATGACTCCATTTTCAGAACTTAAATAGTACTAAGTAGGATTACTATTTAACTAATACTATATACAAATATTTGAAGATGAATATATTAAGAATTTTTTAAAAGAACATGCAATTTGAAATGTCAGAATCCCATAAAGTTGGTTAAAGTTTCCAAAATGTAAAACATAACTTCAATGTAGCAACTCGCAAAAAAGTATAAAATTAATGTTTTGTTTATATTTCTGCATTATATATACATATACATATATATATATATATATATATATATATATATATATATATATATATATATATATATATATATATATGTATTTATATATTTATTTATATATATATATATATATATATATATATTCTTGATATTCAACATTATCCATTGTTTTTCCGTTGCACTGACTTTATGAAGTTAATATATTACTATGTAAGTAATTTTTCCACCATTAAGTGCAATAATTTTACCTTGAGTGATGAGGCACCTTTCGGTTGTTGACCATTGTCAACCGAAAAAAAAAAAAAAAAAAAAAAAAAAATATATATATATATATATATATATAAACAATAAATTCACAAAAAAACCTAACCTCAACACAACACTACAACCGGAACACGAAAATAATAAAAATAAAAAATCTACCTAAAATATAAATACACCAATAACAAAATAGAAAAAATAACAAATATATACAACAAAGAATACTACACTCCAACTTACAAACCAAACAACAAAATAATAAAATATCTTAATAACACAAACCACGTAACAAATTCAGAAAAACATAACCTATCAGGAATTTACAAAATCACATGCAACAACTGTAACGCTTTTTACATAGGAAAAACAACCAGAACATTTAAAATAAGATTTGAAGAACATTATAGAGCATTCAAAAACAAAAATTCTAAAGTATCAAATGTTGCAGCACACCTAATATCCCATAAACACGAAATAACAAATTACGAAAATAACCTAACCATACTGGAAATAAATAACAACCCAATAGAACTAAACTCACTAGAAAAATACCACATTTATAAAAACATACACAACAACTTAATGAATCTACAAACAACATATACAGAAGACATACTATATAGAAATATCATACAAACAGATCAAGAAAAAGTGCGCGTAACGTCAACAAACACCGGCTTCACGGACCGAGCATCCACAGCAGAGAAACATCAGTGATTCGACAATGGTCAACGACCGAAAGGTGCCTCATCACTCAAGGTAAAATTATTGCACTTAATGGTGGAAAAATTACTTACATAGTAATATATTAACTTCATATATATATATATATATATATATATATATATATATATATATAACTTGTATTTTGAATAACCTATGTTGTTTTAAAATATATATATATATATATATATATATATATATACATATATATTTATTTATTTATATATATTAGAATGTAAATTCAAAATATCTGGTTATTATAGATTTAGTTATAAAAAGTAATAACTCGGTGATATTTTTTTAAAAAATGAGCTCATTTGCAATTATTTTATTTTTATATGTTGCTAAAAAGTACGCTCTAAACAAGAAATAGTTGATTTTAGGCATTGGAAGAGCTCCACTGCCACATGAACATCAATAAACAATCCTTAGTATTACGATAAGAGTGTTTCGAGAATTATTGAACCTAAACGTCTACCGTTTAATCAGTTGATATATTTCTTAAGACTCTAAACTAAAAAAACCACAATTAAATTTATTTATTTAGTGTAACGCTTGATATACATTTCAGTTACAAGGTAATTCATCTTCAAAAGTACTTACAGTACCTGTGAAGATAATTAACTATATCGGAAATGTACATCATCCATAGTAAATAAATAAATTTTATTGTGATTGGTAATTTTTATTTTTGTGCATAGGTAATGCTGTGTTAACCATTTCCCAATTTTGGTGTTATCATTAACCGAGTTATGATTTTTTTTTAACCAACTCTATCATAAGCTAGTACTTTTTATATATAGGTCCTATTATAATATAGCTCTTATATATTTTCTTTCTATGTTCTTACTTTGAGGATATGTTTCACAACATACAAATTTTAAGCAGTATTAATGTTTTACTGCAACTAAAAGTTATTATTTCTTATTCAAAGTGTATTGTTATATAACATATGGGGGAAAATTGAAGTTGACAACCATTTGGTCAAGTACAATCATCATTCAAATAACGGTATCACTGAAATTGGTAAATGGTTCAATATGAATAAAATTATATATGTGTACACACTATAGCAGCATTCCTTCTTTGCACAGATTCACGTCAGTATTATTTTGACAACAAAAAAAGCGATTTTAAGTGTTATAAACTATAAATACTCGTTGAAATTTGAAAAGAGTAAAACAAAATTCAATTTACAAAGGCACTACTACTACTAGCCAACGTCCACCCTTGGCAGTTGAGCCATTTGGCGACGAGCTGACCAGTAGAGATGGGCCTCCCTGAAGATGGGACTATTGTAATCCTGGGCCAGGTCCAGGGCTGTGCAATCATTAAGGTGTTCGGCTTTCATAAGTTCACCACCACACAGCAGACACTCCGGGGTCGGTAGCACATGAATGCGGTGGAGGTGCGCAGCAAGGTAATCATGACCGGTCTTTAATCTCAAAGCTGCAACGCTAACAGATCGGGGCAAGTTTTTGTCAATTTGTGCACCCGTCACAAGACTTTCCCACCATTTTTCTGCTGGAAGCTCCCTCAATCAACCGTGATTCCATTTTTTGGTGGACGTCTTTATTAGGGACCTGGAGGAATGTAGTGAACTCTTATAAAACCATGGACGTTGGAACATCGCATTTTCACATATGATTGTTTTGTTAGGACTGGTTAGTCAGTGACAGTGGTTCAGTGTGAATTTTGGTACAGATTCGACATTCTTCGAAATGACTGTTCCCACCCGTACCTCAATCTTACGTTGGGTTAATACTCATCGAACAGAAGGGTGGTTAATGAAGAAACAGCCGCCCGGCGCGCAACGTACTGTACACACTCATGGAAAGGGTCAGACAAACAATACTGTAAAGCCCATGCCTCTCTGCTTGGCAACTATAGATCACCAACCATACAATAAGACATATATGTTGCTTGTTGCGCTTATAAAGACCAACCATTTCCTGACCTTACATACAATCCCTGTGAAATAGCTATCTTGTTTAGGTGGAAATTTCATTTTTCTATAATTGAATGATACTTAACTAAGTGAATATGTAAGGGCTTGCGTGCTGACACGTTTTGAAACAATCGTTTCTTTTACGATCGTTCCTTTTGAATAGAGGCTTTGCTTCGTAAAAGGAATGATTATTTCAAAACGCACCAGCCCGTAAGCGCTTACATATTCACTTAGTTAAGTATCATTTAACTATAGAAGAATCATATTTCCACCCATACAAGATAGCTATTTCACAGGAATTTTATGTAAGGGGTTACTCCTAATGATTCAATTTTGGACAGGAAATGGTTTTGCTTTGTGAGTCCAATGAAAAAATGCTGGTTGCAATGAACAATGAAGCCCATTTCCACCTTATGGGGCCATCAATAAATATAATTGTCAGTATTGAGCTACTCAAAACGCCCCTACACTTCCATTAAAAAACCATTACATAGTTCTAGTGTGACAGTTTGGTGTTATCACCCCCTATTTTTTGAAGAAAATGGGGTAACAGTTACTGTAACATATGAACGTTACAATAACATGGTAAACTCGTTTTTTATTCCGGAGTTACAAGAAAAAGGTATTATTCATCAACAATTTGATTTCAGTAAGATAAGGCCATGGTGCATACCTCCAGAGCGTCAATGGCTGTTCTTTGCTCCCTGTTTCCCAATTGGCTCATTTTGAGATATGGTAACGTTTTAAATCTTCGGTCCCCCGACTTGTCCATGTGTGATTTCTTTCTATGGGGGGTACCTCAAATCACATGTCTATGAAGCCAAGCCATGTACATTAGATGAATTAAAGGAATCAACACATTCACAAAAATCAATCAATCTACTGGAAAGTAGAAAATGGGCATCTCATGCCAGACCTTATTTTCTTAAACTAAATGAAGTGCTATGTTTTTATGTATTTCAGTGTGTCATTCAAATTTTTTCATAGTAAAAAAACTGACGATTTTATGATCATTTAAAAAACATCCAGTTCCTGTGCCACATCCTGTATCTATATTTTCAGCAATTTGTTGTATTTTGTTAGATGGAGTAATCGTACTATATATATATATATAGACACACACACACACACACAGTAAACTCCCGTTATCCGTGGGCGGATTAACCGGTTTGCGGATTATCCGGGGTCTGCCATTGTTTTACAAATATCCAATTTTTATTCCAATCGGATTCATGTGTTTAAATTTCCAAACGGTGAATTACGACGTAAATACATATAAGGCCTAATAGAAGTTAAGATGAAGGGAATAGATATGTAAATATGTACATACTAATTTTTACATTGAAAGGGAAGCATCCCGACGCGAAATACAAGGGGCGAGCCGACTACTGTATATAAGAGACAATGATAAAATGCTTGGACATCCGAAAACCTAATATGTATCATAAGATTTAAGAAACAAATGTATCATAAGAAACAAATGCCAGCTAATCTTGGCTATAAATAGTCTAGGACGTGACATATGCATTATCCATGTCTGTCATATACATTATCGATCTTTATGGCTTTGTGACACAAGTAGACACTGTGCGACAAAATGGTTCTCAAGAAACTTAGATCGCACATTAAAGCTAAATCAATGCTCACAAAAAAAACAGACGAAAGTGACAGATTTTTTTTGTTAAAAAGTGAAAGTATTATGTGTAAAGGAAATTACATATGTACATACATACTTACTTTTGACATATACTATGTACGTATTGTAAATAGTTAGACATATAAATATACATGTTATAATCCGTCAAATACATCCACATTTTAAATTATTTTCCGTATTTATTTTGTCCTCTGAAGATTATTCGTGAATTGCATTAACCGGGGTCATTATATGTGTAACTTATGGTATAATTATCGATTGTTTTGCGTATTTTTTGTTCATAGAGGATTTTCCGGGGAATTTGTTATCCGGCGTTGCCGGGCCACCCTATTCCACAGATAATCGGGAGTTTACTGTATATATATATATATATATATATATATATATATATATGTGTGTGTGTGTGTGTGTGTGTGTGTGTGTGTGTGTGTGCCTTAAATATAAAGCATTTTGTTCGAATTTAGGCTTATTTTCATTAGAATAGTGTTTACAATTTTTTTTAATTATCAAATTAAAATTTAAAAAATTTGGTTCTGGCATTTGGGGAGAAGTGACGGAAGTGAAAACTTTTATAGCCACTGTTTAGTACAGTTCTCAAAATTTGTATAGCTTGGCTTTCTGTCAAACTACTGTGTAACTTGCAATACGCGATCTACCGTGCATGCTCTACTGCGCAATACTTTCACCATTTTTCCAGCAGTGTGCGTATCCCAACCCCTGAAGGAAGTCATTCGTCTCTCTTTACATCCTTCTTCTCTTGCCATTTTATTTCATCTTGCACATTGTTTTCACCCGATTTTATCTTTGCAATCATTCATGTGAAAAGTGTTGTGAATTATTTTGAAACAAAGTTATTATTTTATAACCTTCAACTAGTGATTAACTTCACATTGTCATTACTTTAAGTTTGAACGTTATTTAACAAGTGTTTAGCTTGTGGTAAACTAGGTAGTGAAACTTTCGTTATTCTTTTAGTGAACATTTGAAGTAATTAAAAGTATCTAATGAACAGTTCTAGTGTTGTGCACAACCTACGCCATCATCTACACCTTTAAAGAGCATTTTATTGTAAGTGTTTTAGCAATTTTCTTTCTTCATAACCTCTTTGTTACATATACTCAAAATTGCTGAACTATCTCAGATGACAAAAAAAGTATAAACAAAGGAGAGCATGGTGAAACAACTCCTCCTAAACGCAAATCTTCCTCAGATTCCATCTCTGAATGGGTGGATATAGAATCTGAGGAATTTAAGTCTGAGACGTCTTCGAACATCACGGGCAAATGAGAGAGAGTCAATGAGTGTCAGAGAAATCCATTGCTAAATTGATAAATGTCTGCAATTAGCAAATCAGTGATACAATGGAACATCAGCATTGTTAAAAGTCACATAGAAGATTATATAATACTCATGCGAGATGCGTATGTAATATTTGTATGTCTGCAGGAGACACATCTCCAAGAATCACATGATTTCCAAGGGAATATTCAGTTTTTAGATTGCACTTTGTTACAGAAGATTGAGCTAGAGGGTGCATAGCCATCCTACCCCATGACTATATTGATGATGTTTATCTAAACTTAATAACCCTTTTACAAGCATATAACTGTATGAAGCAACTGTGGCGTAATGTTTATTTTAAATAAATAAAACCTCTAAACCACAAATAACATTTATTTAAACCTTATGTACATTTCGATTGCCCAGCAATCATCTTCAGAGGTATTTAAAAAATACAACTAACTTTAAACAACAAAATACAACAAATATATAGGCCTAAACCTGTAACTACTTCGCCATGCCCCTTAATTTAAAAACTAGTACGACCAATCACGTTGCAGTAAATTCCCCCTCTACAACTTGGTCCGGTCTTCCAACTCTCGTGGTGAAAAGTTACAGTTACAACCATTACAATTTTACTAAAAAACAAAAATATTATTTATTAACAAAGTTATAACTATCTCCTAATTAATGAATATAACTGAGATTTAGGGATAGGCCCTTTATCACAATTTAATAAATTATTTTCGTCATATTTGTGAATGTACAAACTTTCAAAACTATTCAAAAGACCTTTTGAATTAACAGTTTTCAATAATTTTAGATCATTTAATTCTAAAGTGTGTTTAGTGTTTAGAATATGTTCTGCAACAGTAGATTTTTCAGGTCTTTGAAATTTTATATGGCTAATATGTTCATTAAATGTGGTTAATATTTTCCTTTTTGTTTGGCCAATATAAATTTTACTACATGAATTACAATTTATTTTATAAATCCCAGATTTATCTGTCATCTTTATTTTATCTTTAGGGTTACCTAATACATTTTTTAAGCTATTAAGGCTTTTGTAAGCTACTTTTAAATTTACTTGTTTAAAAACTTTTTCTAGACCTTTTGTTAAATCCATATCGAATGGTAGGCTAATGAATTGATTTTTAATATTTTCTTTTTGTGTTGTTAAGGTAGTAGAATCGTTTCTAAACTTTTTAAATTTTTGTTTCCTCAATATATTATCTATTATTTTAGGATCATATCCATTGAATTTAGCGATTTCTTTAATTTTGGCCAACTCACATTTAAATCTATTTCTATGCAATGGAATAGTAATTAATCTATTAACCATAGTATTAAAAGCTGCTAATTTATGGGATTTGCAATGGTTAGAATCTACCGGGATATATCTGTCATTATTTGTATGTTTCCTATATATATCAAATTCAATTTTATTATTATTTCTAATACATAATACGTCAAGAAACGGTAAACATTTATTATGCTCTATTTCAAAAGTAAATTTAATGTTTTTATGTTCATTGTTAATTAATGATAAAAACTGTTCTACGTTAAACTCTTTGGTATTAAAAATTGCAAAAACATCATCTACATATCTAATCCATACTCTAGGAAAATACGGGAGCTTGTTTCTTAATTCCTTTTCAAAATTTTTCATAAAAAGTTCGGCTATGAAAGGTAAATGATCTAAAATTATTGAAAACTGTTAATTCAAAAGGTCTTTTGAATAGTTTTGAAAGTTTGTACATTCACAAATATGACGAAAATAATTTATTAAATTGTGATAAAGGGCCTATCCCTAAATCTCAGTTATATTCATTAATTAGGAGATAGTTATAACTTTGTTAATAAATAATATTTTTGTTTTTTAGTAAAATTGTAATGGTTGTAACTGTAACTTTTCACCACGAGAGTTGGAAGACCGGACCAAGTTGTAGAGGGGGAATTTACTGCAACGTGATTGGTCGTACTAGTTTTTAAATTAAGGGGAGTGGCGAAGTAGTTACAGGTTTAGGCCTATATATTTGTTGTATTTTGTTGTTTAAAGTTAGTTGTATTTTTTAAATACCTCTGAAGATGATTGCTGGGCAATCGAAATGTACATAAGGTTTAAATAAATGTTATTTGTGGTTTAGAGGTTTTATTTATTTAAAATAAACCTTTTACAAGCAGTAGCCATTCAAAGAGCTGTCGCGTTTAAAATCGCTGTGAGATGTGTCTACTTGCCACTACAAGAAAATCTCCAACGCAGCGATTTAGTGAACTTGATAAGCCAGTTACCAACTCTGTTTTTATTGGTAGGAGATTTTAATGCCCACCAATATCTTGGGGATCTTCGACTACCAACTCTCAAGGTTAACTTGTGGAGAGTGTAAGAACAGAACTGGACTTATGTCTGCTAAATCACGGTTTGACTACTCATTTAGCATGGATGGATGGATAGCTGTTAACCTATCGATTTGCAGCCCCCTTTTGGCTACTAGATGCACATGGTCAGTGCTTAAAGACATGTATGGAAGCGACCATGTGCCAATTAAAATCAATTTATATGACTCCTCTCAATGTTGTTATTGACATCCCAGTTGGATTTACAGAAAAGCCAACTGGGACACCTTTTTGAAATATTTAGTATCATTTGACACGAATTACCTGACACCCATTGATGCAATTGTTGAAAATTTTACTAAGACCATTTTGAATGCCGCTGAAGGGTCCATTACTAAAGAATCTGTGCATGCATGCCGTCCATCAGTCCCGTGGTGGAACGATTAATACAGAAATCCTCAGTTTACGACAAAGAGCCCTAAGAAGATTTAAGCGAATCCCAACAAATGAAAACCTTCAGGAATATAAAATACTCCGTACGAAAGCACGGAGGATATTTAGGCAAAGTAGGATGGAAGCTTGGGCACAGTACATTAGCACAATTAGACAAACAACTCCACCCTCCATAGTGTGGAGGAAATTAAGATCAGTTTTGTGGTACTTCTATTCCATTGCCAGCCATTGCTCTAAAGCAACCGGATGGAAGATTGGTCACAAACAGTTGTGATATTGCTAATGTACTAGGAACATTTTGTTTAACTTTTCTGCTGCTACAGCCTATAATAGATTATTCCAGAAATATAAACTGAATGAAGAAGCAATACTATTTACTGTTGGTTTGTCTGGGGACTCCTTTCTCTATAGGGGAATTGGAGTCAGCTCTTGTGTCAGCAAAGGATTCTGCACCAGGTTCTGATTCCATAATATACGAGGTCTGTTCCAAAAATACACGGACTGAGGTCATAAAAAAAAAATGTACTTTATTTAGAAGTTACACGTCTGGGTTTCCTTCAAAGTACTCTCCTCTCCAACGCACACACTTATCCCAACGGTGCTTCCACTTGTTAAAACAGTCCTGGTATGCTTCTTTTGTGATGGCGTTCAGCTCCTTCGTCGCATTTGCCTTAATTTCTGAAATCATTTCAAATCTTCTTCCTTTGAGTGGTTTTTTGAGTTTTGGGAATAAGAAAAAATCACAAGGAGCAAGGTCAGGTGAGTAGGGGGGGGGGGGCGGTAAAGAACAGTGATCGAGTGTTTAGCCAAAAACTCACGAGTTCTGAGTGCTGAGTGAGCTGGAGCATTGTCGTGATGGAAAAACCAGTTATCACTTCTCCACAGTTCTGGCCTTTTGCGTCGGACCTCAGACGTTTCAGTACTTCAATGTAGGTAATCTGGTTGACTGTAGAGCCTTCAGGGAGGTACTCTTAGTGAACAACACCCTTAGCATCAAAAAAAACTGTCAGCATCACTTTGACATTCAACCGAACTTGGCGAGCTTTTTTGGGTCTTGGGGACGTTTGACTCACCCATTGGGATGATTGGACCTTCGTTTCAATGTCGTAACCATACACCCATGATTCATCACCGGTTATAATTCTTGACAAAAAGTTCTCATCTTCATTTGAACGATCAAGCAGTTCCCAACAAACCTGGACGCGATTGGCTTTTTGGTCGTTGGTCATCAGGAGTGGTACAAATTTTGAAGCGACGCGGTGCATTTTCAATTTTTCGGTCAAAATCTCGTAACAAGATCCAACCCCACACTCTTCGGAAAGCTCCCTAATGGTCAGACGTCGATTTTCGCGCACCGGGTGTTGATTTTGTCAACGTGCGGGTCGTCAGTTGACGTTGAAGGACGTCCAGGACGCTCATCGTCATCAATCTACTGTAGGCCACCCTTAAAACGTTCATGCCACTTGAAACATGCAGTACGCTTCATGGCAACATCGCCGTAGGCTGTGTTAAGCATGGCAAATGTTTCTGTTGCAGATTTCCCTAGTTTTACACAAAATTTCACAGCAATTCGTTGCTCCTTCAGGCTGTCCATTTTAAAATCCAACAAACGAAAAAAACACTCTTTACTAAGCGTGTAACTCATCAACAAATGAAGATATCTGCGACTGAAATACTGCGTTTTAATTAGCTGATTTATACAAACCTAGCGACACCAAGCAGATTCTCCTGAAACTAACTAGAGCCGCGTAATTCAAACAGTCTGCGAATTTTTTTAACAGACCTCGTACTCCATGCTGAAACATCTACTGTCATTGACAAAACTTGTCCTCCTTTGAATATACAATTGTTTATTCGCAGAGGTATGGTTAGAAGCCACTGTAATTCTTCTTTTAAAGCCAGGAAAAGGCACAACCAATCCCAGTAGTTACAGGCCTATATCTCTAACAAGCATCTTGTGCATCTACTGGAGAAGATGGTCAACTGCCGTCTTGTCTGGTACCTATAAACCAGTAATCTCCTTTGCAGCGAATAATGTGGTTTCAGACAAGGACGATCATCCGTTGACCAATTGGTTTTGTTAGATTCCGCTATTCAAAATGCCTTTCTCTTGCGTCAAACACTCATTGCTGTTTTCTTCGACCTCGAAAAGGAATATGATATGGCATTGAAAAGAGGAATTCTAGACACTTTGAAAACATGGGGTATAGAAGGAAATATCTTAGCATTCATTGCTAACTTCCTGTCAAATAGATTTCCGTGTTTATCTTGGAGACACATATTTCAACAGTTATTAACAGGAGAATGGAATACTGCAGGACAGTGTGCTGAGCATCACGGTTTTTCCGGTGATGATGATAAATAGTATAACATCTAACATACAATCTCTGGTACATTGTTGTCTCTTTGTGGATGACTTTTGTACTTATGGGCCTGCTCTTAGTATGGCAACTGCAGGGAGATCTTTGCAGTTAACCTTAAGCAGATTAGAGGAATGTCAAGGACTACAGGTTTTTAATTCGCTGCTTCGAAGACCCAATGTAGCATTTAGTCGTCGTAGGCAACACGAGCCAAAGGATGGATCCCACATGTGCGTGATTTAAAGATGAGATGAAACAAGAAATTGGATATGTTAGGAATCCTTAGTGGTACGAATTGGGAAGCAGACAGAACTAGTATGCTTCATTTTTATCATGGATTATGGATTATGGCTGTCAAACATATTTATCTGCACGACTTACAGTTCTGAAAACTCTCGATGCAGTCCACCACTCTGGACTTAGACTTGCTACGGGTGGGTTTAGAACTAGCTCAATCCTTAGTCTTCTTGTCGAGGCTGGGGAACCTTCCAAGTCAATACAACGTCAGATGCTACAAATATCGATTACTTCTGGTCTTCGAAGTAAACCTAATCATCCGGCATTCAAAATGGTCTTTCATAACCAATATGCACTTGACTATGATCTACGTCAACATTCAACCCCGCCATTCGGCATAAGAACGATGCGCATAATGGATAACTGAGTTGGTACTTCCTACTACGTTCGAACGAGCAATGTGCCATCTACCTTCATGGATGATAAAAACGTCACATTTTGATTTCTCACTGTCCAGTTATATCCAATTCACTACTCCTGATGTGGTTTACCATCAGAGTTTTTAACAATTTCCAGATTCTACCAACACAGTTAAATTATTTTCACTAATGGGTCTAGACTGGACAATGGCGTCGTTGGGTGTGCGTTTTATGTGTCAGGACATACCTTCACGTATGGATTGCTCTCAGCTTGTAGTGTTTTCACTGTAGTACTGTTTGCCATTTTAAAAAAGCTCTAATCTTCATTCAATCTAGATTTTCGATTTGTGTTCTGATTCTAAAAGTGCCTTTCAGGATGTGTTCTCCGTGAACCTTTTAGTTAGGGATATTTTGTGTGCAGTAGACAATCTTCAATTGGGGGGTGTTGGAGTAACATTCTGTTGGTTTATTCCCAGTCACTGTGGAATTACTGGAAACACTAAAGCAGTGAAGATTGCCACTCATGTCTAACTCATGGTTTTCTGAAGCGTTGTAAGGACCCGCCGTTATGTCAGTTCTGTAGAAATACCATCTCAATCAGTCATATACTAGTAGATTGTGGTGGTTTGAAGCATGATCGTGACAGGTTTAATTTACAAGGGAGTTTAAAGGAGGTGTTGAAGGACGATGCCGCGGCAATTGACTGTATCGTTACATTCCTTCACCAGCTAAATATTTTATTTAAAATAAAATATCTGAATTTTTAAAAAAAATTTAATTTATAATAGTATGTTTGTGTTTAGAGTTTAATTATTGTTTACCTATTTATTTGCTATTTTAAGTGTTATTTTTATTGTTATGTTGTTTTGTTATTTATTGTTTCTTCTTATTGTTACATATTTATTTTTATATTATTACTGTTGTTTTGTAAATTTTGTTTTATTTAAATTTTATCATTTTTATTTTGTTTTATCTAACTGTTTTGCTTTTGTATTTGCTGTTGATTGGCGATAATAGCCACAATTGGTTTTTCCCCAGGAAAAACAAATTCTATTCCTTTCTTTAGTTTCCCTTTTCACCCCTTCTCTCTGGTCGTCTGCCACCTCTCCCTTCTTCTTCTCTTCTACCAATCCCTGAAGGAAGTTATTTGTCTCTCTTCACATCCTTCTTCGCCATTTTCTTTCATCCTACACATTGTTTTCACCAAATTTTGTCTTTGCAATTATTCATGTAATAAGTGTTGTGAATTATCTCGAAACAAAGTTATTAATTTTATAACCTGCAACTAGTTATTAACCTCACATTATCTTTACTTTATTATTGAATGTTATTTAACAAGGTTTTACACATGGCAAACTAGCTAGTGAATCATTACTTTATTATTGAATGTTATTTAACAAGGTTTTGCACATGGCAAACTAGCTAGTGAATCATTACTTTGTTATTGAATGTTATTTAACAAGGTTTTGCACATGACAAACTAGCTAGTGAATCATTACTTTATTATTGAATGTTATTTAACAAGGTTTTGCACATGACAAACTAGCTAGTGAATCATTACTTTGTTATTGAATGTTATTTAACAAGGTTTTGCACATGACAAACTAGCTAGTGAATCATTACTTTATTATTGAATGTTATTTAACCCGGCAGAGGTCGCGTCACGGTCTTTCTACCGGGCCTTCACCATTTTCTTAATATCTCGTACTGCCGATTTTTGTAAGCTTCCACCCCCTCAGTACCTTCAAATAGACTCGTCCACTATCGAAAGCTGCGTTAGATTCATCTGCAGGGAACACGTTGTACCTTCTTGTAAAGACTGTGCCACCCAAGGGCATCAATCGGATGAGGAACTGTAAGGAATTTCATTGCTATAACCCTCAGGTGCTTAGACATATTGTGTGTCATTTTTGTTTAAAATTATAAATATTTACAGTTTCATTTCATCACTATAATTGTAATATTATGATAAATTTACCTAAACTTTCAACACATTTCGATTCAAAATTGATTCTTTTACTTTACAGCTATTGTAAACATCCAGTACATTTTCTTATTCAGAAATTAGTTTTCTTTCAGAATTTATTATTAAACATGAGTATTTGTAAAAGAATCTTTATGTTATGACAACTTATCTAAAGTGTTGTATTTTTTTCAAAAATTAAATTTGTTAAATCTAATAATATTATTTAAAATTAATTAATACATTATTGTCACAATTAATACCAATAGAACTTGAGTAAATATATTATACTTAATTACGACGTTTGTATTTTTAAAATGAAATATTGTTCAATATTTTTTTTCGTATTAATAAAATGACCTGGTCGAATCCACCGTGTGCGACCCCTCACCGTTTTATTTTTCACGCGACTGCTGCTGGGTTAACGAGGTTTTGCAATGGCAAACTAGCTAGTGAATCATTACTTTATTATTGAATGTTATTTAACAAGGTTCGCACATGGCAAACTAGCTAGTGAATCATTACTTTATTATTGAATGTTATTTAACAAGGTTCGCACATGGCAAACTAGCTAGTGAATCATTACTTTATTATTGAATGTTATGTAACAAGGTTTTGCACATGGCAAACTAGCTAGTGAATCATTACTTTATTATTGAATGTTATTTAACAAGGTTCGCACATGGCAAACTAGCTAGTGAATCATTACTTTATTATTGAATGTTATGTAACAAGGTTCGCACATGGCAAACTAGCTAGTGAATCATTACTTTATTATTGAATGTTATTTAACAAGGTTCGCACATGGCAAACTAGCTAGTGAATCATTACTTTATTATTGAATGTTATTTAACAAGGTTCGCACATGACAAACTAGCTAGTGAATCATTACTTTATTATTGAATGTTATTTAACAAGGTTCGCACATGGCAAACTAGCTAGTGAATCATTACTTTATTATTGAATGTTATGTAACAAGGTTCGCACATGGCAAACTAGCTAGTGAATCATTACTTTATTATTGAATGTTATTTAAGAAGGTTCGCACATGGCAAACTAGCTAGTGAATCATTACTTTATTATTGAATGTTATTTAACAAGGTTCGCACATGGCAAACTAGCTAGTGAATCATTACTTTATTATTGAATGTTATGTAACAAGGTTTTGCACATGGCAAACTAGCTAGTGAATCATTACTTTATTATTGAATGTTATTTAACAAGGTTCGCACATGGCAAACTAGCTAGTGAATCATTACTTTATTATTGAATGTTATGTAACAAGGTTCGCACATGGCAAACTAGCTAGTGAATCATTACTTTATTATTGAATGTTATTTAACAAGGTTTTACACATGGCAAACTAGCTAGTGAATCATTACATTATTATTGAATGTTATTTAACAAGGTTTTACACATGGCAAACTAGCTAGTGAATCATTACTTTATTATTGAATGTTATGTAACAAGGTTTTGCACATGGCAAATTAGCTAGTGAAACTTTTCTTATTGTTTTATTGAACATTTGAACTTTAGTAATTAAAAGTGTTTAGTAAACCATTTTAGTGATGTACACACCCTATGTCGTCCTACATCATTAAAGAACATTTTATTGACAATGACTTTATTTAACATGATTTTATAAAATATTTTTTAACGTTATTTGTCATAAATCTATGTATTAAGTCAAATTTAAGAAATGATAAATTTTATAATTTTTAGCTGATAGTTGAAATGTTTAACATAATATATTTATAAGTTTTGAAGTAAAGTTGAAATTCAATTTTTACAGAAATTGTGGTAGTTTATGTAAGAAAAAATTCCTAAAAGAAGCCAGATTGTACAGAAATTTGTTACTGTCAACTGAAAAAAATTGGAGGTGTAGCCATATATTGGATTAATTAGTATCAGAATTTCAGTAGCTTAATTTTGGCAAGATTTTCAATGTTTCTAATTCAAACAAATTATACCTAAAGTTAAAATAAAAATAATTTTGTTTCGATCTTTTAATTTTTCTAAAACAATGATAATTGGTTTAGGTTTGTTAAGATATTAAAATCCTGCTAATAAAGCCAACATTTCACACCTATTTTTCATGTTTGGTGTAATTTTCTCATATTTATATATGTATTTAAGTGTAAGTGATATTTATTTTAGATCTAGAAGTGCCTTCAAGTTATTACAAATTGATGCCAAGTATCAACTGTTCAAGCCAGGCCAGTGCGTTGTTGATTGTGGAGCATCCCCTGGGAGTTGGACACAGGTAGCTGTTAACAAAACCAATTCAAATGGACATGGTGAGTATCTTGCATTTAAGTAGTTGAACATGGTTTGGTCAGAATTTTACATACATAAATTTTTTAGTAGCCACACAGGTACTGCTAATTTTTTTTATAATTTTCACAATTGTTACTCAAATATACATTCCAAATATAAAAGAAATGGTTTAAAGTGTCAGAAATCATAAATAGTGTTAATGAAAAACTGAAACATAACGTTAACGAACTAGCACACTCAAAATTAACAGAAAACTGCATAATGTTTTACTCTCTCTCTCCATGTAGATTTGTTTCAATATAGCTATAAACTATACAGTTAGAATAGATTTGGTTATAAAAATATCACTACTATAACATTAATTTAACTTTATTGTCTATAAACTCAAAAATTTCCTGATAAAATAAAACATATACTTTTAATACAACACTATATCTATACTAAAATATAATTATAAATTATTCTGTTAGAATTAGTTTGTTTCTAAAAATAATAACTCTAATCAAATTTTAATTTAAATTGACTTTGCCCACAGTTTGGGTTAAATATGCATAACAGGATGACATTAATGAGTAAAATATTTTTACTGCATGTGTTTACATAATTTCATATAAGGGGGGTGATGTTGATCGCCTGCACGTGGTGCCCCCTGCCTGAAATAACTGAACGATCAACACGAGGCTCGCCTTCAGCACGCTGACCATAAAATGAGAGGCCTTCAACAAAAAACAAGAGTTTTAAACGGTCCTTCTCAGGACCTGGACGCGAGCCTCCGCATTCTGTATTGGAATGCTGGAGGCCTCAACAGCAGTAAATTTGTAGAATTTAAACGAAACGTCATCAATTTCGACGTAGATATATATTTTATAGCCGAAGCCGGAGCGGCAACGGACAATATCCAATACTACAACATAGCTAACTACATGACTTACACGCTGAATCGATCTCGACAAATAGCATCAGGAATTATTGCCAGAATAAAAAGTGACCTGCGTGCCAAGTTTAAGACACTCCATGAGATGCGGGAGGGGGACAAGGCCGAAATTGTTCTTGTCGAAGTCTGGAAGTATAAAAAATGTTTCAGCATTGTAAGCCTTTACAACCCACCGGGAAATGTACTGCCAACTTTATACGTGGAAGCTACGCTTCAACCAAACAGCATTATAGTTGGAGACTTCAACAGCCCGTCCACAATATGGGGTTACTCCGCGACGACCCGAGCCGGTGAAAGGGTAGAAGATATGGTTGACGACAATTTATTGGAAGTCGTTGAAACACCCCCAACATTCCTGTCGTACTCTGGCAGTACTACTAGACCGGACCTGGTGATCCTGGATCCGCAACTGTCTCAAAAAACTAAAGTTAGGCTTCTGGATGACGCAGCAGGGTGCGGACACCGAGCAATACTGATACATACAAGCCTATTCAAAACGCTCAAACCTCCATCTAGAGCTCCCCGATGGAATTTTGTGAAGGCAAACTGGACGGCGTATAGCGCACTTACGGACGACATCGTAGCAGAAAGCATTGACTGGAGTTCGCTGGAGAAGGCTGTCGAGAGCTTTAATAAAACAATCCTAGAATGCAGCACGTCCTGCATACCAAGGGGTCAGGTCAAAGCCTACCGGCCCTTCTGGAGTGACAAACTGGATGAGCTGAAAAATATAAGGAATGCAGCAAGAAGGGAAGCAGAAAGAACAAATGATGTCCTCGACTGTTCGGCCTTACGCAGGGCACAAGCACAACTTCAAAAAGAAATAAAACAGTCTAAAAGAGAATCCTTCCGAAAATTTCTAGGCACCCTTGACTTTCGGAGGGATGGGGCAAAAGCACACAAATTTATATCGCGACTCAATAGTGACTCACCGCCTGCAGAGCAAGAACCCTTCACGAAGGGAACAAGATGCTATACTGAACCACGAGATCATCGTGGCAGAAAGCATTGACTGGAGTTCGCTGGAGAAGGCTGTCGAGAGCTTTAATAAAACAATCCTAGAATGCAGCACGTCCTGCATACCAAGGGGTCAGGTCAAAGCCTACCGGCCCTTCTGGAGTGACAAACTGGATGCAGGACGAAGGAATGCAGCAAGAAGGGAAGCAGAAAGAACAAATGATGTCCTCGACTGTTCGGCCTTACGCAGGGCACAAGCACAACTTCAAAAAGAAATAAAACAGTCTAAAAGAGAATCCTTCAGAAAATTTCTAGGCACCCTTGACTTTCGGAGGGATGGGGCAAAAGCACACAAATTTATATCGCGACTCAATAGTGACTCACCGCCTGCAGAGCAAGAACCCTTCACGAAGGGAACAAGATGCTATACTGAACCACGAGATATCGCTAACCTACTGTGTAAGCACTATGCGAACATCAGTCGTGTAAACCAGCCTAAAAGTGCATACAAAAAGCTGTTAAAGCACCCCAAAAGCTCATGCCCAACTAGAGAAGACAGCAGAATATGCTCAGAGGATTTCACGTTGGCCGAGTTGGAACAAGCACTCCAGGAAACAAAAACAAGGAAAGCTCCAGGTGTGGATCACATTTTCTCGGAATTCCTTATTAACTTGGGCCAAAAGGCAAAATTGCTCTTCTTGGAGATAGTGAACCTATCCTGGGCTAGCCATGTACCTCATCAATGGCGAAAAGGTGAAATAGTGCCAATCCATAAGAAAGGCAAACCTATCAGTGAAGCAGGAAGCTACAGACCAGTTGCTCTAACGAGTGCATGTAGTAAAGTAATGGAAAGAATGGTTGCCCGCCGACTGAGCCAATTCTTCGATTTACACAACACCATCGATGATGACCAAGCAGGATTCAGACCGAGACGAAGTACAATGGATCAAGTAGTATACTTCTCACAGTGTGTCAAAGACGGCTTCCAAAGGAAAATGTCCACCCTGTCTGTACTAATAGACCTAAAAAATGCCTACAACACCGTTTGGAGAGAAATGCTCATACACAAGCTAGCCCAAAGTGAAGTTAGGGACAATTTATTTAAGTGGATCAAATCCTTTCTGTCGCAACGACTTATTAGAGTAAGATATACAGGAGGAATGTCCAAATATCGTATCCAAAGACAGGGATTAGCACAAGGAGCCGTAATCAGTTGTATACTCTTTAATTTGATGATCAATGACGTACTCACGGCAGTTCGAGCAGTGCCTGGAGTACAAGGCCTACTCTATGCAGATGATCTAATTCTCTGGGCTAGTGGTAGCAACATCAAATCACTAGAAGAAGCAATAAACAAGGCACTGACTAACCTGCTGCTTTGGACGGAGACTAACGCGATGTGTGTGAATGTGAATAAATCAATTTACCAACTTTTTACACTTTCAACAAGGCGACCTGAAATCTCTCTGCAATACGGGAATAGCGAACTCATGGAGAGCAATATCTGCAAGTACCTGGGAGTTTCAATAGATTCCAAAATGATCTGGAAACCACACATCAAAGAAAGCGCCAACAGAGCCATTAAAAGAGCAAGACTGCTGAAACGCCTAACTGCCACAACATGGGGAGCAAATCAGGATGTACTGAACACAGCGTACAAAACATATATACGCCCCATACTCGAGTACGGAGCTGAAGCAACAATCACAGCGTCAAACACCACATCCCAAATCTTGGATAGAACCCAAAATGCAGTCCTCCGAGTCATCACTGGTGCACCAAAATCGACCCCGATAGCAGCAATGGAGGCACAGTTGGAAACAGAGCCAATGCAGTTTAGAAGAGAAAAACTCAGCCTCGGGTTTTGGCAGAGAAACAAAAGGACGTACAGCCACCGATGGGCAAACTTTAAAGAAGCCACAACGAGGCTAAAAACACAAAAAACTCCGATAACCACATATAAAGAGTTGATTAAGAAATACAACATCAACGTTGGCACTCATACAACAGATATCAGGAAACATGAAGTGTTCAATTCACTGCCCAAGGGAATCCTAAATCTTCTTGACCACAACATCCCAAAGAAAGATTGTAACCCACTAGAACTAAAGGCTGCAGCCCTCAGAACCATCAACACAGTCTATCCAGAGACACAGTGGCTACATGTATATACCGATGGATCGTGCCTCCCAGACAAAGGACAGACTGGAGCTGGTTATTACTGTAATCTTTTCGAAGGATCGCTAGCAGTTGGCAACAACCAAAGTAACTTTGACGGTGAAATAACCGCCATACTAGCGGCATCAAACGAAATGAAGAAAATAAAGACACCGGCACAAGCAGTCTTTCTTGTAGACTCAATGGCTGCAATAATGGCCGTAACAAATAACAAGAAGACCGATTGCAGATCCACTCTAGCCTGCCGTCAAAATTTGTCAAAACTAATGAATAGGGGATGGAAAATTGAATTACAATGGATCCCCAGCCACGTGGATATAAGAGGTAATGAATTAGCCGACTCATTGGCAAAAAAAGGAACAACGCTCCCACAGCCGAGCGTAGCAACTTTGCTCCCCTCCATAAAAATACAAATAAATGCTGCAATAAAGAGGAGCACTCAAGCCTACTTACGAGAAGCATCTCTTAATAAACGTTGGGCTACTCTTGTCGAAAACGGGCCAATTAACAACATGTTACCCCGACGGGACGGGGTTGCACTTTTTAGACTCACAACTGGACACGATTACCTAGCTGCACACCTAAACAAGATACACGTCTTCTCGTCTCCCAGGTGCACCCTATGTGACAGCGGGGAGGACATGACAGCTGAGCACCTCCAGTCATGTACAGCTCTGGACCATGGACCCCTGAACGACACGAAGGAAGAAGAGATCTCTCGCCTCTACTGGTCAGCGCGCCACCAAATGGCCCAACAGCCAAGAGTGGGCGTTGGCTAGTAAGTAAGTAAGTATAATTTCATATAAAATTTGTGGACAAAATTTAAGACAATAATAAATTTGTAATTTTGCCAACAACTATTATAGTTAAAGTCAAATTAAAATGTAATTTTAATCAATAAATAAATTTGTAAAGACTTTTTCAGTAACAGAATGAAAAAACTTGTTTCATGTTGAGAAAAGTGAGTAATGCTTGAAGGTGACAATGTTCAAAAATAAATATATGATTTTAAATGTTAGGAATTTTAGTTTAATTTGTTTTCCACCCGATATTGGTATTTATTTTACCCTCATGTTAGCAGTACCAAAACCTACTATGACTACAATAAAACTGTTTACATTCAACTACCTGGAATTTGCTACTTATTATTCTTGTTATTGAAGTTTTTTATTATATATATATATATATATATATATATATATATATATATATATATATATATATATATATAATTAATAAATTAAACATTTCAAAAACAAGAATACCTTTAATGAATATATTTATTCAAAGCTTTTCGCCGATAAAATAGTACCAGCATCTTCAGGAAAATAATTATCTAATAAAATATTTTTACAAAATTAAACCATATGTGCTACAAACGACCATATGTTTATAAGTATTGCACTTTATGTAAATTTTTCTATAACATCAATGACTTTATAAATAGTTTGGTGTCTTGATCTCACTTGAATTTGTTCATCAATTAATTTGTCTTTAACTTTATGCTTATAAATTTCCAATGTTTCAAATATATTCATTTTTTAATCCTTTATTTAATTCTTTTATTAATTTCATATTTTCTATTTCCGGAAACTCGTGTCCATTATTAATACAATGCATAGCTAAATTTGATTTGTATATGTTTGGTTTGATATAAGTGTTCAGTGCAGGTTTTGTATTTTCGTACTTTGCCGCGACATTCCTCAGCTGTACAACTGGTCTCTTGATACTCGTTGCCGTTTGACCTGTGGCCAGCTGTTTGGCCAGTGCAACTCTGTTAAAGTCGGTTGTCAACGATTTAGCGTTCTTAGGTTGGCATCAGTACTCCCCTTCTCCTACAATTTTCCATACAGTTTCCGTTAGTAGAGAAGTATTTCGTCACTCGAATAGGTCAGTCCTCTGTTAAACCGCGCCATTCCTTTCCGCATTGGCTTTGTCTTTGTAGCCAATTTAACCATACCGCAAGCATTTAATAATATGTGTGTAAAGTTCGGACAGTGTCGAAGAACATTTTGAACTATATTTCGTCGCTTTTGTTAAAGTGTCGTTCGGTTACCCCGATTGCAACTTCAGTGCGTAGTCGCTTGGTAGGAACTTAAGTGCCTTTGTAAGGTGAAACTTGTACTTGTTACTCATAGTTTAAATTGAGTTTTAGTTACGTTACTGCCGTCAAGACGTCTCTGCAGCATCCGACGACCACAGTACTGTGGAAGCTTCGCTACCCCGCTCTGCAGAAGGTTACATTACTTCTTATTTAGAACATTATATTTGAAGAACATTATAGAGCATTCAAAAACAAAAATTCAAAAGTATCATATGTTGCAGCATACCTAATATCACATAAACATGAAATAACAAATTACGAAAATAACCTAACCATACTTGAAATAAATAATAACCCAATAGAACTAAACTCACTAGAAAAATACCACATTTATAATAACATACACAACAATTTAATGAATCTACAAACAACATATACAGAAGACATACTATTCAAAAACATAATACACAAGACTCAAGAGGAAACGTCAACAATTACCAACACGACGGACCGAACATCCGCACCAGAAAAATTAAGAAAAAGTAATCAGTGATTCGACAATGGTCAAGTGACCGAAAGGCGCCTCATCACTCAAAGTAAAAGCATTGCACTTAATGGTGGATAAAATTACTTACAATAGTAATATATTAACTTCATATATATATATTTGATAGATAATGTTTTTCTCTCTTATTTTGTTTTCATTATTCATAGGTATTTTATGTAATCTATATAATAAATTGTATAATGCAGCCATTTTTTTATTATACGGATGGTTAGAATTATTAGATATAATTTGGTTAGTTTGTGTCTGTTTACGATATATGTTAAATTCAAATTCATTATTTATGTCTTATAATTGTTATACCTAGAAAGTTGATCTTATTATTTTTCTCCATTTCATAAGTGAAATTAATATTTTTATTAATCACATTTATTTTATCTAAAATAGTTATTAAGTTTATACCATTATTATTAGATACATACAAACCATCATCTACATGTCTAAACCAATAACCGTTTTTATTAAATGTCTGTATAATTTTATTTATTTTATCATCTATATATTGTAAAAATATTTCAGATATTATATTCGATAAGGGAGAACCCATGGCAAGACCATCTTCCTGTTTGTAAATTTTATTATTATATGAAAAATAATTTTTATTTAATATTATTTTTAATGTATTTATAATTTCTAATATTAATTTTCTATCTTTTTCATTTTGCTCTAATCTAGATTTTATAATATTGAGAGTCTCTTTTATAGGAATAACTGTGTACATATTTTTTATATCTAATGATATTAATTTTCTTTTATTATCAATATTAATTATTTTTAATTTTTCAATAAGGTTAATAGAATTACTTATGGTATGATTAATATTTAGTTTCATTTTATCTTTAAAAATAGATGTTATGATTTTAGATATTTTATAAGAAGGGGCATTTATAAAATTTACTAATGGTCTAATTGGTTTCTCAATTTTGTGTAATTTAATAAGTCCATTCATTATTGGAATTTTTGGATTATCGTTCATATAATTACTAATATTATTTTTATTAAATAATTTATAAGAAGATTTTATTAAATTTTTTATTTCATTTTGCTATTTCTTTGTAGGATCCTTATATATTTCACTAAATTGATTTTCATTTATATATTTGTCTGTTTTATTTATGTGTTCGTCCTTATCAATAATTACAATAGCATTACTTTTATCAGCCTTTATTGTAATTAGATTGTTATTTTGTAGTTTATCTTTTAAATCTACAAAAAACATTTAATAATGAAAACATTTAACATTCAAATACCTATGAATAATGAAAACAAAATAAGAGAGAAAAACATTATCTATCAAATTGCAATTGAGAATAGCTATAAAAAGAAAACTGTTGATAAACTTAATTGTAATATTTTTAAGAAACAAAATAATAATCTAATTTACAAAAATAATGATGAAAATGTCATATTTACATTTTTTGGTAATGAAGTAAAAAATATCACAAAATTGTTTAAAGGTAGCGACATAAAATTCGCATATAATACTAATAATAAATTAATAAATATAATGAATAATGATAATATTATTAATTTGCATGTAAAAAACTGTGTATATAAATTAGAATATGACTATTGTAATAAAGTTTATATAGGACAAACTAAGAAAAAACTTAAAGATAGATATAAAGAGCATTTTAATGCATATAAAAAGCCAGAAATTTATAAATCAAATTTTGCTAGTCATTGTATTAATAATAATCACATATTTCCTAATATAGATAATATGATACTTGTAAAAGAAATTAACAAAGGCCTGAGAATGAATATTTATGAAGCTTTAGAAATACATAAATATAATACTAATAATGAGTTGATAAATAAACAAATACAAGTAAAATCTAAATTTGATAATACATTCAGTGTTTGTAATGTTAGGGCAGCAAAATTTAAAAAAAATTTTTTTTTTTTTTTAATTAAAAAATTCTTAACAACATTGTAATTGATTTGGCATAGCTATTTATTTGATCTAATTTGCACATATGTTAATTTTAATTGTTTAATATTCCTGATGATGTTAGTACTGTTAGCCAACGAAAAGCTTTGAATTGTAAATTCAATTATAATTCTTGTATTTGTATTTTAACTTAGTTCTTTATTAATACACAAGAATACATTTGTGATATATATATATGAAGATAATATATTACTATTGTAAGTAATTTTATCCACCATTAAGTGCAATGATTTTTACCTTGTGTGATGAGGCACCTTTCGGTCACTTGACCATTGTCGGATCACTGATATTTTTATCAGTGATTTGACAATGGTCAAGTGACCGAAAGGTGTCTCATCACACAAGGTAAAATCATTGCACTTAAAAATATCAGTGATTCGACAATGGTCAAGTGACCGAAAGGCGCCTCATCACTCAAGGTAAAATCATTGCACTTAATGGTGGATAAAATTACTTACAATAGTAATATATTAACTTCATAAAGTCAGTGCAACGGAAAAACAATGGATAACGTAAAATATCAAGAATATAAATAAATATATATATATATATATATATATATATATATATATATATATATATATATATATATATATAGATTTTTTGGACTAGGAGACTGACAGACTTACCTTGGTAAGAGTCCACACTGTAGTCTTGAAATAGAAACACATAAAAGCACTTAAACAATGATATATTTCAACCACACAGTGGTCTTTGTCAATCGAAGAGAAAACACAAAAAGAAATGAAATGAAATAAATATAAGTTGTAATCACAGATTGTGTAGAGTAGAAATCAGATGACACAGATGCACAGATTAAAGATATATATATATATTGTTTCCATGAGCATATGAGTGATTATAGTTTATATAAGTGTGTCAGAGGAAAAGAGATAAGGCTATTAGGAAAAAAAAAAAAAAAAAAAAAAAAAACTGTATATATATATATATATATATACAGTTGAACCTCTATATAACGAAAGTTGGTTTTCTATGTGCTATAATTGTTTTGTCAGTTTATGTTTCATATGTGAATTGTAGGTTTATGTTGTATGCGTTTGGTTTATTTAGTATTATGATGTGTTTGTTGTGTATGGTAGATTGATGTATTACAATTAAATCATCTTCTGCATAGTGTAATGTTATGTGTGTGTAGTATTGGTTTATTTATTATTTCTTCCAAATGTATATATATATATTTCTGACATGATTGATGATATGGGTGATCCCATGGAGAGGCCGGTTGTTTGTTTATAGTATTTATTATTAAATTGGAAATAGTTTTGGCTGCAGGTGTGTTTAATTACTGTAATAATGCTATTTATTTATATAGAAAATGACCGAAAGGTGCCTCATCACGAGGTAAAAATTAATTGCACTTAATGGTGGAATAATTGTTTACAATATATATACATATTTAATCTGATCCCTGTAATTCGAATTTCTGTAGTCAGAAACTACCACTAATTCGAAACCATTTTAAAAATTATCAAAAAACAAGAAAGAGATAAATCGCTATAAGAGAGGTTCAAAGAAGAAGGCAACATTGTTTTGTTTATTTTGCAATGACCTCAATGTAGGCAACAAAAAACGACATACTATACCATCAAGACTAGCTGCTGCTTCGCATCAGAAAGAAAGCAGTAGAAAAGGCAATCAACAAACTAAAGCAAACGAAAACTTCAGATTTTTTTATTAAGAAGTGAAGTTTCATAAAAACAAAAAGTATTTATATTCAGTACATGCAGTGGTAAGTTTACTTGTGTATTATTAAATGTGTTATTGAAATGTTTGTTATAATGTTCATTTTAAAACATTACATAATAAAACCTGTTTCAATTAAAAAACACATGTTTCAATTAGAAAGTGTTTTATTTCAGTTATTACTGTACTGTACTATACTTAGCTAACTCTACTCTTGACATTAGCCTATATGTACGTTATAGTGCCATAAAGGCGCATATAAGTAGCCATATTTACACCATAGGTATGTATGTATGTATGTACACATATTTAAACATGATAATTATTGGTGATAACATTTTTTCAGATTATAATCATCAATTTGGTTTTGTTATATCAATTGACAAACTGCCTATTTACCCTATTGAAGGAGCTAGAATGTTAGGCAATTTGGATGTTACTACACAAGATGCTCTCATCATAATAAACCAAACCTTAAAGGGGAGGATGGTAAATGTGTTTTTAAGTGACATGGCTCCAAATGCTATAGGCATTAAATCTGTGGATCATGATAGAATTATGAACCTAGCAGAGTCTGCATTAAGGTAAATTAATATAAACCAATGTAAATAAAATCAACTTTCAAATATAACAAGCACACTTTTATGTCCACAAACAGGAATCGATGTTTTTAGGGTTATGTCTCTCTCTCTCTCTCTCTCTCTCTCTCTCTCTCTCCTTCTTTCTCTCTTCCTCTCCACACAGTCACATATATATTTCATTTTTTAAATTTAGCAACCCTATTTTCTTGTATTCACTTGTTACTTACTCTTTAATGTTTTTAAATAAGAATCTTACTTGGTATATTTCCGAATTACTTTCGAGAACTTAATAATTATAATGCTCTCCTTTTCGAACTTTAGAAAACTCTAAACTGTGTTACAGCAGCAACTCCAAGATGCCTTAGCTGGAGCAGGAGAATGCACGTTTTGACATGGTTTGTGAGAGTAATGAATTAAGTCAGATAAAAAAAAATCTAAAGATAGGCCGGATTGAGAATTTAACTAAAAATTTAGTGGTTGTAGAAAATAAATTAATAGAAAATTCAATTTTTTAACCCATACAACTGTTGTTTGTTTGTTTCAAGAGAGTTTATTTTTTTCATGTGTCACGTACAAGACTAGATGTCTGTGCTGTCTAAATGATATTTATTGCCCCTCGAAACTTTGAGGATGTTGACATGATAGCCTTGCTTTTTTTAAGTCAAGTAGATTTTCTTGCTCAGTATAGATATTACTTGTTGTCAGTCGGTAACCGATTTTTATTGTGCTCTACTGAGCCGAAATGAAAAATTATTATATTTTTGTATACATCCAATATGAACAAAAATATTATGACCCTAGATCTAACAAGTACTTCAAACTTTACCTTTAAATGTTTTTACTAATTATAATTACCAATAATAATCAGTTAACAAATAATAAACTAACTAAAGTACAAAATAATTAATAAAAAAAATTGCACTTGTAAAAAGTATATAATATTTAGTGCTTAATAAATGAGAAGATCTTTGTAGCTAAATATAACGCAATTATAAGACATGTGTAATTGTGAGAGAAATTAATTTGCACCCTCTGGGCTTGGATCATGAAAAAGTTAAAAAATAATCAAGAAGTCTGAATTTAAGATAGTTTAACCCTTTGAGTGTTTAACGTCTACATTGTTTATAACATATTAATTAATTTAATTTCATATAGTACATTGAAAAAAATAAGTTGATTCCTTGTATTTTTCCCAGCTTATTCAAACAAGCTTATTGCAATTGTTTGTCAGATTTTAAGCAAACCATTTTCCGCATTGCTCTTTTGTACTTTTTTGTTGTTAAATAATAATTTTCTATGATTTTATTATTATTACTATTTGTTTTGATTAGTCAGTCACTGTATCTTGATTTACTCTTTTTTATTGTTTGTTTGTAAATCCATTTCTTTGTTTACCATGGCTTCTAAAAGAAAACGAATTGTTTTATAATTAGCGGATAAACTAATTATAGGTCAATCAGACAAAGGAGCTACAATTAAACAATTGTCTGAGGTATACATTGGTGGACAATCAATGATTTCAGAAATTAAAAGGAGCGAACCTACACTTTTAAACCTCATGTCTCCTTGCTTCAGATAAGCACTTGAAACACTTTTCTTGTAAGCGAATGTTTTTGCCTCACCATAAAAATAAATATTTATAAGGCCTCAGGATTGCAGAACAAATAAAGAAGGTTTTTTATTATTGTTCTAATGGCTTCTCAGAACCAAGTTATCAGCTGGCCATTTAGGTCAAGTTCTTAGTCTAGTCTTTCCACCTTTATCATTCAGTTAGGTTTCAGTTGTGTCGCAATGCCTAATTGGAATTATCCAAGTTGTAAGGTCTGAGTGTGAACTATTAAAGTGCCATTAGATTTGGAAAAATGGTTCTTCAAAATTTATTCCACCAAATTGAAATTCTAAATTTAAAAATTAGTATAAATATCTGTATATATTTTATTCAAGGTATTATAGTTTTTTACAATTAAATGGGTCCCACCAGTAACGTTCGAAGTGCCAAATTAAAATTTTTTTAAAGGAGTAAAATACAACACAATATTAAGAGCACAGAGGTACAATATATTACAATGAAAATATTGGAAAGAACCCCAATACCACAAAAATAATCAAAAATAACAAATAAAACAAGTTACTTAAGATTAAACCCTAAGTAATCAAAAATAACAAATTACTTAAGATCTTAAGTAAATAAATCTTAAGTAACTTGTTTTATTTGTTATTTTTGATTATTTTTGTGGTATTGGAGTAAAATACAATATTATTGCACTGAAAATATATATATACACATCCCAACAAATAGTTTCCATAGCCTAGCAACCAATGTGGACTTCAAGATTCAGGGTCATCATACTTGTACATCCAGTAATGTAATATACCAGTTACAATGTAAATTTTGCCCGGCACAGTACATAGGCCTTACCGCGGATAGTCTGAGCATCAGAATGAATGGCCACAGACATGACGTTGGAACCATGAACATAGACAGGCCAACCGCTCAACACGCTGCTAGTCACAATATCATCTCTTTCAATGATTGCTATACCACCAAAATAATTAAAGCCCTCCCCCCTGATTGCAACTCTTCAGAATTAAGAAGATGGGAGTTATCATACCAGTGGTATACCAAATCTAGAGAGCCTCCTAACCTCAACATCAGATAAAACTCCTTTTAACTTCCCCCTAACTTCTACCATTTTTAACAGCTCCATTACCTTCCTTCTGACAGACTTTTAATATCTAGTTTCAAGTAACCGATCTTTACACGATTCACATGTAACAATTTCTACACATTTCACATATAGCACTATATCATGAACTATAAATCTGTGAATCTGTGACATTTGGATGTTTATACACATCTGTGGTTCACTTCAATCTTTTGTTTTGTTTTTTTCTCTTTCTTGACTGAAGAAGATCATGTTGATCGAAATATTTCAAATAATAGTGTATTAAGTGTTTTATTGTGTTTTATATGTGCTTATTTCCAAGAGATTGCAGTTTTGGACTATTGCCTTTAGGTAAGTCTGTCAGTCTCCTATCAAGTCCAAAAATTCCTATATATATATATATATATATATATATATATATATATATATATATATATATATATTGTAATAATGGTAATTTTTGCTTTTATACAAGTCTTAATAAAAGTTATAATTTAAAAGAAATAACACTTCAATGCTGCTTTTTGTTACAATAAACTTTTAATATCTTAAAATGACATTCCTTGTTATCTTTTACAAAGTCACTTACTAATTAAAAATTCTTATTTCCTCTACAAAGAATTACAAAAATTAAGCTTTATTAGCCTAAGTCTTAAATTTGTTATGGCAGCAAGAAGTTTAGTTATAAAATTTAATATGAATTGAAATTGATTTAATTATTTCAATTTGAGCTTGAGCTCTCTTTATCTCGGGTTAAATAGGTGGGTTTTCTAAATTTTGACTAATAAATTTTGAGTTGGCACTTTCAAAAAAATATCTAAATTACAATTCTTACAAGTTAAAATTTTTACAAGTTATTTAGTTTCTAATTAATATATTTTCCTGAATAATGTCTTCTTAATTGATCAGTTCAATGGTTTGGCTTATTGTTACTCTGTAATTATAATTTGAATACGATACTGCACTTTCCGCACCAGTTAAAAAAAATAAAATTTCGACAGCCAATTCTGAATACGTCTTTCTCGTTCCAATGCTTTGTTCCAACTCTTACTGACGCTACCTTTGTTAGAAAAAAATGGCCAAATCGTGAATTTCCGCTATTTTTTCGTTTATTCCTTGCAAGTAACAGCTTTACGGATGTCATGTTCTTCTTCTTTACGGATACACTTCTTCTTCTTAACAACTGTACTTAAATTTCTTTGCATTTAAATCCAAAACTGTTTTATATTATATTTCCATGAGAAATATTTAAAACGAACATCTTTTGCCGGTCAATGCGCACGCAACTCCACAAATCAGTTATTCATCGTGTTTACTACAGCACATTCCACTAGCTTGCCGTGTGAAAGTTTTAAGTGTATTTTTACATAGTTCTATTTAAATTGTTACCTATCAATTATTTCTAATACATATTCTTATAAATAGTGATTTGTGTGTTTTTTTCTTTTATATAAAATCTTGTGATTAGATCTAAAATGTGGCCGTGTGCATTTTCTACACAAGTGAAATTAGGTTATGTTTACACTTCGTTCCTGGTATATTTTAGTAATTCTTACATACTGAATTTATTTACATATATTTATCTTAATTTGGTAAGTGCCTTTTATATATATCCTTCAAAATGTTACATAGTCCCCAAATTTAGATAAAAAAAAAATTTTGATTCCAAAATTCCTTTTTTTTTTATCTCAATTTTCACATTTTGGGAGTAAACTCTTACTCTATCCTTCTTGCTTGTCTGCTGCCATCTAATTACATATGATATACTTAACTACTAACAATACAATAAATTAACAATTAACATTTAATCAACAATACTCTTACTCTTAACATTTCGTACATTAATCATTTTCTGATTCTTAGAGTCTATTTTATAAACTTTTTCTTTTTCTTTCTTTATTTTAAATTTAATAGAATGGAATCTTTCCAATCATAAGTCTTTTTATTTATCTATATAATCTATCTTCTGACACAGTGTTCTTTTTTTAAATTTTAGCCTAACCGAGTCATAGCATGTCTAGGTTGTTTGTAGGTTAGGTCCTTGTTCTTATTCATTCATCCCTTCCTATTTTATTTATTTTTACATATTTTTTTTTTTCTTTATATTTTTTTTTCAAGTGTTTGTTTAATTATTAAGTCATTTCTGGTCTATTGTCATTTCCGGTTTATTTGTTATCTATCCCTCCTACATTCGCTTCCTTCTCCTAATACTTTTATATCCTGAGTCATTCCTGTTGTTACCATCTTATTATCCCTTGTTATTTTCCTTTCTCTCGACTTCTCCCTTTATTTATTTAATTTGTTCTACCTGAAATTTATCTGATTCTCCCTGGTGTGCCTCCCTTGGTTCATAAAATTTCTTTAACAAGCTAATATGGAAAATTCCTCTAATTTTATTGCTTCTAGCATCTTTGATTTCATAAGTCGCTTTGCCATATTTCTTGGTGATCACATAAGGTCCATCATATACATAAAATAATTTTGCCATCTCACCTCTTATACCCTGTGGTTGCCAATTTTCTTTTACTAATACCTTGTCCCCAACATTTAATTCTTCTATTTTATGAGTTTTATTAAATTTTTCTGCTCTCTTATGAGCCTTCTTCTTAATTCTACTCCTAGCAATTTCTAAATGTCTTTCTAAATTTATTAATTTTGAACTCCAGCCAAAATTTTTTATTTCCTTTTGCCAAAACCTTTCATCCTGAATTCCTAGTTGTAGCTGGTTAGGTGTGTATCCTGTAGTCTCATGAGGAATTTCATTAATTGCCTGGTTAATAACCTCTACATATTTTCCCCATTCTCTATGGTTATGATGACAATATGTTCTCAAACATCTAATGATCTCCTTATTCACCCTCTCAACGATATTGCTTTGTGGCCTCCTTATTGGAGAAAATATTGGTTTCATTTCTCTATTTTTTATATACTCCAGCCATTTCTTATTATTAAACTGGGTTCCATGATCAGTCTGTATTCTTTCTACTCTCCCGAAATTTTCTATATAATTTTCTAAACATTTAATTGCCTCCCCTGTGGTTGCCTTTTTCAATTTATAGATTTGAACGAATTTTGTAAATACATCTAACATTACTAATAAATACTTATAGCCTCCTACAGTTCTTTGAAATGGTCCTATAAAATCAATTGACAATTGCTCCTTTGGTTTTTCCACTTGGATCCCTTTCATCTCTCCAAAATTACCTTGGGTTACATTTTTAGCTCTTTGACAAATATTACATGTTTTAATAATTCCCCTAATGCTTTTTCCCATCTTCTTCCAAGTGAAGCTCTCTGATAATATGGTATGACATTTCTTAGCTCCTGCATGCAGGTAATATTCATGACAAGTACCCACTATTTCTTTAATCATTCCCTTTGGTACTACTATTTTCCAACTTTCCCTATTTCTTTTATATACTAAGTTATTAATAATTTTATAATTTTGAAGATAATTTTGAATGTTTTCTTTTATTTCTCTAACTTCCAAATCTTCTACTTGTAATTTACTAAATTCCTTAAATTTTGTACACATTTCCATATCCATAACTCTTTCTATATAATTTATTTGTAATTCTGAATTTTGGTCTCTTCTTTCAAACTTATTTTTGTCACAAGGGTTCCTGCTCAATAGGTCTGCAACTACATTTTCTTTTCCTTTACAGTGTTCAATAGTATAATCATATTCTTGCATTAGTAATATCCATCTATGCAATCTTGAATTTAAAATTTTACAAGTCTTAATAAAAGTTAAGGCCTGATGGTCAGTCTGGATCACAATTTTTCTTCCTAGGATGATCTGTCTTGCTTTCTGCAGACAAAACAATATAGCAAGTAATTCCTTCTCAGTGGTATAATATTTAACTTCACTTCCTTTTAATGTGCGGCTCATAAACATTACTGCCTTTTTCTCCCCCTTTTCATCAATCTGATAGATGTGTCCTCCTATGGCATATTCACTGGCATCTGTTTGTAGGTAAAATGTTTTCTGGTAATCTGGGTGAGTAAGTACATTTGTTTCCAAAAATTTTTTCTTTAATCTAATAAAATTTCGCTCCTCCTCTTTTGTCCAAATAAATTTGTTTCTATTAGATAATAATTTTAATAATGGTTGTACAAATTCTGAATATTTTTCTATAAATTTATTATAATAATTAGCCATTCCAATAAAACCTTTTAACTGTCAAGGATTTTTAGGTGAGGGAAATTCTAATATAGCTCTAACCTTCTCTTCATCCATTTTTACTCCATTTGTAGTCAATCTATATCCTAAGAATGAAATATCTTTTCTACAGAACTCTGATTTATCAAATTTAATGGTCATGTTGTTTTTTTAAAAAAATTTGGAAGATCTTTTCTAGGTGTTTTTTATGCTCCTCAAATGTCTCAGACATACAGACTATATCATCTACATATATTAAGGTGAAATCTTCTAATTCCTCCCTCATAATACTGTCCATAGCTCTTGCCAATGCTGCTAGAGATGTTTTCAATCCATAGGGTGTAACAACAAACTGGTATGTTTTCCCTCTATGTTGGAATGCAGTATATTTTCTTGACTCCTTTTCCAATTCAACCTGCCAGAAACTGTTAGTGAGGTCCATGGTACTCAACCAATTAACTCTCTTTGCTCTGTGTAGAATCTCATTTATTCCTCTATAGCAATCATAATCCGGAATTATAATTTCATTTAGTTTTCTTGCATCTAAACATAATCTAACTTTCCCATTGGTTTTGATGACTGGGACTATTGGATTAATATATGGACTAGTACTTCTTTCAATTATACCTAACCTCAACATTTTCTCTATTTCTTCTTGTACCTGATCTTGGTACTTTGTAGGAATTGGGTAATTTCTTTGGTAAAATGGTACATCTTCCCTAACTTTAATCTTATGTTTATATGCAATGCATAAACCGGGCTGGTCTGAAAATACTTCTTTATACTTTTCTATTAAATCACTCATCTCCTGTCTTTGTTCCTCAGTTACCTCTTCATTCCCTATTCTTTCAAAAATATCCTCTTTTTTTATCTCTCCCTCCTCTTGTACAATTTTAATATAATTTTTACTCTGGTTTCCAAAAGTTTCAAATTCTTCCCATTTTTCCATATCATTCATTCCTTCCTGTTCATCACAACTCAATTCCTCCTCCATCTCATTTTCAAAATTATTCATCTCCCCTTTAAATTTTGTCTGCCCATCTACACTCATTTTTGATTTATGTAATTTGTTTTCATATTTAAACTCCATCTCCCATTTTCCAAAATCAAGTTGTGCCTCCACATCCATCAACATATCCGTACCTATAATAAATTTTCTCAATAAGCCTGGCACCACTAGGCATTGAAACGGATATTTTACCCTTCCTATTTCTCCTATTACCATGATCATTTTGTTTATCTTTTTAGTTTTCTTATTTGTTGCAGTCCGAATGGTTAAATTTTTTATTGGTAAGATTTCTATTTTTCCTATTTTATTTTTATTCTCTAACATCCATTTCTCCTGGATACATGTTACGTTACTGCCTGTGTCTATTAATGCTATTAAACTTGTATCTTCCATCTTAATCTCTATCTCTGGGTTTATTATTTTTTTTTCAATTCCTAAATTATAATTTCTCTCCTCATCTTCTTGTTCTAAAAATTTTCTACTGATTAATACATTATTTATAGTTAACTTAATTTTATCGTAGGAGCTTTTATCAAATTTTATCACTGGCAACCTCATTTGTTCTGTTTGATGCTCCTTTTCCTGATCCAAGGCGACGATACCAGTGTTCTCTAGTTTTCCGTTTGACTATGTGCACCATCCTCCTTCCTTGTCCCCACGCCTGTCCTTGCCTCTATCTGATTTATTTCCTTCTGGCTCCTGTCATTTGTTCTGTAATTCCTGTCTCCTCTATTTTCTCGACTATTTTCCTGCCCTGGTCTTGGTTCAATATTCCCCCTCATATGATTATCTATTCTTCTGTTAAAAAACTGGACATATGGCCGTCCTTCACTTCTATATTCATTCCTTCTATACAATTCTCCTGGTCCTGGAAATCTTCTATTTCCCTGCTGTCTCATCCCTTCCTCACCCCTTCTGGGTGGTAATCTATTTCCAGTCTGTTCCTCTCTAGGGGTAGGCCTATTCCATGGTCCCCTGTTTCTCTGTCTTATTTCCTTATTTCTCTCCTCTATATCCTCCTCATTTAGCATCCTTTCCATCTCTCGGATCGTTTTTATATGTTGTACTCTTCTTGACAACTGTATCCTTTCATTAAAATGCCGGCTTAATCTCCGGACTATCTCTTCCTCATTTTGCGGTGGTGTCATGTTCTTTAAAACTATGACTCTTTCTATGAAATAATCTGCTCTGGCTCTTCCATTTCCCTCTATATACCTTTCATTTTCTATTCTCTCTTTGATGCCTTCCTGTATTTCTTTGGCCCAGTATCTTTCTATAAACCTATCTTGTAAATCCGCGAAATTTTCCACCTCCTCTCTGATTGATTCCCACCATCTTGCCGCTCCTACTTCCAAGACTCTATCTATGATTCCTCTCCATTCATTTTCAAATCCTTCCCCTGTCCTACATCCAAATTTTTTCTCCACATACCTATCCAGTCTTTTTAGGAACTCCATAGGGTTACCATTCCTACCATTAAATTTTGGCATCTCCTCCTGATTCCCGCATGACACCTGTATTATCCTTAGGCCTTCTCCTCCTTTATTTTCTTCCACCTTCTTTTCTACCTTTTCCATTCTCTGGGTCAATTCCCCTTGTTTCTCATTATTCCTCCTTCCTTCTGTTCCCAATCGGTCAATTCTATCATTATTATTGTTTTTCTCAATCGCTATCTCCCTATTTAAAACTCTTAACTCTTCCCTGTTCTGTATTGTCATTCTTTCTACCTTCTCTATCTCTTTCTTATTAATTTCTGTCACATCAGCTATTATTTCTTTTGTTTCCTCTAAATTCTCCTTAATCTTCTCCTCTAAGTCTATTCTCATAACTCCTATTTCAGCATTATTCTCTGTTCTCAACTGTTCCCTCATATCCTCTATCATTCTCCTATTTTCTTCCTTTAGGCTTTCGAATTTCTTATCCATTTCCAACCTACTTGAGGCAAATCCTCTGTTCATCTCTTCTTTCATCTCCTTATTTTCCTCCTTTATATTCTCATTTAATTCTTTTCTTATTTCGTCCATCTTATCTAATTGTCTATTCATATTCTCACTCATTTCTTTCATCTCCTCTTTTCCTTCCTTTATATTCTCTTTTAATTCCTTTTTTAATTCTCTCATATCCTCCTTCATTTCCTCTCTCCCTTTTAGACTCATTTCCATGAGAGATCTCATCATTTCCCTCAATTCTTCATTCTCATTATTTCCCTTTTTCTGTTGGGTTTGCATCAGTGGTAATCCCCTAGCCTCATCTACTTGGGTTTCCACCTCACTCTCTTCTATAGGCATATCTGTGCCTTCCATTTCTGTCTCTTGTATTTCTAGGTTTGTCCCTTCTTCCAATTCTATTAGGCCTATTGTAGCTTCTTCCTCTTTTTCATCTATTTTTTCTTTTAATGTCACATATTTTCCTTTTGCAGCTTCCTCAATTGCTGTACCCTTCCTAGACCTACTATGTTTGTTATATTCCTCTAATTTTTCTGTTTTTTTCGCTTTCTCCCTCCTTAAATTATATGTACCTGTTTCAGATTCCATTTTTTTTTTAAATTTCTTTATCTAAAATTTCAAAATTCCCCTTTATTCTATTTAAATTTTGAAAATAAAAAAAATTATTGACTTATGGTTGCAAAGTCCTGAAAAGTAAACAATATTAATACAAATATTTAATTAATAATCTTATCTAAAGTGCCTTAAGGTTAATTCTTAAAATTTTTTTTTTTTATAATCGAGCCCCACGTTTGTGTGCCAAATGTAATAATGGTAATTTTTGCTTTTATACAAGTCTTAATAAAAGTTATAATTTAAAAGAAATAACACTTCAATGCTGCTTTTTGTTACAATAAACTTTTAATATCTTAAAATGACATTCCTTGTTATCTTTTACAAAGTCACTTACTAATTAAAAATTCTTATTTCCTCTACAAAGAATTACAAAAATTAAGCTTTATTAGCCTAAGTCTTAAATTTGTTATGGCAGCAAGAAGTTTAGTTATAAAATTTAATATGAATTGAAATTGATTTAATTATTTCAATTTGAGCTTGAGCTCTCTTTATCTCGGGTTAAATAGGTGGGTTTTCTAAATTTTGACTAATAAATTTTGAGTTGGCACTTTCAAAAAAATATCTAAATTACAATTCTTACAAGTTAAAATTTTTACAAGTTATTTAGTTTCTAATTAATATATTTTCCTGAATAATGTCTTCTTAATTGATCAGTTCAATGGTTTGGCTTATTGTTACTCTGTAATTATAATTTGAATACGATACTGCACTTTCCGCACCAGTTAAAAAAAATAAAATTTCGACAGCCAATTCTGAATACGTCTTTCTCGTTCCAATGCTTTGTTCCAACTCTTACTGACGCTACCTTTGTTAGAAAAAAATGGCCAAATCGTGAATTTCCGCTATTTTTTCGTTTATTCCTTGCAAGTAACAGCTTTACGGATGTCATGTTCTTCTTCTTTACGGATACACTTCTTCTTCTTAACAACTGTACTTAAATTTCTTTGCATTTAAATCCAAAACTGTTTTATATTATATTTCCATGAGAAATATTTAAAACGAACATCTTTTGCCGGTCAATGCGCACGCAACTCCACAAATCAGTTATTCATCGTGTTTACTACAGCACATTCCACTAGCTTGCCGTGTGAAAGTTTTAAGTGTATTTTTACATAGTTCTATTTAAATTGTTACCTATCAATTATTTCTAATACATATTCTTATAAATAGTGATTTGTGTGTTTTTTTCTTTTATATAAAATCTTGTGATTAGATCTAAAATGTGGCCGTGTGCATTTTCTACACAAGTGAAATTAGGTTATGTTTACACTTCGTTCCTGGTATATTTTAGTAATTCTTACATACTGAATTTATTTACATATATTTATCTTAATTTGGTAAGTGCCTTTTATATATATCCTTCAAAATGTTACAATATATATTGTAACATTTATAGAATGGGTTATATAATGTTGTTTAAGAATTGGCAGAATAGATTAGAAATAACTCACAAAATGTGAAATCGGAGAAATTCATTAAGAGATTGGTTAGATTAAATTAAAACTAATTTTAGGTGAAAGCCTAGAAAAGGTTGTAACATTTAAAAAAGATTTGAACTGAAAAATGCATTAGGAAATTTATTGGATCAAATAACCTAACAAATAAAATTAGAACAAGATAATCTAATAATAATAATATATAAAAAAATTGTAAACTTTATTAACATAGGGCATAAGAAATTACTTGAAGAAGGTAAAACACGATTGTAAACAATGAGATAGAGGTTATGTTTGTATTAACCTAGGCCAAACACACACATTTCGGAATTATTACAAAAGTAAAAAAAGCAAAGACATTGCACACACAAATAATAGTAATTAAATAAACACTGGACGGTTTGTTGAGGATAGGATAGGTGAAGCAGTATGTTAACCAAATTAAAACGGGTGAAAACAATTTCGTTAGTTCATCAAATTAAAGCCAAGGAAATAGGTCAGTGTTACAGTCGACTCTAGTGGGGAAAAATCGAACTTAATTACATGAAAGAAAAGGTTTGGAGGAGGAATCGCCGCCATGTTTTAAATATTTTAAAAATAAAAACGACGCGTTAGTCTAGCGTGGGCAGCCGAACGAAGCGAAGCCATTCTTAGAAGCCAAAATCCCGTTTGAAGAATCTCATCAAAATTATATGAATTTGTAAAGAAAATTGGCCAAATTAAAACGAGAGTAAGTGAATTTTAAATCTATAATACAGTATTAATATAATTAAAGTAACAAAAAAGAATTTAATTGGGTGTGAAATATAAAATTTAAAGAGAACTGAATCCTATATGAACAACCAGCAAAACTCCGAAAATTGATAAGTACATAGGGCTATAAAACTAACCTTTAGTGAACTTTTAAAATTATAAGAAAACCTAAAATTGTACATTATTAGAATATCTTGAAATCAAATAATAGTTTAGTAGTAAGAAACCTAATCTTGTTCAAACAGTTTAGGGACCTTTTTGCTTATTCCAAATTTAAGATTTTACATCAGGAAGCTAATTATTAAAACTATTTTCTAAAATTAATCTTGTTTACTAAAATTTATTTAATTAACCAAAGAGTTAGAAAATATAGCCCATGCATAAAACCCCGACATATTAAGAGATCTTAGAAAATAGCCTAGGTTATAAAATCTTGTAACTAAGATTGAATTTAGTCTATTGTGTTAAAACTTGTTAAGTTTTATTTCTTGTTCTGTTTATTGTGTGAATTAAAAAATCGTTAAAATTAAAAGAATTTAAATTATTCCTGAGTTTTTAAATAGAAATTATATATCTTCATTCAATATTCAATAATAAAACACAGTTGTAAAAAAAAAATAAATTATAATATATATATATATATATATATATATATATATATATATATATATATATATATAGGGGCATACCTGACAGTGGTGATTTCATATTTAAACCATATTTACACCAAAAGGTTTATATATATATATATATATATATATATATATATATATATATAATATATATATATATATAATATATATATATATATATATATATATATATATATATATTATATATATTAATTATTTTTTCAAGCAATAATGTAGAAATAAACTGTTAAGGCATCAATTGTGAAATTATAAAGTTACACCAAATAACAATGGAATTATAACAAAAAATTGGGAAATTTAAATTGCAATAACATTGCAAACAACAATCATTTACAAAGTTTTTGCAACAGAAAAAAAAAGGAATGGCAGTTGCAACGTTATTGTACAGAATAATAACATTGGTTGTTACAACGTAGAAAATCATTTTATCACAAGGACTAAAACAGAACCATACAAAAAATACAGAGCCAATCTTAACTTTAGCTACCAACTAGTCATTGACCTGGTTATCAGTATTTGTTTTATTAATATAAAGTTCTCGAAACTTCTCCATTAGGTCTTCTTTCTTACCCTTCTTTATCGAAAGAGGTGTGTCTTAAAGCCTTGGAAGTTTTGCTACTGTTACAGGATTGAGGTTGACTTTATTGTTTCCTGGTGTTTTCTTAACAAGGCAGTGAGTAGTCCATGTGTTGCTTTAAACCAGATGGAATGAGTGATTCGAAAAGTGCCTATCAGTGAGTTTTCAACCATGCTCGCCTTTAAAAATCTTGAGTAGACATTATATAAACAGAAATTTTTTCTGAAGCAGCTGCATGTACCTCTATGCATTGAGAAGGAACATAAACCATTGCAGATTTCATCTGGTGCTCAGTGAGGGTAAAGTCCCTATCGCATGGTAAAAAACTGTGACCAGTTACCATGAATTTCTGTTCAACAGTCGTGCTGAAGATTCTATTTAAAATAACACGTTGTATAAGAGCTATAATTCTGGCCTATGAACCGATATAACCATATAATCAAGTTGCTGGTCTTGTACTCTGGTAAAGGTGTAAAATGATGTCACATATACAAGGATACATGATGCAATTTCTGGAGACCCTTGCTTTCCTTTAGTCTCGTCTCATAGGAACATCATTGCTTTGTTATTATCCTTGGTTATGAACACACATGTTGTAACCAGTTAACTGTCTTTGGTAGAAAGTCTTTTTATCATGTTCAAGTGCCATGTATGCATCACCTACTCTTCATTTCTATTTTATCTAGCAAATTTGGATCTTCAGTTTATTTCATTTTTAAGAAAAGAGAGTCACTGAGTTTACATGTGTCTGATCATGGGATACTAAACCTTAAATCAAACCTTGTATTAAAAAAGTCATGAAAGGTATGTATTAATAGGTATAGATATTACTACTGTAATGATAGGTGTTAACAATATAAATTAACTTTTGTATCGGGATACATTTCCTTAAAAATGTTCTACATTTTTTGTACACTCAAATTGGAGGATAAATACTGTTTCTTACTATCATTCCTAGAGTAGTGATTATCCTGGAAAGGAAAAGAAGCAATATGGCTCATAACAAGAGATCTACTTTCCTCAGGAATCTGATTTGGTCGATTATCGTTCAATGGTTTGTTAAACTTAATTTTTTCTATTAACATTTGAACTCTAAGTTATCTGGTAAGTATTACACAGTCTTTCTGCAAACTCTAAGTGAAAAAAGCCATTAGCTTTGATATAATACTTTGCAGCATAACACTATGCTAATTGCACTGTCTATTTGAACACTTTTCACTTACCTGGCACTGCTATATGACAAACCTTATTAAGATACAATGTTTGGACGTTGTAGTCTAGGTTGTAGAATTCTTTGAACATAGAGACCTTGTCTTCATTTTTAATTTCACCACGCTTATATTGTCAGCTGCAAACTATTCCCTGAAACTAAGACAACCTAACATTTGTTGATTCCATCTTCGCGTGAGCTACTAGTAATCACTTACACTTTTTAAAGATTGTTTTAACTTGCCTAAGTAGCACTTACTTTGTTTGTTGAGGACGGCCGTTTCGGGAGATGTGTCCCTTTGTCAACTCAGACCATAACTGATCTCAAGGTTTACGTAGGTTAGGGTGGGGGTGGGATATTTTGGTGGTGTGGGTGTATTTTGTCTGTATTAGGAGTTATGATGTCAAAAAGTGCGTGTGAGTTGTAATGTAATTGTGTATTGAGTATGTGTGTAGGGTGTAGTTTGAAGTGCCTGTATATTTCGTATTGTTCGGTTGTGTAGCGTTGGTTATTTCTGTGTTGTTTATGAAGAATTTGTAGGTTAGATGTTATGTCTATGTAGTCGTGTTTAGTGGAGTTGAGGTGATCTGCGAAGTTTGATTGGTAGTTATTGTTTTTTAGTGCTTTTATATGTTCTTGGTAACGTGTGTAGAATGACCTCCCTGTCTGGCCTATGTAAAAACTAGGGCATGAACTGCAAGTTAGTTTGTAAACTCCAGTGGTGTTGTAAATGTCGTTGATTTTGCTGTTGGGTTTAAATTGTTTGTTGAGAGTGTTGTGTGTGGAGTAAGCTATTTTGTAGTTGTATTTTCGTAATGTGTTGGTTAGATTGTGGGTTTTGGATGATCTGTATGGTATTGATAAGTATTTTATGGGATTGTCATCTTGTGTGTTTGTATTTGGGTTGTTATGTTTATTTTTTAGGCGGTTGTATAATTTGTCAATCATTGTTGGGTTGTATCCGTTTGTTTGTGCTATATATTTTATGGTGTTTAACTCCTGGTAGTGTTCATCTTTGTCTAGTGGTGTTTTAAGGAGGCGATATATCATGGTGTTGTAAGCAGCTAGTTTATGTTGTTGTGGGTGGTTTGAGGAACTGTGTATGGTCGTATTGGTGCTGGTGGGTTTTCGGTATATGTTGAATTTATGTGTTTGTTTGTCTGTTCGTTTAATTGTGAGGTCTAAGAAGTTAAGGGAGTTTTGTTGTTCTGTTTCGATGGTGTATGTTAGTTTATAGTTTATGGTATAGTTAGGCAAGTTAAAACAATCTTTAAAAAGTGTAAGTAAGACAACCTATTAAATATTCTCCTTACAAAAATATAATTTTTAAGAAACACATTATCAAAAGTATTCGGAGTTGACAACTTAATGTTAAAAATATTATCTTATTTTGGTTCATTGTATTAATGTAGCCTATTATATTCTCCATTGTAAACAAGGTGTTTAGAATGTTACTGCACTCACATCTCATGGAGGAAGTTTTCCTGGCTTTCGTTATTATTTGTCCTAAGGTTCTCCTGCAATTCTACTGCCCTGGCGTATATTTTTACTCCACTTTGAAATGTTGATTAACCTCTTTTTGCTACAATTTAACCAATTTACATTGGATGCGTTGAAAGTATTATGTGTAGTGTGTGTCAACAAACTATTCAACCCAACAACATAATCAATGACATATACATCTCCGCTGGTGTTTACAAACTAACTTGCAGTTTGTGTCCTGGTTTTTGCATAGGCTAGTTAGGGAGGCCATTTTATACATGCTACCAAGAACACATAAAAGCACTAACAAACAAAAACACCCAATCAAACTTCTCCGAACATCTTATCCGCAAACCATAACTACACAAACATAACATCTAACCTATAAATTCTTCACAAAATAACCAACGATACACAACCGAACCATATGAGATATACAAACATTTCAAACTACATCCTACACACATACTCAACACCCAATTACATTATAACTCATATACAATTTTTGACATTATAACTTCTCATACCAAAATACACGTATATCACACGCCACCCTAACCTACAAATACCTTGAGGTCAGTTTACAGTCAGAGTTGACAATGGGACACATCTCCCGAAACAGCCGTCCTCAACAATTATAAAAGTAAATGCTACTATTAGGAGGTGTAACATAATTACATGTGTTTTTAGTTAAAAACTAGTAGCTCATGTGAAGATAGTCGTTTTGTTCTGTAGTTTATTGCCAACCAAGAGTAGGTTGAGTAATGTTTATTTATAATGGTTTTTCCCAAAACTATTCTAAAACTGCCAAAAATAGGCAGTTAGTTTATGCACAGGACCTGGAGAAATAACTGTTGTAGTGAAATGTTTGAGAAAGGTTAAAATTATGTGATATGAGATATTTAAGAAGCTAGTATGCCCTTTAGCTTATCAATTACCTAGGTAGGGTAAAAAAAAAGTTCTCGGAATGACCCAGAGATGGCATTCAAATCAGTAAAATTGTATCTTTCCTGCCTGCACGCACATGTCATTAATTCGTATAATAATAAGAAAAAAGTCAAAGCATCTGCTTACAAAAGTGTTTAGGCAATGGGAAAATTGCGAGATTTGGGGTACGATTTACTCCTTACTCTCCTGATTTGGCAACCACGGATATATTTAGATTAGTTTTGGTTTGTAAAGATTATTTAGATTTTTTGGACTAGGAGACTGACAGACTTACCTTTGTAATAGTCCAGTCTGTGGTCTTGAAATAGAAAAGCACATAACCAATGAAATATTTCAACCACACAGTGGACTTTGTCAGTCAAAGAGAAACACAAAATGAAATATTAGAGAATGAAATTTAAAAAAATATGATTTTATTTCATTCTCTCATATTTCATTTTGTTTTCTCTTTGATTGACAAAGACCACTGTGTGGTTGAAATATTTCATTGGTTAAGTGCTTTTATGTGTTTCTATTTCAAGACTACAGAGTGGACTATTGCCAAGGTAAGTCTGTCAGTCTCCTAGTCCAGAAAATCTATATATATATATATATATATATATATATATATATATATATATATATATATATATATATATATATATATATATATATATATTCCTAAATAAGCTTTAAGCTGTACTAGAACATATATATATATATTCCTAAATAAGCTTTAAGCTGTACTAGAACATATATATATATTCCTAAATAAGCTTTAAGCTGTACTAGAACATATATATATATATATATATATATATATATATATATATATATATATATATATATATATATGTTAATTCTAGTAGAGCTTAAAGCTTATTTAGGAATTTTCAGGCTAGATAGGAAACTGACAAAACTTACTTAGTGGCAATAGTCAAAAACTGCAATCTCTTGGAAATAAATAAATATACACATATAAAAACTGATCACACTATTGAAATATTTCAATAAAAAATTATCTTTGTCAATCAAAAAAGAAAAGATTGATGTGAACCACAGATGTGTATAAATATCCAAATTTCACAGATTTATAGTTTATGATATAGTGCTATATGTGATTTGTATAAAAATTGATTATTTGAAACTAGATATTAGTATTAATCACTTAAACAATAGTTTATGACTATCCGAACTGTTAAATAGATATTAATAGTCTGTCAGAGGAGGGTAAATGGAGTTGTTAAAAATTGTAGAAGTTAGGGAGGAGTTTTATCTGATGTTGAGGTTAGGAGGCTCTCTAGATTTGGTGTACCACTCGTATGATGTTGGGATGTGTATTGGACATGTTTTGCATATAGATCTATTGCACGGAAAGGAACCATGAGGAAGTTTAGGCGGTTTTTCAGTACTTTGATCTGGTAATTTTGGATGTACTAAAATATTTTTCAAATTAAAAGGTTGTCTGAACCAAATATGTGGTGGATTTGAGAAAAGATTTGGTGTGGGTGGAAGCTTGAAGAATCTTGAAGCCATCCTTCAATATTTTGTTCAGCTTCTGTAGGTCTGGATGGTAATCTGTAACAAAAGACAGTTTGTTGTATTCCATAGGTGGTCTGGGTTCATCAGATGATTTGATCCTCAACAAGTTGTTTAGGATATCCTCTTATTTGGAAAACTAGTAAGGTCTTTCTATTAAAATCCTCCAATGCTATATCTTTGGAACAAATTCTCTTGCCCCTGATTGCCTGACTGTATGGTATGGACCTTTTTATATTCGTAGGGTGGTTGCTATTGAAATGAAGGTATTGTAGATAGTTTGTGTGGTATTGTCGGTTTGATGAGGACACCTGTATAGATATTCCCATCTCTGATTGTTACATCTACATCTAAGAAAGTGATTGTTGCTGTAGATTTCTCCCAGGTGAATTGAAGTGTAGAGAATAGTGATAAGCCCTTCAAAATACTTTCCAGTGTTGAGATTCTCTGTATCCAAATTACAAAGATATCGTCTATATATCTGTACCAACATAATGGTTGGTGTGTTCGAGTTTTTCGGAATTCTGCTTCGATATTACCCATGTACAGGTTTGCATAAGACGAGGACCATTGCTGTTCCTTTTATTAGCAAGTAATTCTTTTCAAGAATGAATTTGGTAAGGTGAACAAGGTAAGGTGTAGTGGGGTAAGAGTTGTCTGACTATTAATATCTAGTTTCAATATAAAATTATATTAATTTTCATGAAATACAACTTACTACAATGTTAAATATTGAAGGTATGTGTATTACATACAGTCGTTTTATAATATTCCAATAGTTTTTCTGCCAGTCTGTCCAATTCTGTAAATGTCTGGATAAGTAGGATTCAGGACTGTTATATTATTTGAAGCAGAAAAATATGAAATAAAATCATTCTTACTTTTTTGCAAGTCCTCCGATTTTTGGAACATAGTAAATATTTACATTATTATTTGTTTTTATTTTCTCGACAATATTTATTCTTTTATCCTCTATCGATATGTATCTTAATATGTAATTAAGTTTCTTTGTATATAGTAAAATTATACATGTTGACTGTATAGAAACATGTGAGATAGTACCAAATTTAGTAACATCTTTTAATGTAATGTTCCTCATAAATATTCTATAAATAATGTAAACAATCAATTAGCTTAGTTATTTTTGTCCAGCTAAGCTAACCAACATTCTTAATATCTGAAAATATAACCTTTGTGCATTGTGTTTTGCAGCTTAGCTGTTCAAGTCTCTTCAGTTGGAGCCAGCCTAGTGATAAAACTTTGGGATGGTGGAAGCACTCAAGAATTTTTCAAAAATATGAAGATATATTACAATTTTGTACGACATTTTAGGCCTAAAGCTACACAAAAAGAATCCTCAGAATTGTATCTTGTGGGTAAAGATTTTAAAGGATTGATAACATAGGAGTGAATGTTTTTCTAGTTTTTATTCCTGTAAAGTTGTTAATTTTTTCAGTTCCTTTTAAATTATCACCCAACTATTTTTGATGACCTAAGAAAAAACATTACTCTTCATTTCTTTAGTTTTTCTGGAAAGCCATCTAATTATGTTGAATAAAAACACAAATTTAGATAAAGTAATTGTCCAGAACAGAAAATAAGCAATACAAAAGGTGTTTATTTGGGGTTTTATCCAATTCACTTGAACTACTTCATCACCTTCATACAGAAATGAATGTTGAAATAACATAAACCACTTTTTTTACAAAAATATAGCAAACTTTTTAATTACTCTTTTAATTTAATAAGTTTATGAATTGGTTTATAATTACTTTAGAATTGTTACAGAATTTTTATTGTTGTAAAGTAAATATATTAATTCCTTTTATTTTTCAAGTTCAACATTTGCAATGGTTAGTTACTACATTACAAACAACAAACATTGATTCAACTACATCATTGTTCAATCCATTTCAGTGATACCATCTCTAACGTTGATTTTTTTTAAAGTGACTATTACAATTCTTTATCAGAGAGCGAAGTTAATTCAAGTATAAATTTCAAGACAGTGATATTTTGTGTGATAGGTTGAACAGCGTTTCTGATTTTAGTTGCTTACTTAAACTTCTAGTTGTACTTTTGCCAAACCGACAGACAGAAGTTTAACCCAGAGTTTTCAATAAAATCTATGTTTGTAATCCAAATAAAATCGTTATATAAACAGATCTGTTCAACTACTTTTTTTCATTTGATTGGAAAAAGGCCAGTGGATAGTATTTTCCCTGTAGTAGTTAAGGACAATTCAAGTTTATTAAACAAAATTGTAATAGCAACAAAAAAAAAATTGTAAATTTTTTACGTATAGAAACAAAGTTTTATAAACCCATTAAATCCTTATCCATTAACAGCCAAAGTTAGAAAAAGGAATAGGATGTAATGTATTGAACAAATTTGTAACTTAGCCTTATAACTAACAACTATTTTATGGTTTAAAAAAATAATAAATTTTTCTAACAATTATTTTATGTAAAAGGTTTTGCAAGAAATAGATACAAAGAGTTGCAGTTATATCATTTTTTAGTTGACCTATTGTTAAATGAGGTATATAAACAAATGAAACTTATTTAGACCCAGATGTGAAATGGATTGTGTGTTAATGCAAGAAAGTTTTATTGTAAATTTGTTATTGTATTATAAATAAAACTTAGTAAAAAATGAATAAATCATTAAATGACAAATAAATTATAAATTTATTTAAATAAAAGGAAATACGCGGCAAAATAGATTTGCGTAACAAATCTCTATTTTAATTAATATATACACAAAACTGTAACAGGAAACATTTAAGAACGAGAAATAGAATTTTAAATAAAAAGCTGTAAGAGCTGTATTCCAGGAGCCTGTAGGAAGCATCGTAAGAAATAAAAATGCAGTACAACAATGAATAAAAGTTTAACAGATTTACATGGTTGAAATAAAAAAAGGTAATATCACTGAAAAAACCTATACAATACTTAGGAATGAAGATGTGGAAAAATAACAAAAACAGCAATAAATTCGACTTATGTAAACAAAAGCTTAAAAACTAAACAGAACTACTGTTGGCATGATCCAGAAGAGCAATCCTAATCTCGAACCAATTGGAAGGGAGCAATCCTGATCTCGAACCAATTGGAAGGGAGCAATCCTAATCTCGAACCAATTAGAAAGGAGCCATCCTAATCTCGAACCAATTGGAAGGGAGCAATCCTAATCTCGAACCAATTGGAAGGGAGCAATCCTAATCTCGAACCAATTAGAAAGGAGCCATCCTAATCTCGAACCAATTGGAAGGGAGCAATCCTAATCTCGAACCAATGGAAGGGAGCAATCCTAATCTCGAACCAATTGGAAGGGAGCAATCCTAATCTCGAACCAATTAGAAAGGAGCCATCCTAATCTTGAACCAATTGGAAGGGAGCAATCCTAATCTCGAACCAATTAGAAAGGAGCCATCCTAATCTTGAACCAATTGGAAGGGAGCAATCCTAATCTCGAACCAATTAGAAAGGAGCCATCCTAATCTCGAACCAATTGGAAGGGAGCAATCCTAATCTCGAACCAATGGAAGGGAGCAATCCTAATCTCGAACCAATTGGAAGGGAGCAATCCTAATCTCGAACCAATTAGAAAGGAGCCATCCTAATCTCGAACCAATTGGAAGGGAGCAATCCTAATCTCGAACCAATGGAAGGGAGCAATCCTAATCTCGAACCAATTGGAAGGGAGCAATCCTAATCTCGAACCAATTAGAAAGGAGCCATCCTAATCTCGAACCAATTGGAAGGGAGCAATCCTAATCTCGAACCAATGGAAGGGAGCAATCCTAATCTCGAACCAATTGGAAGGGAGCAATCCTAATCTTGAACCAATTGGAAGGGAGCAATCCTAATCTCGAACAATTGGAAGGGAGCAATCCAAAGTCACCCAAGAAATCAGCACTAAAAAAAACATTCTAATTCTATCTATGCAAACAAATGGATGTCAGGAAAGGCAGTTTTATTTCCATGTGATAAATTTTGGTGCTGCAAATTAAAATTATTCACCAGGTAATGGATTTGAAATTGAGCCCTCAAACAGATTTTATATTTTAATTGCATTTTTTGAATTAACATGATTAATAATTTCATAAACTACTTCTAAAAATCTCTAAATATTATTCAACACTACAAGAGATAACTTTGAGAATTTCATGCAGAAACCATTGGGAAAGCCAACTGATGCAGTGAGTTAAAATCTACAACTGACCGAGACAAGACATTTCAAGCAGAATCCGTTGCCATATTGGATACATTAAGACAAACTGTGGGTAGGTCAAAAAATAATTTGTTTTTAAAAAGATTTTAACATTATTTTCATATAGTTGATATATAACATTACTTTAGCCACTTAACTTATCGATTTTTTCACATTTCCTTTCCAAAAAAATCATATTTTTTTATTGTGAATTTCTAATTCTCTCTAAATTCCATTAGAACTGGATTCATTAGAAAACTGTTTTTTTGTATAATTTTATTTTAATAAATTATATAAAACATGGATCAGTTATTCAACTACCATGTTATATAATGAAATATTATTTATTCATATAGTTTAGAAGTGATTGTGCAACTAATAAATGTAAGATATGTTCGCAAATATTACTGCTTTTGAATGTAGATTTACAGTAACACAGTGAATGTTTCCCTTTCTTGCTCGTAAACAAATTTAATTCATTTACACACAAAAATATGTACTAAATATACACGCCTTCATCAATAAATATGTACATAAAATGTGTAAAATGGCTTTATATATTTGCGAGAGTATGGTAAATTTTGAAATATAGTGTTACATTAGAGTCAGGCGGAAATATCTGGATTCTCTCCTTCTTTTTTGTTGGTCGAATACAATTTATAAATTGTTTTTTGGCAATTTGTGATAGTCTCTCTAAAAAGTGGTGTCCTGTTAGCCTAAAGGATGTTGGAGATGAGCTAGGGCGTAAAGACTTGAAGAAGACAAAAATTTGGAAACGCAGCACAATATCCAGTAAAAACATTAACCATAAAAATAAACTAAGACTTAGTGTGAACTAATGCATATATAAATATAATAACTGTCAATAACAGTGAATGAACTGGGTATTGTAAATTAGTCAGTAACAAAATGCATGGACGTGTGAAAATTTAGTTGTCATCATAATATTGTAAACAAATGACAGCTAATCAAGGCTATAAATAGTTTAAGGCTTGAGCCTTTTCTATGCCTGCATTTACGTTACCGATCTCTATTGCGTTGTGAAACAAATCATACAAGAAGAAAAAAACATTCCGAGTTAGGTGGTTAAGCAAATAATTTTAACATTATTCTATATTATGTCACTGTTTCAAAGATTATGCACATAAAAATAACAAGACTATCTCAGTTAAACTTTCTAAAATTTGTTAAAATATTTGTAATTAACAAATAAATATTTTGTGTAACATTTAGATAAACTATAATAAATCTAATCTAGAACAAGGTGGTAGGTTCCCGTGGCATATAAATCCTTACCTAAATCAATAATAATAATTCACCAATATTAAACTCTCGGGGGAGCTTGTAACCCCTAGAGAGCGAGTCCCCAGGTGGCGGATAGGGGAATGCCTTCAATGGTTTACCATTGGGTGGTAGGAGTGAAATAAAATAGCTCCCGCGGACCAACAGGTAGAAGTCCAACCTCTCGAGGCAATGGCACTTACCATGACTAGTGCAATAGACATATGTGATATTAATGCTACCGAGTTCGGGGGTTCGGAATGCCCTGCAATCCGGAGGCATGCCGACAAATATGCTACGAGGACAGCGACTCTTAAACAAGCCAATGCTACCGCGTCCGAATAGGGCTCTTATCCAACCATCTGAATAGGGCCTGGTCCTAATTGATTTGGAAAATTGGAGTTGTACTGTATTTATGTAAGTTAATGATGTAGCGATATTTTTTTTTTGTCTTACCCATGTTAAAGGAGCATATATTGTATGTTTCTTGTAATTAAATTATTTGAATTTTATTTATGTTATGTTTTACCAAAATAATAAAAGGAAAATGCCTAATAAATTATATAAAAATGTCCATGTTAATTTCATTTAAAGACTCAAAGAATTACACGACCAGAACAATGAAGTTTGAAAAATTTTAAAAAGTGAAATGGAATATGTTTTTATGTAGAATTATGAATTCTTTTAGAGTGCATACATTAATAAATTTTACAATATAAGGAGAACCTAACTTAATAGTTTTCTGGAGAGTTTTAATTAGTAAATTCAATGATAATTCAGACTTGGATGATTTTGAGTCACAGCATGATATACTAGGAAGTGTTACTGTCCTTATAAGTGGTATTATTTATTTTTTTATTATTAGAAAAGTCAGAGGGACCTTATCTGTGTAGAGCACTTAGCTATAGCTTTTGTACTCTTTTCTCATCCCCACTACAGGATTAGCTTAGTGGATACCTACCTCTTTCCAAAATCTAAGTACCCACCTGATGCTAAATCTTCTGGTGTACTTACCTGCCACTTTCTCCTTGCAGTTCCCAAAGAAGGGTACGTGGACTGGGCTTTCCTCTTGGTCCTTGTTGCATCTCTTGCACACAGGGGACCTTGATCTTTCAATTTTGTACTGCAACCCCCTCAGAATCCCACGGCCTGTGACCAGTTCTACAGTAACTCTGAGTTGAGATCTACTTAAGGAGAGTAGTTCTTTACCGCACAAGTCTCTCCACAGTATTTTGGATTTGTTACACCTCAAAGTCGCATTCCATTCTTCCCTGCACAACCTATCTATATGTGCCATAATCCTCTTGCGACTCCTGAGGCAGCATGCCCAACTGCCCTTAACAATGGTCCTCGAGTTATACATCCTGTTTTGCTAAGGCGTCTGCTCTCTTATTCCCTATTCAACCAGAATACCCTGATATCCAGCAGGGTGGCCACTGATATCAATTAATGGTTCTCCCTGATACAAACTTATTTTCCCTGACTTACAAAAATTCCAAGATAGCGATGTATTGCAAGGGCTTTGAGTACAGTAATTTCAATTTTTTTTAACCAACTAGATGATAAGGTTTTTCTTAATGGTAATTTAGACTCCAAAAGCAAATAAAATACGGGTTATTTATACATTTGGTACCAATTAAAACACAAAATCTGAAGATACATGATTAAAATTCAAGTATTGAAAATATTCAAGAGAAAAAAACCTATCCTACTGTAAGGAAAGATCTATCTAAATCAAAGTTAAAAGAAACAAACTTTGCAGCAATAACTCACCAATAATAAGTAGCATGATGATATTGAGAGTAACAAACACTATCTATAAATTGTTCACAATAAACTACAGATTAAATATTTTAAGCTGGCTCTTGGATCCTAGGTGAAAATTCTCTATTAGTCACCCAGAAAAAATCAGGCACTGCTGTCCCCTTTCATTGGGGCTAAAAATCGATACTAGTGCGTCCTAACCCTTAGCCAATCCTATTGGATTTTTACTTCCACAGTTTTTATAGTTTAACGAAGCCTAAATGCATAAATTCATTGGAAATAAGTATGAATTAATTTATATTAATTAAAAAATTAATTTCATTTAATTAATTTTTAAAAAATTTCTGTACTTGAAAAATTAACAACCCCGTTAATTCCCCGCATGAGCCATAATGTGATGGGAAACCCTAGAGTCAATGGAAGTCAAAGCGATTGTTTGTATAAATAGCCTGGGAGTACCTCCACCCTCCCCCCACCTTCAGGATCTCGCCAAGGCCCTCAACCCTCAAGTGCCAGCTTAAAAACATTTTACCTGTACCAAACTACTTTTTTAACAATGTCAGTTTGCCTCAATTTCATCTAAACTTTTTTGGGTTTCTTCTAAAATTTCTCTTTTTTTACCACTAATCTCTTGAAGCCTCTGCCTGCCTTTTTCGAGATTCTACTTCATTGGTTTTTTCTATGCGTCTTCTTTCCAACTCTACGTGGTAGCGGGATCTTGAATTTTTGGCATATTGCAGCATGGATTTGCTGATTTCTAGATTTTCAAGTCCACCAGCAGATAATACACTATCAAAAATGACACGTTGAGCTATCAACGACTCCTCAGTCTGGTTTTCTATGATGTATTTTCTTTATTTATTGAAAACCCCCTTTCCAGAGATGCATTCCAATGAGACTGTTAATATCATTTTTAAAAAGTTCATCATGTCATCAGATAAGTCGCTTACTGAAGTAGCAACATTAATCAACCAAAGCTCGTCCAATCTTTGTTTTTTCTTGTCAAACAAATTCAGTTGTTCAGCTACAAGGAGTGTTGAACAAAGCTCTGTAAACTCTCTGTGTATCTTATCCGCTGATGAACCAACAAGCCAGTTATTTTCAACAAGTGTTTCAAGAGCAAACTTCATTCTGGTTTCTCTAAGTTGATCTTTCAAACCAATTTCTGGGTTCAGAACCGAAATACCTTTAGTAAATTTACTTTTTAAAGGCGACTTTTCTTGAAGTTTGGAACAAATTGCCACTATAGCTTCTCTACATCGTTTCCTTAGGTGGAAAATTTCCTCATCTGTGCATTTGCCAATTTTGTTAAGGGCTTGTCGGGTTCCATATCCTAAATCAATTTCTTGACATCTCTTTAGGTTTTCAGTTTTATTCAAATCAATTTTGATGATACTGTTTGAGTGTTCTGCTAACTTGTCCTTTTTAACAACTTTAGACATTAAACTTTTCAAAGTAATTGATAGAGAGTCGTAAAGGAAGGGTGCAAGTGGCTCGTCGGATTGAAATACTCGGAAGAAAGGCTCCAATTCTTCACTTAGTGATTGACAAAATGCAAGTTTTACACTTAACAGTTTATCTTTCAACATGGTTTTGAGAGTCACAAAACTTTGACACTTAGGCTCCTTTTTGTCCTTTTCCACTCCTTCCACATACTTTATGATGTTGGGTAGGATGGACTGAGCAGTCTTTGCAACATTACTATTTTCAAGCCACCGAACAGCACAATATTTTTTTGGGAATGTAGTTGAATTTGTGTAATAAGTATAAGCAGCTCTTCTAGATGGTACATAGTGAAATAAATTGTATAATGCAGTTAAAAATTCAACCACACCCCATCCAGTAGCCTTGATTCCTGCTTTAAAGGCATTGTTGACAGTGTGTAAGCCACAACTACCTATGTCAAGAAGAATCTTGCAATTATCTTTTTCATTGAGGTATTCTTGATAAAGTCTCAAAAATTTAAGGATAACATTTGGTCCATCCATTGATATCTGTAAAATTTTCTTGTAGTCAAGTTCTTCAATTGCTTTGACAAATGAATCCAATAAATCATCAGCTGTACTATGGCCCAAAAACACTGAGTTGATATACCTAAACTGTACTTTGTTATTGCTATCACAAAATCGGACTGATATATCCATTTGTCCTTTCTGTGAAACCTTGTTTAAAGACTCATCAAATCCGATGAATCATTCAACATTTTGTTTAGATTATGTTTAAAATATGGGGCGATACCATGAACTAGTAAATATCCTACTTTTGTTCTACCAAGCTGAAACATTTTGCAATTTCTGAATCTGGAAACATGAGTTTAAAAAGATCTGCACTTCTCTCGCTGCTTCTCATTGATTTGTGTTATATTACAGTGTCTATAGCCCATATTACTTCTGATTTTAGAGTAGCTTCTGACTAAAAATTTGTTCAAACCAGTGTTTTTGGAGCCTGAAATTTGTGGTTCAACTGTCAACGTGGGTAAACTAATTTCTGGGGGTTTTAAGCTTTCTGAGAGGACTGATGTAGATCTTCCGGCTATACTTGTAGATCTACTTGCTTCATCTCTAACACTGAAGAAGCCTTCGATATTTTTAGTTTCACACTTACTGCTGAGAGCTAACTTGTGTTTTTTACCAGATAAGTGGCTAGTAACAGCTATTCTTCCCATGTTACTCAAGGAAAAAGTTGTTCAGCACAGTGTACAATAAGCTGAGTATTTGTCAGTTTCTACTCTTTGCAGCCACAGAGAAAAGCTACTATTAAGGAGCCATGTGTCATTGAAGGTGGTTTTCTTAAATTTCGACTTCTGTAAACACATAACTCTAGATTACATAAAGGTTGCAGTTTCATAAATGATACACTAAACATCGAATAAAAATAACTACATAAATAGTGCTAAATATTGGGAGATGTGATACCGTTAAAGCTGTTTGAAGATGTGTGTGAGAAAGTAAGAACGTAAACTCATTGTAAGATGCAATTGAGTTACTCCTAAGTTTACCCCTTTAACATTTATATTTCAAATAAAGGAGGTATATAATTTCACTTTGTTTAGCAGGCTACTTTTGGAAGTCTATTCTACTGAAAAAGTCACTTTTAGTAAAACTTTTTTAAAGTAAATTTTTCATTTAATTGTGCTGTCTCATGAGTTTAAGAATAATGTTAACCCTATAAGTGCGATAAAAATTTTTCAGTAAGTTGCATTACATTAATGATTTCATTAAAACACTATGAACTATTAAAAATTAATTTTTCGTTATTAGTTTAGTTAGATTAAAAGTTTTAGCTTCTTTTAGTTTTGAGGTACTTATCCAAACTAAAACTGCACTTATCAAAACTTGTTATATGCAGTTTACCAAAGAGAAATAAAAAAGTGCTTAAATAATTTGCTGAGATGATACAAAGTGATGTTTTAATATTGTGGTTTTTAATATATTTTTTTACTTGGGTAGGCCTACTTGTTTTTAAAGTCAAGTTATAATTAGGGGAGTTTTCATACAATTTTGTGAAAGAATTGTTTTTTGTCAATACCATGTTTTCTTGCATTTTTTATTAACTTAAGCTACCAAAACTAGGTCTACAGTAGCCTACAATAATCTTAAAAGTAAAACGTGTTATCTAATCATGGAAATATTACACTTTTTTATGTCAACGTATAAAAAGTTTTTAAAGTGTAACAAACTACTGAATGTATTTTTGTTTGACTTTAATGAGTCAATATAACAGGAAGTCAATCAAACGGCTGTTTTCCGAGTCAATGTGTGAGGTGTCTAACTGCAAAATTTCCATTCTCCACTTTTTCCAATTTTAGGAAAATGAAAAAAAAAGTTTTAAAAAACAACTGAATGTATTTTTGTTTGACTTTACTGAGTTTACGGAATTATAACCAATGTAGGTAAGCCTACATTGTTGATAAATAAATAAATACAGTATTAGTAGAAATTTTTTTTTAGGTTCGGTTTTTGTGAGCATTTTTTATTGATTTTAATATGGCATTTGATTAATTGATTGACTTCCTGTTATAGTTTGCTGCGAGTGTAACTTTAATAAGAAAAAAAAAGTTTTAATTTACAAAAATAATTTCAAGCGGCTTCCCTCATGGGCTTGAAGGCAAGGGGCGCTGTAATTTCTAATTCATAAATAATGTAAATATGTAGGCTTTTAATATTCAAATTTTTCATAATTAAATCAAATTTAATAAATGTAAATTTTTTTCATCTACTGTTTTCAAAAAATTACAATTATTGATGACTGTTGGCTGAAAATTGTGGTTATTTTTTAAGATTTTAAAGGTATGTAAATTTGAGCCAATTCAGCCTACCATTCTTTTTAAACAATAATTTGTAGTTGGGCCTATCTTATATTTAGATAATTGAAAAAAAACTGTTTAATATGTGTATTGGTGATTTAGTTCTATAAGTCTGAAGCGCGAAGATCATTTGTATGAACATTTTGTTCAAAACTGTGGGGATATACAGTCGATAATTTTCACCAAGTAAAGGCTGGTTTGACAAGTTCAAGAGATGGGTTTCTCTTGACAACGTTAAAATTGGCAGTAAATCAGCATCAGTGAACCATGAAGCCACCAATTCATTTCCAACACATTTTAAAAATCTTATTTTAGAGAAAGACTACACAGTAGATCAAGTTCTGAAAGCGGATGAGACAGGGCTGTTTTGGAAAAGAATGTCTCCACAAACTTTCTTATCTAAGGAGGAGAAATCTGCTCAGGGTTTAAGGCTGCAAAGGTTCGTTTGACTGTTCTGCTGTGCTGTAGTGCTAGCAGATTGATAATGTCTCAATAGCAGATGGAATTAATGATGAAGGATTTTAAGACATTAACACTGAAGATGATGACAATTTTTTTGAAAAAAGAGAACGAAGATTTAATGGAAGAACTAATTACTGAACCTATGCCTATCTCGGATAATGAAGATGAAAAAATCTATCGCCGAAGTTGACATTAAAATCTGTTGGTGAAATGTATGTATAGAGAAACAGTTAGCTGCAGCCGTTACTGAAATTGATCCTATTTAGAACCTGTGTGCAGGAAGAATTACTATCGGCATAAAAAGAAGTGTGTAAAGAACTAGAAAAAATCGTGCACAAAGTCAAAATAGTAGATCAAGAAATTCAGATAAATTAAATTCCAAAAAAGCCTCCAAGATTTGATCTTATCACTGAAGTAATACCAAAAGAGCTATAGATTAAAAGGTATAAAATTTGTTTTCAATCTTACATAAAAATCAAATTTTATGAAAATAACGGATTACCTGTTCAATTTAAGTGAAAGTTCAATGATTTTTATACTTTTCTGCTCCCAATGTGAACAAAAAACTCACTTTGAGCCAAATGTATATCATATTAGATAAGCAACTACATTATATTTTTGGCTCAAGTAAATTTCATCTTTAAAATTGTAGAAGCTTTCTCTTTTTAGAGCTGCTTGTTAATTCAAGGCTATTAAATTGGTGTGCAAGTGCAATTTCCAACAATGATAGCATGTTTCATTTAAAACAATGCTTTTCACTTCAATCCCCAGTTCCCATCACATTGGAATAAATAGAAATTTGAAGTATTGTTTATGAAATATAAGTATATTGATTAATAATTAAATATATAAAGAGAAAAAAAATTACCTCAATCATTCACATACATAAAATAATTATTTTACATATTTATAATCTTAGGAAGAAGTGGTCAATTAAAAACAATGTTTACCAAAGGCACGTTTAATAAGAACAAACAACAAAAACATGGAATAGACATATGTAAAACACTTGAATACACACATACAATATAACATTAGAAAATTATTTACATATATTGTTAGAAAAAATTACAAGTAAAAAAAAAAAAATACATTGTTACACATAATTAAAAACACTTTAAATGTTTTTAAACTTGCCTATAGTAGCACTTACTTTGTTTGTTGAGGACGGCCGTTTCGGGAAATGTGTCCCATTGTCAACTCAGACCGTAGAGTTGACAATGGGACACATCTCCCAAAGCGGCCGTCCTCAACAAAGTAAGTGCTACTATAGGCAAGTTTAAAAGTGTTTAGTGATTACTAGTAGCTCACGTGAAGATGGAATCAACAAATGTGGAGATAATTAAAATTTTTATGTATGATCGTGACAAATTAAAAAGTTAACATATACAGTGCAATCTCAACAATCCGAACTGAACAGTTGAAAAAAGCTGTTTTGTATATGAGCCTTAGTGCCCTAAGTTAGTGGAAAGAAAGAAGTTCTATGAAAAACCATGTAGCTGCACAATTGGATTTCCCAGAATTGTTTTCTGTGGTTCTCTTTCAGTTTTCAAATTATATCCCCCTCCATTCAATAAGTTAGGTGGGATACTTAACAATGAATTTAGTCACTTATTTTCGCCTTTAAATTGTTCAGTAGCATGTTAAATGAGTGAAAAAAGAAAACATAAAAGACTGTCTTTGAGTGACAAGTGCACCATTTTATTAGACTGTCTCGACAACAAAGATACTTCTTCCGATCTGGGTTATGAGTTTAATTTTGAGGAGTCACTGATTTTTGGTAATTATGTAACAAATAGACCCTTGTAATTATGATATTTCAAAACTTTAGTAAATAAAGCACCAATAATAGTTTTCTTATCATTAGTGTTTGTTAAATTTACTGTAAACAAAATATATTCATTCTATAAGTCTTCTTTTACAATGTTTAAAAATGAATACCTGTTTGAAAACAACATATATCCCATGTTGAGTAAGTTGAACTTGATAAATTTCAATACATTTTACTTAATAATATAGAATTCAAAATACGACAATTGCTAATGCTTGACAAACACATAGCTTTGACACTTTTACTTCTTTTTTACATATTATTGTAAAATAGACTCTAAACAAGAAAAAAGTAAACAAATCTCAGAATTACTGTTCACTCAAATCAGTGATTCGACAATGGTCAAGTGACCTAAAGGTGCCTCATCACTCAAGGTAAAATCATTGCACTTAATGGTGGATAAAATTACTTACAATAGTAATATATTAACTTCATAAAGTCAGTGCAACGGAAAAACAATGGATAACGTAAAATATCAAAAAAATCTCTGAATATATATTAAATAACAGTATGATATTATAGCGTAAACACTATGTTTATACAGTGGATTTATCAAGTGTTTTGAGTCTGTGTGACAAAGTTTCAACTACAATTCTGACATTTATAACAATTTATATCTTTAGGATTGATATTCAAGTAAATATTACAAATGCATAAATGAGAAAAATTGGGGTTTATCTTGTCATCTAATACGCCATAGATTGATAGTTCATCAGCAATTACAAAATAACTAAGAATACTTTTAGAGCTCACTTGCTGACCCGTTTGAAAACAATCGTTTCATTTACAAAGCTAAAATTCTCAAGAGGGGGTTTATCTTAATAAATTCAACAATTCTTTCCAAATGTGTCAGCAAGTAAGCTCTAAAATATTCACTTAGTTATGTTATAATTACAAGCAACTTTAGTTCTTTTCTCCTTATATGTTTATTGTAAAAATTTTATTATTCAAATGGTAAAACTTGTATTCTTAAACTTGGTATTAAGTAGAGATTTAAATTTCTAATTTATTGTTGTCTCCAATGATGTAAATGCTGTGTTATTTCAACCAATCCTGTTTACATAAATTGCTCTAGAAATTCCTACATGCAATGTTGATACCTCCCCTTTTTCTCTGGAGGACGTGATCTAATCATCAAATCTGATCAATTATTTACAGGCATTTTGTCCCTCCACATTTTTACACTTGTTACCATGCTCTCATCAGTGTTTAGTCAGACTCACAGCAATATATGAACACATAGGTCCCTATTGAGAGGTATTTTTGTGTTACATTGTTATTAGTATATTAGGAGTGTTTGTACTAGATAGAAATTACCCAGAATAGTTGTAATTGAATATTTATATGTTGTTATTATTTATCTTTAATTATAAGTTAAATATACAAAACATTGTTCTCTATAATATTTAGTAACTCTTACAGAGACTTTTAAAACTCACCTTAGTTTATTGACTAGTGTTGTTTTTAGCATGAAATGTGCTGACTTTCAAGATACATCACCCTACATTGAAACATCCTAGAAACCCAATTATTACAGAACAACATACCTAAAACCCACGTTACCAAAATCCTAAACATCCTCCAAACAAAACTATTTCACCCACAACTCAAACTTCTATTCACAAACAAATGGCCTACTCATGGGAAGTCCTATCAGTAGTGTCCTAAGCGAAATTTTCCTACAACACATAGAAAACACTAAGATATTCACAAACAATACACAAGCACACAAAATAATTTACTGACACAGATACATCGATGATATCATAACACTGTACAGAGGCAACAACCGACAATGCGAAAAACGTCTCACCTACACTAATAAAATACACCCAAAACTCCACTTCACCTCAGAGATTGAAACCAACCGATCCCTAAACTTCCTCGGCCTAACCATAACAAAAAGCCACACACACAAAATACAGGAAACCCATAACAGACACACTTATCCACAACACCTCAAACCACCCTATCCAACACAAACACGCTGCCTTCAGATCCATGCTCCATAGACTTAAATAAGTTCTAATGACCACAACACCACAATAATAGACAAACTATCGTACAAAATACAAAAAAAAAACACTAAAATTAACACTACAGACAGGGAAAACAAATACATCACATTACCATTCATATACAAAACAACAAACAAAATAGCCCGCAAATTTCAAAAAACAGGATACACAATAGCATACAAAACTAATAAGTTACAATACAAAATACAACACGACACCAACAACAAAGATAAACTACTAGCACTAGGCGTATACAAACTAAACTGTGACAAATTCTATATTGGACAAACAGGTCGCAGCTTTTAACAAAGAGCCGAGGAGCACAAATAGAACACCAACTCAGCATTTTACAATCACATAAAAGAAACAGGACACAAATACAAAGGCATTTATTTATCATAACCTAGAAATCTTACACATCAACAAAAAGGACCACATCTCAAATACTAGGACAATATGAAATTTACAGACATACAAAAACACAAAGTACAAACATATTAAATGAACAAACACAATACAAATCACACATACTCTTTGATACTATCGAAAACCTGCCTTTAAAACCGTCATTGCTTGACCCGACATCTCCAAGCAGAAGACACTGATGAAGATCGCCACATAGCGATCGAAAACGTTCTGTCTCAGTAAGTACACAAATTTACAAAATTTAAAGTTTGGATAGTCGTAAACTATTGTTAAAGTGATTAAACAATTTAATGTTAATTTTCAGCTGTGAGAAACTAATTTTTAACTTGCCTAGTTCTTTATTAATAATAATATAAGCTACTAGTATTTACACTAAGTAATATGACTTACCAAATCTACAGCAAGAGAGTTCATAAGAATACTGTTCTAAAAGTCTTACTGTATGTGTATGAATATTCATTGCCTCATATATATGAATAACTATGTTTAATTCTCATATTATTAGGTTTAAACTTGTAACTTCAAAATAAATTATTATTTGGAATAATAAAACTTCTTAATAGACCTCATATGGTTAACCTCTCCATACAAAATACCTCAATTTTATCGGTAAATTTTCAATTTCTCCAGTAACATGGTGTAACCATCTTTAATAATTGTCTCTCAACAAGACTTTCCTAATTCTCTCTTAAAACAGACACTACATTTTTTTCTGACATTTCCTATTGCTCAAACATAAAATTAAAATCAATTTGTTGACTGAGTGTTGCAAAAGTTTGTGATGAGAATTAAAAAAATGCACTATCTGTAGAGAAAAGATAATTCCATCAGTGTTGAGTCTCCATTCTCCCTGATGTAAAGTGCTGTAGAATTAACTCTCAATTGTTTATGAAAGTCAATGTACAGACAACTGATTTCTGAGAACTTTAGCATACTTTCTATATTTTAATTTCAATTTATATACGGCTTGACAAATGCTGAAGATGATGAAATCTGTGAGATGCTTCTAAGTTATGAGTCTGTGGCAATCTGGAAATTTTAGTGAAGCAATTAAAAGAATCAAGTAAGTGAAAAAAGATGTTTTAACTTTACTTGTGATTTTTTTAACATTTGCAAAGTCTGTAACACTCAAAGAAATACACAAAGCCAAATTCAGGCTGCAATAGAACCTTGGTAGTTGATACCCTTTAATTTGAATTCCTTGGTAACTCAAACTAGTTTCAGTAATTGTAAAAAAAAGGCAAACACTCTAATTGTAATGTAGCGTTCTGCACAGTGATTGTCTGACCATTGATTGTATGTAACCATGTTTGTTCTAGACACTAGACATAGTGACTTGGTTTGTTTCAATAATTGATTGAGTCTTTTGAAGTGCTTTAGATATTAATGTCAGTGACAATGAAAGTTGGTTAAAAATAAACAATGAGGAAGGTTAAAACAGACTTTCTGAAGAGGAAGTTGTGATTTTTGTTCGAATACAGGAGAGAAAAAGGCTGAACAGCCAGATGTTATAAATCACTTCGAAGTTATATAAATCATGAGCAACTTACTTGAATGAGTGATGAGCTATTTTGAGCTCACGCAGGAAAGAGCACCGGACGTGTTGAGAGTGCATGATAGTGTAGCATATAAATGCTATTCAAATTAAACACCACAGATTCATAAGAAATAGATGTTAATGTATAGTATACACAAATTTGTTTTCCTTGTGTGAGTGTTTTCTAAATGTTGTAATAGGGTTTTTCTTCATAATACAAGGAAATTATAAACTATAATACAGAATGTTTCCTAACCCCCCCCCCCTCCCGACGACATTCTAACACGGATATTCATTGTCAGATTAGCCACTATCCTCACTGATCAGTCTTAATGAGGCTATATTGTATTTAAAAACTCATTTGATTGCTAACCAACCACTTCCTGTTGGGAGACTGACTAGTGTCAAAATCGGCCAGCCTTTATACCGGTGATGTTCTTTTTGTCTGAATTGTTAATGTGATTCCAGCTGTTCATGTGTGTAACCAGTTCTTTGTTTCAATTTATATGGTAGTACTAGTGACCTGTTTTCATCACTGGTTCCTCGCTGTTGGAATTTATCTATGAGATAGAAAAAAGAATTATTTCTCAGCTCCTTAGATAATATTATAATTTAGGTTAATGACAGGTGAACATTTAAAGAGGGGACCAAAGGAAAGGTTAAGATGTTTAGCCAAGCCAATATAATTTATTTAAAATTAACAAAGATACATTCTACCAAATTCCTGTAATACTAAGCCTTATTAATGACTAGAATATGATGAATGAAACTGTGACTGCATTTCTTTAAGAACTTGGTTCAATCTAGGAATAGAAAAGTTCATCCGTTAGTATGTTTTTAATGCAACTATTTTGAAGTTTCTTTGTAGAAAACTCTTGTTTACATACATATAAGGAAGCATAGTAGCAACTTTCTGATATCAGATTTGAAACAATTATTTACAAGGACTTAGAAGTCTTAAGTTTGGAACATGTGAAACAACTGTTGGTAGTGGTGGAAGTTGCATTTCAGGTTTTACTATTCCACAGTTCACATTACAAGCCATAATACAAACCTGTCATTTTTAAGGACAATAAATTCTTAAATGTCCATTTAAATTCACTATGGTATGTTTCCAAGACCTCTTTGTTAATTAAATAACCTGCTTTATTTTTCTAGCTATTGAATTCAACCTCTGGAAAAACATGTCATTCTTAGCAAGGTGATTTGGGAACAGAACATCATCTTGCAGTTTCTATGAACTTTAAGTTGCAAACCCCTGATATGTCTACAGATATCATGGATAGATTGGTTTTGGCTTTGCAACTTGACATTCAATTGCCAGAAATCTGTAATAAATGCAAATGTAAATAACCATGCAGTATCATTCAGGATTTTATATACTATACACACATTCTTTCAGCTGCCAAACTCACTTTGAAAATTGTGCCCTGCACTTAGCTACCTTTCTAAGGGTACAGCATTTCATGGTACTCAGATTCTGAACATTTCCAAAATGTTGAGGGTAAGCCCTGGAGACCAAATACCATTAACAAGCTTCATAACATCAATCACAGAATCCATATCCAAGGAAGATCTACACACGGCATGCACAATTTATAGGTACTTTTAAAGTTAAAATTTCTCCCATAAATTCATGAAAAATATCTGAGTTTTATAGTGGATTCCTTCTGCTCCCTCGTGCGTGCTAATAATTATTCGTCTGTAATACAAATATTTTTATCAACACCTCTTGATAAATAATAGCAATTGTGCAACATCATTTATATCAGAGCTTTTATTAGTAGTAATGGAACAGTATTTAAATTGGACAATTTATAATTTCAAATGTGATATGTTTTTATCTATTGGTTAAATTCTTAGTCACTGATTTGCAAGATGCACTTATCTTTTCTTTTGTGAGAGCATTAAATCTCACAATCTTTAAGCAGACAGTGTTTAACACATCCTCTATCAGAGAAAGCTATGTTACTTTTAGCAATGTTGTATGATATATAACTTGCATGTGTGACTGCTTTTTTAGAACAATTTACAATCTTTAAAATACCTTGCAAACCTGACAATTTTGTGTGCAGATCTGCTTCTATTCCCTTACTTCTTTGGTCATGGCTTTAAAGCAAAAATATCCAGAAATGTAGAAAATATCCTAGAAATGTTGTGATAAAAATGCAGTTTTGTCACTGATGAGACAGTATTTATCCTTTAAAACTGTGAAAAAGCACTTCATTCATCTTTGGAATCATGGAATGTTTTCTGATATATCTTACAACTGAAAGGTTATCACAATGTGTAGAGTAAAACTAGTAAACCAACAATACCAAGACAGGTCTGAATAAAGAAACGTTTTGATGCCTAGTTGAGGTGGAAGAGGAGGAGGCTTTGTTGCCAGTTTTATTCTTTGCTATAATCTTAGCAGCAACCAATACCTCATCCTCAACATAACATTCCAATATCTAAAACAAGTCAATAAATTTTTATATTGTCATTAATACAAAACAAAAGAGAGGAAAATTTAGAGCCTGCATTTTTTTATTCTTCAAATTAGGTACTATGTTGTTCCGGCTTAAAAGAGTATTTCAGGAGGCAGCAACTGGACAGAGGGCTATAGTTTGCGAAATAATCAGCAGTTGAAGACTCAAAATTTATGTATTTAATTAAATTTAGATATTTAAATGAATTTTCCATGCTTTACATAAATCCTCTTGACACTTCAATAAAAGACTGCAGCTTTGTCTCACAGTTTTCAGACAATTTAAACCTGTATTTTTCACTAGTATTTATTGACATCTCTGAATAGTGGAATCTACAAACAATGGGACATTTCGTGTCCACTGTCTGATGATTTTAATTTTAATTTATAAAAAATTAATGAAATATTTATTTTGATGGGAATTTTAATGATAAAATGAGCCAGAAAAATTAAATTATGAAACATCTACTAGAGGTAAAGGTTGGAGCAGAAAAAGCCCTATGAATTATATCAGTTGATTTCTTAACACCTAATTTAGCAGTATGTTATGTTTACATCTGTTTTCAAATGCACTTTGCTATACATTAAATATAGTTTTTTATTTGATAAAAATTATGTAATAACAGAAGGTTAATTCAAAAGCTACATTTTCATAGAATTGTGTCACTTTCTGCAAAGTATAGTAGCAGTAAGTTAAATTATTTAATTTCCTAATATATTTCATGATAAATATATCTAATGTATTGTTTTGTTAATAATTTAAGTTAACTAGGCTATTTAATAAAATTTATTTGAAATTAAACTTCTGTTGCCAATTCTTTTATTAAAAACTTTATATATTGCAGTAATATTTTTTTCTACCATCTACTTCTTTAAAAATTTTACGCAATAGGAAATTCCATTTGCACTTTAAAACTTTTTTAGACAAGATTGTTATACAGCTCTCATTTAAAATAAGTGTTTGCTCTAAAAAACACAATTCAATAAACTTTGACAATATAGATACTAGTTACGCCCTAAACTCCGGAGTTTAGTTAGATCCTACATAAAATCTTCATTTTAACACAATAATATTATCTTCATTATATAATAATCATTGAATAATAAATACGAATGATAAATAATCTATGAATTAATAATAAATTAAATTCACTATTCATAATTTTAGTTGATAGAATTTTCTGTGGAATTAAAGTGGGTGGTTTCGTAGTCTGTATCACTGTATCTCACTATATCTGTATACAGGCTGTATTTGTTGGAAGAAATAAGGTACCTAATATTGCTACCTAGCCCTTCCAGATTTTCCTTAGTGAACTAATTTTGGTACAGCTCATGCTTTAAAAACCTGGATAAATTTCAACACAAAACTATAATTAATTATCATTTAAATTAAAATTTCTTTTTTGCAAAAGCATTTTACTGGCAATAAGTTAAGAGTTGAAATGCTCTTTTATGTTTTAGATTTCCTTTTGAGAGGTAGTGAAATTTGATAATCTCTAGAATTAAAATACAATTAATCAATATATCAATTATGTTGTATCTCGAAGCAGGACTTGACCTTTATATAACCTTTACCATTTATAACCTTGGTGTGATTCGAACAAAATTTGTTCTGTTTGAGCTAACCTAAACTAGAAAAATATATTACTCAACTTTAAAGGTCTCGACGACATGAGAAGTGCATTCGTGATGCTTGATGACCAATTTTAAATGGGCAAAAACGTTAAAAACATGTAACAAAATTTATGAAGTAGGTTTCCTAAAAGGTGTGACCATTTGAGATACACCTATATCTATCGTTACACGAAATAAGATTAAAAATTTTAATGTTTGAAATATTGATAACCAGAGTATTCAATCATTCTCTTTGTATGGATTTACAGGTTCGGCATGTAGTTAGTTTTACCAATAACAATTATGTCTAGAATTTAAATATTTGCTTTTTTATTAATATTTTCAGAATAGGTATAGCAGAAAAATTTTATTTTGAGAGTTGTAAATAAAATAATGGAAAGACAAACAGCATATTGTTTAAAAAAGTGGTTCTTATTCCATAAAAAAAATTGTATTTTTGTCAAATCACAAATCACATTAGTGTTATAAAATCTGTTTTTTTTTCAAATAACTTTTGGAAACAAAATGAGCAGACAAGATATTCATGTTAATTAAAATATTTTAGTCATTCGCATAACTTTTACCTCAGATTTTTATTTAGTAAAATGATCCCTATTTTAAAAAAAATTATATTATGGTCTTGGTGGAAACTAAGTTGTTACTTATTTTCTATTAGTTTGTGATTTTATAAAATCAAACGTGAAAGTCTTTGAATTTATAAAAAAATATTGTATCTTATAGTGTCATTTATGAATTAATGCTTTCCCTCTGACAAACAAATATGACAGGCGATCTTTTTATTTGTGTAATGTTTAGGTTTCAGTATTTTACTAAATCTTAACTAACTTTAAAAAAGTAATCAGTTGTAGCTTTGTAAGTACATTACAGTTTCTTTCAATGTCATTCACAGAAATAATAAGAAACATGATGTGCTATGCTATATCAAGGGGAAAATGTTGCTGCATTATGGTTACTGTATAAGTAGAGGATTAAAAAGGAATATACAAGTTATTAAGTAGAAATTAACTTTTTTATAATTGTATAATACATTTCTATAACATCTTCCAATATTAGGTGTATTTAACTCTGTATATATTGTTTTAAATTGATATATAGATCAATAGATAAATAGATTTGAAAATATTTCAAATATTACTGCAAGTGCCTGCAGAGTAGCAATGTGATAATAATCCATGTGTTGCATGTCGTATGAATGTTGGTCATTTGATCGTCATGTAAGTTGGTTAGTTGAAGCGTTGGCCATTTGAACTAAATGTTTAAATTTACTTCTATAATAATTTAGTTCTTCATAATTGATTGATTGAGAATAATTCTTATTGGATCCAGCTGGCTATTAGAAATTCAATGTATTGTTAAATTAACAGTAATGACTGGGGTTCTCTTTACTGTTTGAACAATTAGCTTAACCAATTTCACTGCTTTATTTCCATGAGATTGAATGTGTTGCCAACTGAGACTGTAAACTTGCTGTTACAATTCGTGTAGAAAGTAATAAATTTATGCTTTTATAGAAATATTTATGGTGTCCATTTTGTATGCACTTACCTAACTTCCCATTTAATTTGCAATAAAAATACCTAAAAAATTATTTTTAAATCAATAAAAGAAAATTAGACGTAAATACATTGTTCACTTTTCAGATCACATTTCCTTGCTTTTTCTACTAAAAATAGTAGTTATAATAAAGAATTCAGGCTTCATGCTTTATTTTCTTCTTGAAAATCTAAAAAAATCTCAAACATATATGGTTTATTAATTTAAACTAATGTTTACAAGTAAAAATATTCAATAGGGAACCATAACATATACATTATTCACTCTACAAAGATCAATAATATACCTTTCACATGAGAGTGCAATTGGGTATTGATTGTGATAGCATAAATTATCATGAAGCACTTTTAAGAAAGTAAATAGATATTTTTGCAGAAATTTTAGTTTAATTTACATTCACTATCCATATATTCAAGAGTCAGTAAGGAATGAGAAACGTTAATACTTGCAGTTATTATTAATTTAAATTACTGATTGTAAATCTGATTGCATATAAAATTTTAGAATTTTGTTCTTTTGGAAAAAAATCAGTTTAATAAAAAAATTTCTGTCCCAATGGCAATTTTAAAAAATTGATGCTTTAGTCATAAGTTAGATAGCTAGTCTAATGGTTAAAAAGACTACTGTGTGAAGTAATAAGAGAGTAAAATGAATAAAACTCTTTCATGGATGGTAAGGATGAAAAGGAAAATTATTGTAGTTTCATTAGACTGTAAGACTGGAACTTAATAGTCTATAACATTTACTGCCAATGTTAGTTATTTTTAAATATTAATTCTTTTAAAATTAATCACTTAAACAATAGTTTATGACTGTCCGAACTTTAAAGTTCGGATAGTCATAAACTATTGTTAAAGTGATTAATAAGATTCAACGAACGGACTACAAAATTCAAGTCTTTTTAAATATTAAAACTACCTGGATAATGTAAATGCTTGACTAGGATTATTTGCAATATTCTTTTTCAGCAAACTTGTTTTGCAATAGATCATTACATTGTTGAACAATGCAATCAACTATTGCAAAATTAATTTACAAAAAAAGTATTGTTATAAAAACCTCTAAACAAACAACAAAATAACCAGAATTAAATTTAGGTTAATAAATATAAACTGAAGCCTTTTCATTACCATTATTGACATTTTTTAAAATGTAAAAACAAAAATAAAAGTGAAAACCTTAAGAACAGAAATTAAATGAGAAATCAAAAAATGCTGTTCACTATAAAAAAAGATATTTTAAAGAAAATCATATTACCCTTTACCCTCTTCTAGTGATTAGTCAAGTCATGGGTTTTAATGAACTCTCAATATATTACAAACAAAAATTATTTCCAAGGTTTAAGACAATTTTTAGTGATAGTTCCATAAGTATGTTTTAATTTTATTTACAACCTACACAGTTGGTTTAGTGTTGCAAAAACATACTGATTCATATATGTAAGTCAGAAATACAGTACCATTATTTTTAAAGAAAAATAATCTTAAACATATGTCCCTTTATTATAAATGAACATACACACACCTCAAGCAGTTTTCTCCTAAACTCCTACAAAATATAAAAATTATTATTATAAAAAACAAAGTATTCCAACCTTCTATAATCACATGAGCAGTAGGTCAAATTTGTTAAATACATTAGGACAAATAAAGTATATCCAAAATTTAATTATGGCTGTTATTTGTAGATTAAATTCAGGAGCAATTACAAAAACAAAATTCTTATATATGAGTTTGCATATACACCAAGATGGGCTTGTAAAAAGTACACTGGAATCAAATCATTTTAATTAAAAAATAAGTAATTTTACTACTGTTAATGTTTTACTTTATCTTAAATGTTATGTAACTTATTCAAACCTTTTTAGTATCGCAGGAATCCAATAAGGCGTTATCACTATTAATATTCAAACAAATTATTTATTCCTCAATAAGTATTACATTAATTACGTCATTAGACGATAAAATAGTATGATTAAATATATCAATTAAAAACATCTGCCAATCAGCTTGTTTAAAAAAATTAAGAACTGAAAAAAAACGAGTGTTCACCACACCAAAAATATAGTGATTATTAAGAACAAAAAATAATGTACTCAATGTTGTTATTCATCCCTAGAGTCACATTCACGACTTATGTGGCCAGTTTTGCCACAAATGTAGCAAACTTTGCTACCTTCAGGGCAGTCACGAGCCATATGACCGGATTTATTACAATTGTAACATGTTGAATAATTGTTACGAGAATTAGATTCTGGACAATCACGAGCCATATGACCGGGTTTGTTGCAATTGTAGCAAGAAGGTTCGTCAGAACTCTGATTGCAATCTTTAGCAATATGACCGACACCGTTACATCGGTAACACCTATCTTGTTCTTCCTTACACTCACGTGCGAAATGACCAAAACGATTACATTTGTAGCATTTCTCCCTTCCACGTCCACCACCTTGTGGACACTCTCGTGCAAAATGCCCCATGCGGTTACACCTGTAGCATACGCTTGAACTCATCTTTCTCTTTCCTCTCCTCTCTTTCTCTCTCCACCAACAAACTTCTCTCCTGATCAACAATACAAACATAGTTCTTATAAAATGTGTTTATCCTAAAAGCACGGAAAAAATCATACTTCTATTTTCTGTGTTTTGTTTGCACCTTAAGTCAATATTTTGACAACAAGTATACTTTCTCTTGAAAGTATTATAAGAATATTAATGGGTTGCAGTAAATGACAAATAATTAACGATTTTGGTTTCTTTTTAAAATATTTTATGTACTATACAGAAGGGGAACTAGATAACATCAGTTGAAAGCAAAAAATAACCAAATTGTAATACACCTATAAATACAACTATTGCTATAGGCAAAAAAACTACAAAAGTAAATGTGGGTTATATTTTCACCAACATATTTCAACACCTTAAGTAGATTAGAAATTGTATGTATCTGTAATAACACATCCTAATATTTACTAAATTATTCCTGAATTGAACCAAATTTTTGTAAAAATACTCTGTGAGAATTTTTATTATTATTATCTTTTTTTTATTATCACCAAAAAGACTAATGCTTTGAAAAATACTTTAAGGATTTTTAAATTAAAACTGTATACCTCAACTTTCTGAGACGATATATGTAACAATAGAATAATATAGACAAATTCTTATACCTACTTAAAAATAACTTCTGGAATTTTTTTAAAAACTACTTATCATATCATTTGTGGTTAAATTTATTATCTATTTATAAGAAATAGACAGTAATCAATTATTAATTTATGACTATCCTATCTTTATTGAATGTTTTTCAATTCCAATTTTGCAAATGGGTTATGCTACAGAATATTGTTTACACAATTTCATAATTTTTAAAATTTCTATTTATATGGGATTTAGATAGTATATTATTAGACAATATTTTTACTAAATAATATACTAATAATTAGGATTTCGTGATTATATGCTGCAAAATAAAAATAGAACAAATATCAAATAGGAAAATGAACAATATGAAATAGGGATTTGCAAAAAGTAAGCAGATTTTACAGACATAAACAGAAAAACTGCAGTGGTAAAGATAACGGAATCTTAACTAAATACAAAATGTAGCTCCTTCAGAGCTTATCTTCCCTTTAAGATAAGAGAAAAAAACCTCACAGACTAAATCAAGTGATTAAGACAAATAGTGCAAGACCAAAAGATGTGCTAAGTCATAAACCACTCGATCTGACGAACATTGATATATATTATAAACTACGGATTGTTCTGGGCGCACGGCTATTTTTCACAAATTAAGGCGTTTCCTCTGAAGTTAATCACATAGATCAGTCAGGACACTGATCTAACAATGTTAATTTAGTTTTTCCTCAGATACCCTATCAATTTTTCATAATCTCTAATGTTAAAAAACATGACTTTGAAATTTAATTTTGTCTTTTTTCCCACAAAGAGTTGGAACTTTTCCAATCCATCAATTGAGGTTTAATTTTGTATTATTACATATTTTCAATTTTCCAAGATGTTGGAACACAAATTTAGTGATTCTTTCTGTTTAAGATTTGAGTTTGAAACTAACTTTAATAATGCTTTATTCCTGTTGAAGTTTTACAAAGAATTTATCTAAAGCCTTTTCCAATTCCTATCAACACACTATCCTGGATTTCAGTGGACAACTACTTCAGTATTTGTTTTTTGTTGATGACAGTCTAATAGAGCATGAGTCATTACCGATGTCTTCACAGTCATCTTTAAATCATGTAAACCAATCAACACTTGTGTTTCCAATGAACAATCATTCTTCAAATACTTGTTGCCACATTAATATTTCAAGTGTACATTTTTCAATTTACAAAAATACAAACTAATATTCATATGCTCCTCTTTCTGTATACTTAATATTTTGTCACATAGCTTAAAACATCAATAATGTGCAACTAGCGTTTCAAGCAGACTGAAGAAGGGACCATGCCAAAATTTGAGAGTGTTTAACATGTCTTGAAAATTATTTTATTTTTTATGTTAATGCATTTGTTTACTAGCTGAAGTAGTAATACCAGTTAAATAACTTTCTAGCCATCCCCTCGTATTTCAAACTACTCACGTTACAAGCTCCTAAATTTAAAATTTGCCTTAGTATCAATACTCTAGGATCATGTGTAAGACAAAACAAGGACCAATATTTGAACATTCATGATATCTTGGTAAGATAAAACATAAAGTCTGAACCTAAGCTCAGATTTATCTCCTGCAAAAGAAAGGAGACATTGACAATATAAATACTTTTCATTATACAGTAATACCTCGACTTACGCTACCCCGTCTTCCGTGATTCCCAAGTTTTGCGGTTTTAAATCATGCTATCCGAGTTATGCAGAATCTGGCCTGTTTTGGAAGAAAATGCCTAAAATAACTTCTTTTATAGAGCATGAAGATAAAATGTTTCCAAGTTTTAAGGCCGCCAATGGCCGATTGATAGTGATGGTTGGCACAAATACAGCTGACGAATGTAAGTTGCAAACTCTCATAGTTTATCACTCAGAAAATCCTTGGGCATTAAAACTTATTTCTAAAGTTAGTTTGCTCGTGATTTGGAAGTCGAATTGGAAGGCTTAGGTGACAGCTTTCCTTTTTGAGGACTAGTTTGGTCATCATTTCCTACCTCAAGTCGAATGTTACTGTCGGTCTAAACAAATTCCTTTTAAAGTAATTCCTATTAACTGACAATGCACCTAGCCATCCTCCTACTACTTCAACTAATTTCGTCACATGCGTGAAAATGATATTTTTGCCACCAAACCCAAATAGTTTGCTTCAACTGATGGATCAGGGAATCATTCAGACATTTAAAGCTTATCACACAAGAAGATCATTCGCGCATCTGCATGAAGCTATGAGATAGAACAGCGAACTCTCTGTTGAAGATTTTTGGAAACAATTCAATGTCTTAGATCCTTTGAAAATTATTGGAAATTTTTGAATGAAATTTCACAAAAAACTTTGAATGATTGGAAAAGGGTGTGTCTATTTTTTTCGCCACTGAAACTCAAGCAGAATCAGAGCCGGAGTCTAATGAAATTGCTGATGTGATTGAAGTTCTCGGTTTTGCCAGACAACTCAATTTAGAAATGGATAATGCTGACATTCAAGAACTGCTGGAATTACACAACCAGGAGCTGACAATTAATTGATGAGGTCATAGAAATGCGTAAGCAAGAGCAAGATCTTAAAAACGCAGATTCTTTAGACTCAGAAGATGAAATGACGGTTAGAAACTTGAAAAAATGCCTTAGTTTAATTTAGCAAGGATTGCAAATTTTGGAAAACATAGACTCCAGCAATGAGCGTAGATTATATGAAGCCTTCTACGTCAAAATAAATTCTTTTTACTTACTTCTTTGCAATATGTATGTAGTATATAATATAATTTTTTGTTGTATTATGTATTTAAGATTTTTATACATACGTATTTTCCTTCTAAATTATTAGTTTATTTAGTCTTTGGTCCCAATTAAACATGATTCCAATGTGATTGTATGTAGAATTATACCCCGACTTACGCGAATTCGACTTACACGGTTATCGCCCGGTCCCACCTATTGCATAAGTACGGAGTATTACTGAATTTAAATTTGCTCAATAATACAAAATCTTCTCAAAATGTATCTTCACACAAAGTAACTACCTTAAGAACCGGGACAATATAAGGTTCAACTATGTAAGTCAAGATAGCTTATATACACACAAAAAAAAAATCTTAAATCAATGTTAGTTGATTTTAGAATTTTAAATTATTATTAGCATATTATAGATAAAATAGGAATATAGTTACATTTTTTTACTACAAAAAGCGAAGACTGATCCCAATTTTTGGCAAATATATCTAACAAGAATTACATAAATACAAGAAAACTAGAGTTAAATGAAAAAAACATTGCTAAATAGTATATGGCAATCCAAAATTAAATACAAAAGCCAATGTCCTTACTATAGAATTTACAACAGAAGATGTACAAAGGGAAATTGTTAGTATTACATTTACTACTCAACTATAGTACAACTCCAATTATCTGAATTCCGACTATCCGAATAGCTTTCAACTTTTCAGAAAAAAACTAAGACAGTGATTTGTAAAATAATAAATGGTGTATAATAAGAAGTGTAGGCGCACCGCCAATATATTTGGATGCTAGTTCACTGTCTCAGTTCAGTTCTGTATAGTTGGCTGACAACTGACAGTTACTGTGTGTCTTTGATTCTCATCAGTTTGTAGTTTTGTTTATGAATTTCGTTGTTTACCATGGCTTCTAAATGAAAACGAGTTGGTGATTCGACAATGGTCAAGTGACCGAAAGATAAAATTAATTGCACCTAATGGTGGAATAATTGTTTACAATTAAATATATATAAAATACGTTTTCTTGTTTAATAATTTTAAACATTATCGGTTATTCAAATACAAGAATATTTATTAATTTATATTCAAAGCTTTTCGTTGGTAAAAAAAATAGCTTACATTATTGTAATTTTCATTCCTGATGATGTTGGTACTATTTACCAACGAAAAGCTTTGAATATAAATTAATAAATATTCTTGTATTTGAAAAACCTATGTTGTTTTAAAATATATATATATTCACACTGGAGAATAACATGAAGGAATGGTAAAAGTAAATACACAGAAGAAAGTTAAAAATTATGTGATCATAGAATGTAAAACACATGTCAAAATATTTACAGTCTTGCTTTTGGAAATTGATCTAGATAGGGCAAAATTGAATCTAGAAGAACTATTTAAGGTATAATATGAAAACAAAATGTCCTAATATAAATAATTCATGATTATTTATAAGGTTTTTATGCTTTTTTCAAGTTTAACTTTTGAATGCAATATGTTTACATATAACACAAAATTTATTGGGCTTAGAATTTATTTGTTTTGGTTTTTCTAGAAAATATAAGTTTATACCCAAAGGCTACAAAACAATTAAAAAGGGTTAGGGATTTTTTTCTTATCTGTACTAATATTGGTTATTATTTGTAACTTTTCCAATTGTGATAACATTTTATAACTTCGTATATTTTCAAGCACAGATATAATTTTTTTGCTACATCTTAGAAATAAATTTCGAGTTTTAAGTTGGTAGTACTGTACTTAGCTTAGAAGTACACATTAACAGAACACTAGTTTGGTCAGTGGACCCTATTTTTGCTCAACGTATAAGTAACCATGTATAGTTGCGTGTAAAAATATAATTTGAAAGACAATTGCTCACAAACACACATTCAAAGGCAGGTTTTGATCTCACATTTCCTAGATTGCTTTGATTTGTTGTACAAGTTGTTACAGCCAAGATTAGTCAGAACGTTAAATTTTAAATTTTTTTGAGATTCTTGGTTTTTGAGTTACAAGCTTATAATAATCCAAAATTTATGTATCTTAAAACCAAGATTATAGCACATAGAGTGCTGAAATGTGTCTCAATCTTTTACATTTGAAATCCTCTTTCATTTGATATGTCACTTGAGTGTATTTAATATATTTAGAATTTTTTTACACCTCCAAAAAAAAAACTTTAAATACTTCCCCTTTGATGTTTTAAATGTTATTTGCACTATAACTGACTACATCCATGGAAAATTTCAGAGTGGGATACAAATGGGTTTTAATTTTTATTAATATTTTGATATCAGAGTACTCAACGACTATGGATCAGTTTCGTTCATAGGAACCTAGTATCGAACCTCAATATAAACGTTCTAATTCTCCTGCTTTGACGTTTTTATTGTTTTATTATAAATTATACACTAATTACAGAGGCCTACAAATTTAAGTGAGGTAGGATTGAATTAAAGTAAACTGTAAACATTATGTAATGTGTTAACAGATTATTATGGCCTGATTATTACATACTAGACAGTATAGTTTGCCATAAGTCTAACAATGTATATTACAATAATCAAAAAAGGGATGACTTAAAGTTAGTTGTTGTAATAATAAATTAAATACTAAGATAATTAAAAATGTGTTTATATGTCAAAGGGGGATTATTTTAGGTTTTTCAAAAAGTTTTTGGCGGTTTTTAAAAAAATCCAAAATGCATCAAATACACTCATGCGACATATTAAATTAAAGAGCATTTCAAATGTAGAAGGTAGACACAAATTTCAGATTCATGTGTTTTAGTTATGCAATTTTAAAAATTTCAAAACATGTCCAAAAACTTTAATTTTTACATTTTTAAAAGCTTGTAGTTCAAAAAACCAAAGTCAGAGAAACCTAAAATTGTACATTTTAGCCATTCTTGGATGGTTCAACAATGAAAATTTCTGCCTCTTAATTATTTATTTTCTGTCAACATATTTCTGTCTTTATAATTTCTATCTACATAATATGATGCAAGTTATCATGACACCCCAGGGAGAGAGCTGGTTAAATTAACCATTCACTTTATCAAAGCAGCTACAAGTAGACAACTGTATTATAAATTATGAACTGTATATTTGATAAAATATATTATTTATTAAGTTCTCAATTAGGTTAGGCTTTGATAGAAACATAAAATACTAAATTATGATTAAACTATTAAACATTAAGAGATAAAACATTACTATTTTCACACCATAGTCAATTTTTTTTCACATAGGTTTTTGTGGAACAGCATAATCATAAATAGAGGATAAAATTTATTTAATTACGACTTTTAAACATGACATCATTTTATACACCTCTTTATTAATTTATTTATATATTTACTGCGCTATGTTTTCCTACATTAGTATAAAGCTATATTAAAATACAGCTGTAAACTATCTGGTTAGGATATACTTTATTTAAAAAAATATATGTTGTGTAAGATTAAGAAATGGAAAATCAAATAAACTAGTTAAACCAAATGGTTAGCCTCTATATCATGTGTATTGCTAAGAAAGATTCAGAATGATTGTTGTTTAAAAAAAGGTAATTTGTAAAGTGCAGTAGTTTCCTTAATATCATTTCAATATAACACACACATGCACGCGGTTCACACACACCCACACACACATGCACGCGGTGCACACACCCACACACAAAACAATTGCATTTCATTTTTGGTGGTAAATTAAATCTCATATAGAGGGTTTTGGAAATTTTATTTTCACATTACTACAACCTATTTATATAATTATACAAATATACCAAGAATGTACAAGATTTAGTCAATTTGGATATAAGAAAAATAAATTAACATTAAACTAAAATGCTTCCTCCATCAGAGATATTGAACAAGCATTATTATTCAATAATAATATGTTAACTAATAGCTCGTAGAATAATAACTTATTAAGAGTGAGATAAGTTTATTATTTTTTTCAACTAAACTTATCTTAACAAGATATTTTCTTGATATATTGCAGAATTCATAAATAATTATTTAATGTTGTATGTAATAGTGTTTTGTTTTATAACTTTCAGTTTATAGTGGCAAGTGTCAGTGAATTTAGGTTAGGTTGGTATTTTTTTCAACTAAACCTATCCTAACAAGATATTTTCTTGATATATTGCAGAATTCATACATAATTATTTAATGTTGTATGTAATAGTGTTTTGTTTTATAACTTTCAGTTTATAGTGGCAAGTGTCAGTGAATTTAGGTTAGGTTGGTATTTTTTTCAACTAAACCTATCCTAACAAGATATTTTCTTGATATATTGCAGAATTCATACATAATTATTTAATGTTGTATGTAATAGTGTTTTGTTTTATAACTTTCAGTTTATAGTGGCAAGTGTCAGTGAATTTAGGTTAGGTTGGTATTTTTTTCAACTAAACCTATCCTAACAAGATATTTTCTTGATATATTGCAGAATTCATAAATAATTATTAAATGTTGTATGTAATAGTGTTTTGTTTTATAACATTCAGTTTATAGTGGCGTGTCAGTGTATTTAGGTTAGGTTGGTATTTTTTTCAACTAAACCTATCCTAACAAGATATTTTCTTGATATATTGCAGAATTCATAAATAATTATTTAATGTTGTATGTAATAGTGTTTTGTTTTATAACTTTCAGTTTATAATGGCAAGTGTCAGTGAATTTAGGTTAGGTTGGTATTTTTTTCAACTAAACCTATCCTAACAAGATATTTTCTTGATATATTGCAGAATTCATAAATAATTATTGAATGTTGTATGTAATAGTGTTTTGTTTTATAACTTTCAGTTTATAGTGGCAAGTGTCAGTGAATTTAGGTTAGGTTGGTATTTTTTTCAACTAAACCTATCCTAACAAGATATTTTCTTGATATATTGCAGAATTCATACATAATTATTTAATGTTGTATGTAATAGTGTTTTGTTTTCTAACTTTCAGTTTATAGTGGCAAGTGTCAGTGAATTTAGGTTAGGTTGGTATTTTTTTCAACTAAACCTATCCTAACAAGATATTTTCTTGATATATTGCAGAATTCATAAATAATTATTTAATGTTGTATGTAATAGTGTTTTGTTTTATAACATTCAGTTTATAGTGGCGTGTCAGTGTATTTAGGTTAGGTTGGTATTTTTTTCAACTAAACCTATCCTAACAAGATATTTTCTTGATATATTGCAGAATTCATAAATAATTATTTAATGTTGTATGTAATAGTGTTTTGTTTTATAACTTTCAGTTTATAATGGCAAGTGTCAGTGAATTTAGGTTAGGTTGGTATTTTTTTCAACTAAACCAATCCTAACAAGATATTTTCTTGATATATTGCAGAATTCATAAATAATTATTTAATGTTGTATGCAATAGTGTTTTGTTTTATAACATTCAGTTTATAGTGGCAAGTGTCAGTGAATTTAGGTTAGGTTGGTATTTTTTTCAACTAAACCTATCCTAACAAGATATTTTCTTGATATATTGCAGAATTCATACATAATTATTTAATGTTGTATGTAATAGTGTTTTGTTTTATAACTTTCAGTTTATAGTGGCAAGTGTCAGTGAATTTAGGTTAGGTTGGTATTTTTTTCAACTAAACCTATCCTAACAAGATATTTTCTTGATATATTGCAGAATTCATACATAATTATTTAATGTTGTATGTAATAGTGTTTTGTTTTCTAACTTTCAGTTTATAGTGGCAAGTGTCAGTGAATTTAGGTTAGGTTGGTATTTTTTTCAACTAAACCTATCCTAACAAGATATTTTCTTGATATATTGCAGAATTCATAAATAATTATTAAATGTTGTATGTAATAGTGTTTTGTTTTATAACATTCAGTTTATAGTGGCGTGTCAGTGTATTTAGGTTAGGTTGGTATTTTTTTCAACTAAACCTATCCTAACAAGATATTTTCTTGATATATTGCAGAATTCATAAATAATTATTTAATGTTGTATGTAATAGTGTTTTGTTTTATAACTTTCAGTTTATAATGGCAAGTGTCAGTGAATTTAGGTTAGGTTGGTATTTTTTTCAACTAAACCTATCCTAACAAGATATTTTCTTGATATATTGCAGAATTCATAAATAATTATTTAATGTTGTATGTAATAGTGTTTTGTTTTATAACTTTCAGTTTATAGTGGCAAGTGTCAGTGAATTTAGGTTAGGTTGGTATTTTTTTCAACTAAACCTATCCTAACAAGATATTTTCTTGATATATTGCAGAATTCATAAATAATTATTTAATGTTGTATGTAATAGTGTTTTGTTTTATAACATTCAGTTTATAGTGGCAAGTGTCAGTGAATTTAGGTTAGGTTGGTATTTTTTTCAACTAAACCTATCCTAACAAGATATTTTTTCTTGATATATTGCAGAATTCATAAATAATTATTTAATGTTGTATGCAATAGTGTTTTGTTTTATAACATTCAGTTTATAGTGGCAAGTGTCAGTGAATTTAGGTTAGGTTGGTATTTTTTTCAACTAAACCTATCCTAACAAGATATTTTCTTGATATATTGCAGAATTCATAAATAATTATTTAATGTTGTATGTAATAGTGTTTTGTTTTATAACATTCAGTTTATAGTGGCAAGTGTCAGTGAATTTAGGTTAGGTTGGTATTTTTTTCAACTAAACCTATCCTAACAAGATATTTTCTTGATATATTGCAGAATTCATAAATAATTATTTAATGTTGTATGTAATAGTGTTTTGTTTTATAACATTCAGTTTATAGTGGCAAGTGTCAGTGAATTTAGGTTAGGTTGGTATTTTTTTCAACTAAACCTATCCTAACAAGATATTTTCTTGATATATTGCAGAATTCATAAATAATTATTTAATGTTGTATGTAATAGTGTTTTGTTTTATAACATTCAGTTTATAGTAGCAAGTGTCAGTGAATTTAGGTTAGGTTGGTATTTTTTTCAACTAAACCTATCCTAACAAGATATTTTCTTGATATATTGCAGAATTCATAAATAATTATTTAATGTTGTATGTAATAGTGTTTTGTTTTATAACATTCAGTTTATAGTGGCAAGTGTCAGTGAATTTAGGTTAGGTTGGTATTTTTTTCAACTAAACCTATCCTAACAAGATATTTTCTTGATATATTGCAGAATTCATAAATAATTATTTAATGTTGTATGTAATAGTGTTTTGTTTTATAACATTCAGTTTATAGTGGCAAGTGTCAGTGAATTTAGGTTAGGTTGGTATTTTTTTCAACTAAACCTATCCTAACAAGATATTTTCTTGATATATTGCAGAATTCATAAATAATTATTTAATGTTGTATGTAATAGTGTTTTGTTTTATAACATTCAGTTTATAGTGGCAAGTGTCAGTGAATTTAGGTTAGGTTGGTATTTTTTTCAACTAAACCTATCCTAACAAGATATTTTCTTGATATATTGCAGAATTCATAAATAATTATTTAATGTTGTATGTAATAGTGTTTTGTTTTATAACATTCAGTTTATAGTGGCAAGTGTCAGTGAATTTAGGTTAGGTTGGTATTTTTTTCAACTAAACCTATCCTAACAAGATATTTTCTTGATATATTGCAGAATTCATAAATAATTATTTAATGTTGTATGTAATAGTGTTTTGTTTTATAACTTTCAGTTTATAATGGCAAGTGTCAGTGAATTTAGGTTAGGTTGGTATTTTTTTCAACTAAACCTATCCTAACAAGATATTTTCTTGATATATTGCAGAATTCATAAATAATTATTTAATGTTGTATGTAATAGTGTTTTGTTTTATAACTTTCAGTTTATAGTGGCAAGTGTCAGTGAATTTAGGTTAGGTTGGTATTTTTTTCAACTAAACCTATCCTAACAAGATATTTTCTTGATATATTGCAGAATTCATAAATAATTATTTAATGTTGTATGTAATAGTGTTTTGTTTTATAACATTCAGTTTATAGTGGCAAGTGTCAGTGAATTTAGGTTAGGTTGGTATTTTTTTCAACTAAACCTATCCTAACAAGATATTTTCTTGATATATTGCAGAATTCATAAATAATTATTTAATGTTGTATGTAATAGTGTTTTGTTTTATAACATTCAGTTTATAGTGGCAAGTGTCAGTGAATTTAGGTTAGGTTGGTATTTTTTTCAACTAAACCTATCCTGTTGGTATTTTTTTCAACTAAACCTATCCTAACAAGATATTTTCTTGATATATTGCAGAATTCATAAATAATTATTTAATGTTGTATGTAATAGTGTTTTGTTTTATAACATTCAGTTTATAGTGGCAAGTGTCAGTGAATTTAGGTTAGGTTGGTATTTTTTTCAACTAAACCTATCCTAACAAGATATTTTCTTGATATATTGCAGAATTCATAAATAATTATTTAATGTTGTATGTAATAGTGTTTTGTTTTATAACTTTCAGTTTATAATGGCAAGTGTCAGTGAATTTAGGTTAGGTTGGTATTTTTTTCAACTAAACCTATCCTAACAAGATATTTTCTTGATATATTGCAGAATTCATAAATAATTATTTAATGTTGTATGTAATAGTGTTTTGTTTTATAACTTTCAGTTTATAGTGGCAAGTGTCAGTGAATTTAGGTTAGGTTGGTATTTTTTTCAACTAAACCTATCCTAACAAGATATTTTCTTGATATATTGCAGAATTCATACATAATTATTTAATGTTGTATGTAATAGTGTTTTGTTTTCTAACTTTCAGTTTATAGTGGCAAGTGTCAGTGAATTTAGGTTAGGTTGGTATTTTTTTCAACTAAACCTATCCTAACAAGATATTTTCTTGATATATTGCAGAATTCATAAATAATTATTTAATGTTGTATGTAATAGTGTTTTGTTTTATAACATTCAGTTTATAGTGGCAAGTGTCAGTGAATTTAGGTTAGGTTGGTATTTTTTTCAACTAAACCTATCCTAACAAGATATTTTTCTTGATATATTGCAGAATTCATAAATAATTATTTAATGTTGTATGCAATAGTGTTTTGTTTTATAACATTCAGTTTATAGTGGCAAGTGTCAGTGAATTTAGGTTAGGTTGGTATTTTTTTCAACTAAACCTATCCTAACAAGATATTTTCTTGATATATTGCAGAATTCATAAATAATTATTTAATGTTGTATGTAATAGTGTTTTGTTTTATAACATTCAGTTTATAGTGGCAAGTGTCAGTGAATTTAGGTTAGGTTGGTATTTTTTTCAACTAAACCTATCCTAACAAGATATTTTCTTGATATATTGCAGAATTCATAAATAATTATTTAATGTTGTATGTAATAGTGTTTTGTTTTATAACATTCAGTTTATAGTGGCAAGTGTCAGTGAATTTAGGTTAGGTTGGTATTTTTTTCAACTAAACCTATCCTAACAAGATATTTTCTTGATATATTGCAGAATTCATAAATAATTATTTAATGTTGTATGTAATAGTGTTTTGTTTTATAACATTCAGTTTATAGTAGCAAGTGTCAGTGAATTTAGGTTAGGTTGGTATTTTTTTCAACTAAACCTATCCTAACAAGATATTTTCTTGATATATTGCAGAATTCATAAATAATTATTTAATGTTGTATGTAATAGTGTTTTGTTTTATAACATTCAGTTTATAGTGGCAAGTGTCAGTGAATTTAGGTTAGGTTGGTATTTTTTTCAACTAAACCTATCCTAACAAGATATTTTCTTGATATATTGCAGAATTCATAAATAATTATTTAATGTTGTATGTAATAGTGTTTTGTTTTATAACATTCAGTTTATAGTGGCAAGTGTCAGTGAATTTAGGTTAGGTTGGTATTTTTTTCAACTAAACCTATCCTAACAAGATATTTTCTTGATATATTGCAGAATTCATAAATAATTATTTAATGTTGTATGTAATAGTGTTTTGTTTTATAACATTCAGTTTATAGTGGCAAGTGTCAGTGAATTTAGGTTAGGTTGGTATTTTTTTCAACTAAACCTATCCTAACAAGATATTTTCTTGATATATTGCAGAATTCATAAATAATTATTTAATGTTGTATGTAATAGTGTTTTGTTTTATAACATTCAGTTTATAGTGGCAAGTGTCAGTGAATTTAGGTTAGGTTGGTATTTTTTTCAACTAAACCTATCCTAACAAGATATTTTCTTGATATATTGCAGAATTCATAAATAATTATTTAATGTTGTATGTAATAGTGTTTTGTTTTATAACATTCAGTTTATAGTGGCAAGTGTCAGTGAATTTAGGTTAGGTTGGTATTTTTTTCAACTAAACCTATCCTAACAAGATATTTTCTTGATATATTGCAGAATTCATAAATAATTATTTAATGTTGTATGTAATAGTGTTTTGTTTTATAACATTCAGTTTATAGTGGCAAGTGTCAGTGAATTTAGGTTAGGTTGGTATTTTTTTCAACTAAACCTATCCTAACAAGATATTTTCTTGATATATTGCAGAATTCATAAATAATTATTTAATGTTGTATGTAATAGTGTTTTGTTTTATAACATTCAGTTTATAGTGGCAAGTGTCAGTGTATTTAGGTTAGGTTGGTATTTTTTTCAAAATTGAGAAACTCTTTATAATTTCTAACTTTTTAAATATATATTTAGAATGTATGAAAACTTGAAACTTTAACCATTATGAAAATTAGAAAATATTTGGGGAGTTTGGATTAAGAAACTTTATTATTTACTTTTCTTTCTTTTATCAAATTCAAACTAACTGTGAAACTTTTAGAAACTTTAAAAAATTAATTGTATTGCAGTGCTACATTTTCTATTGTTCTGGAAGTTAGGGTGATACCACTCTGGTCTTGCATGATAATATAACAATGTACTTGATTTTAAGAAAAAAAGTTTATTATAATCTTTAATTTTTTGCAATGTCATATAATTTGCATGAAAAGTATGCCTCCTTCAAAACAACGCAACTGTTACTTTAGATAAACGAATTAGTTCATTTTATGTTGATTCTTATTTAATTCTTGATCATAGTTGCAAATTAAAATTTCTAATAAATAAGAAAATATTTACAAAACGTACCTATTTGGCTGAAACTTAACCACCTAGAATAATCATACATCCACATTTTTAGTTGTATTATTGGAGCTGGTGTTCATAGTATTCTGTTTTCAAATTATGTAAATCTACTTCAACACAAGTACATTCGTTATATTATATGATATTTTTTTTTTATAAGCAAACCGAACTTATACAGTATATTGGTGGGTATATTATATAAAAAATAGTTATTTATGTATATATTATTGTACTATAAAATAGAATATTGTTTATAGAGAAATTGTTATACAATTTTATGTGTTTATTACATCAAAGTTTACAAATTTTAACCATTATCTATGTTTTGCAACACTTGAAATTACTTGTCTTTTTAAATTTTTATGATAACTGAACCAAAGATAATTTTTTATTTTAATAAATCAACGTTTGGGCAACTAGTTTGTTGCCCTTTTCAAGCCTGAAAATAATCTTACATTGCTTTTAATTGTACATGACAAAATACTCAAGGTTTACATATTGAAATGTTTACATTTTGAGTTCTTAAATGAACATTAATTACTTGTTTTTTGTTAGAATGTATTTTTTACTATTATGTAAGAAATCAAATCAAAATTAGAGTAGACTTGAATTTATCCTATAGTAAATAGTTCATTCACTAGAATAATTTTTAAAGCAAACATGTAAAAAGCACATACACATAATATAGATATGTTATAGCTATATTCAAAAGTATTTTAAAATAGTGCTTGGTTTTGTAATAAAAATGTGATTTCAAAGAATTTCGTTATATAAACCTATTTTTGTCTTTACCTAAATTTTCAAGGTATCAACACTAAATTTAATTTTTTTTAATGTTTCTGAAGACTTTCTATGTCATCATGTTCTTTTCCCAATATCGATTCCAAAAATAAAAATATTTACTATTAATATTTACTATAAATATCATTATTATTATATCGAAATCTATAGTAATCAGATACATTATAGCTATATTGTAAATAACATAAGTGTTCCAAAAACAATGCTAAGATTTTCAATTAACGATACTGTAAAACAATTTAATTCGTAAAAGACTGAGACATCGTGCCTACAAAATTCAATTACGATATCACATTAAACCCAACAATTGCCTTAAAAGTACAGACTGTGATGCTAAATAAGATTGATATTGATTCCAATTTTCTTTATAGAATGCTGTTCTCAGGCGAAGCTACATTTTATACAAATGGTGTTAGTCATCCCAATTGTCAGGTATGGGGTTTACAATTCAACGAGTGAAAGATGGCAGCCCACCGCAATACCATCAGGAAGTTCATGACAGACTAAACAACAAATTTCCTAATAGTTGAATAGGCAAGAGATGTGCCTATTCTTTGCCCTCTCAGGAGTACTGTTTTGAAATCTTTAGGGCCTTTTTAATGGGGTTACTTAAAGAACATTGTGTAAGTCGAAAACATTCGCGATTTCAATCATAAATAGTGAATTTCAACAGCCATTCCAAAAGGAACACAAAAGATGGTACTAACCCTTGGCAAGAAATCGATTACCGCTCAGATGTCTGTAGATCAAATAAAGCTCACATCAAAACATACTATAAAAAAAAAATTTCTTCTATTTGTCATGTAAATCATTTAGTTATCTTAGCAGTCTATCAGTAACGATTGTTTAAAATCCTGTCATTCTTTTTGGAACATCCTTTATTGCATAGTAGTATAGTGTTAACATATTACAGTAATTTCTTAAGAATTATTTCATTAAGGTCTATATTTATAAAGATATCTATTTTTCAGAGATGACAAAGTGAGGCTTAGCCACTATTTATGTTTTGAAGCCTTAAAATCACATGTTTCTTGCTTAGAAATTATTATTGAGTATGTAAATAAAAAAATGGATTGGACACTTGATTAATTGTTGACCATTTTCTTTCTCACAATTTCAATATATGCTGGTTTTAAGTTTCCTTTATTTTAGGGGGATAAACGTATATGGAAGAATAAATGAGGCAACAACTTTTGTTATCAAATTCCAGTTTATTTTAAAAATTAAAACCAAAATACATTTTGTTTAAAAATATGCCATGAAAATGAATTTATTTTGAGAATATATTGAGTTTTTACAATATTTTGGCTATTTCCTTTTTCCATGTCATCAATATTGGCTAAAACAATTATACCAGGCAATGCATATAAAAAAATTAGAAACTGCTCACACTCTAAAAACTATAAATATATATCACCAAAAGACCAGAGCTAGATTTGGAAGGATTTAGGTGTGCAGTAACAGTAATACTTCACCATTGGTTTTCCACCTTCGATTTTTATTATAAAGATGTATTAAAAATATATGTCCAAAGTAAGTCTAAATTTGGTATTAAAAAAAAGGAAATAAACTTTAGCAACAGAAGGTAACTTATTAACAAGCGAAGAGGTAAAAGCTGAATTTTAATTCAGGCTATATTTTTGCTACCTCATACAGAATAAGAAGGCATAGAGTTTCAGGCAAAGCATGGTTAATTATTTTTTTATAAAAACCAAATCTATTTTAACCAAATACTTTATAACAATATTCTAATGTAGCTAAGGCTGCGAACATACAGAAGGCAACTGGTGATCACAAACTTGAGTTGCTTTTTCACAGTGTGTAGAGTTGAAAGCACATAATCATAGTGAAATTATAGCAATGCGACTAGCGAGTGACACAGAAACTAGAGTTGCTCCGGTCACGACATGCTGTGAACTCCTTGCTCAGTTTCTCAGTTGCCAGCAATATCTGATGTGTTGTGTATGCGTTTCTCAAGAGTGCTCCTATATTTGAATAATAATTATTTTTATTTGTATTTTTGTGTCTGTTTTTTGAGTAGTCTTTTATTATACTGCTGCAGTATGTCAGAAAAACAAAATATTGCTTGTCTGGTCATGATTTGTTTATCCAAGATTTAAAATCGGGGTAAAAATATAGTCTTAACGGCGTTGATTTTTTCCAATTTTATTTTCTCAAGATGTTTTAATCAACATTATACACTGAATTTTTTTGTAACGTTTTTGTAAAATATAATATTTCTTAAAATATAAACAAGGACGGCATCCTCCTCTGACAATGATAAATCTGACAATTAAACAAGCAACTTTACATAAACAATCGTGTAAACCGACTAGAAACTTTTCTAATAGCAACTCAAGTTTACGTAGCGTTGCTGTCACAAATTGCCTTCTGTATGTCTGTGTCCTATTGGGTAATGCAGTCATCAGAAACACAGAAAAAATTGTATTTATTTGCCGTTCCCACTATTCGAATTCAGTGAAAAAAATTATATCAGATGATGCAGAAAATCCTCAAGGATACAAAAAAAAAATTATAAAAACTCTCGCCAACGCCCCAAAAATTGAAAATTTTGGAAAATAGAAATGCCTCCCCTTCCCAGTACAAGTAAAACGTTACTAATTTAACATTTTGGCTTTATTTTTGATGTAATAAATTACAAAGTGCCTTGAAATGTAATTAAATTTGCGGTTTACTCCCAACTTTAACAAACACTATTAGCACCATCACACCATGCTTCACCCAGCACACAACCCTTATACAATTATAAAACTCGTACACACGCCTTATTTTTTGGGGATAATAAGTCGCAAAATTACTCAAAAGGACGAAACAAACACTTAAGACCCTATTCTTTGGACAAAACACAATATTGCATTGAACATTTACACGTCATCTATTTCTATCCCCAAAAACAATATAACTTATGCCGCGCAAAGCGTGTAATTTTTTAGGAGTCATCAGCAAGTTTAATTGCATTTCGAGGCATTTTGCGAGTTACTACATAAAAAAAATAAAGACAATTTAGGCGTTGCTTGATGTAATCATCTTGAATTCACTGATTAAACTAATTTTAAAAATACTTGACTAAGTGAATACGTAGTTGCTTACTTGCTGATGCGTTCAAAAGGAACGAATGTTTTGAAACGCGTCAGCAAGTAAGCAACTACGTATTCACTTGGTTAAGTATTTTTAAAATTAATTTAGGTGGGCCGTGGAGGGGGGAGGAACTGCTATTTTCCATATTTTTAATTTCTAAGGGTAAGCAAAAGTTATTACAATTTTTTTCGTGATCTTAATGACTTTCTGGATTGCTTGGTATAAATTTTTTTACTGATATCGAACACGTAAGAACAGGAAATAAATACCAAAAAATAACAATAACTTCTGCTCATACCTCAAAAATTACAAATTTTGAACAAAATGTATCACCACATGTACAGGGCATGGTATTGGGTACAAAAAGTTCATGCTTTATATAAAACTGTGCCTTTTTGTTCTATGCTGTGCTGCAAAAATTAACCCTATACCGAAAATGTTTTCGACACTTCGTTTATTCATAAGTTAAATTGTGTTGCTAAAGTTTATTTCCTTCTTCTTAATACTGAATCCAGCCTAACTAGATATTTTGTAGCCATATTTAAATATACCTTTATAATAAAAATCGACGGTGATGAACTATGACTATCACGACAGATCTAAAACCTTAGAAATCTAACCCTGAACTTGTAGTGATATATAGTTTCTGTCAAAATATGCAATTTTTTGGGTGTAGCCAGAAGTTTTTGTTATGTTTTCTGAGTTTCTGATGACTTTATGTATTGTCCAGTACAGTTGTTTTTGGACTATTCATTTCCCATTCCAACATAATCTATTTCAGCAAAAAAATTATACTTTGGATGCAGAAAGTCAACAGGAATACAAAACAAATTATAAAAACTTCAACACCCTAAAAATTAGAAATTTTGGAAAATTGCAATTCCTCTCCAATCATTGGCCAAGGCACACGTAAAACGTTACAAATTCAACATTTTGGTTTATTGTGTTGACGTAGCAAATCGCAAAATTCCTCAAATATAATTAAACTTACGGTCAACTGCCAAAAAACTACAAATTTTTATAAAAAAAAAAAATTTTAAGACTTGCTGTCAAAAAAAAAAATAAGATGTGCAACTTTAAAAATTCTATAAAGTTTGTGTGCCGGGTTAAACGTGGTGCTAATAGTCCTGTATTAAAGTTGACTTTCTTTTGAAAATTTGTAATTTTTTGAAAGTCAACAGCAGGTTTAATAACATTTTGAGGCACTTTGGAAGTTGCTACGTACAAAAACATTATGCCAAAATGTTGAATTATTAACATTTTACAAGTCCTAATGGGGGATCGCTATTTTCCAGAACATGAGCATAAGTTTTCATTTTTTTTTTTTTTTTTTGTATTCCTGATGACTTTTTTCATCTCCCAGTATAACTTTTTTCCTAAAACCGATTACTTAGGAACAGAAAATAATACAGTTTTTGCAAATATCGATTGAGTGGTGAAAGGAAATAAATACCAATATTTTATTACAAGTTTAGTTTAAAACAATTATAACTTAATTAATCACAATTTGGTAATTGTGAATTTCAGCGGCCACCTGGGACATATATTGAAAATTGTTCAAAACCACAAAATAGGACTATATGAACAAAAGTTTTTTTTAAATTTTACTCAAAGTTATTTTTTATCAATTTAAAGTTGGGTACAAAATTCAGTGCGGAGCATTGAGTTGTCCATCGTCCGCAGAGTGACACCACGCAAACCTTATGTGTGTAGATATTTGAGAAACAACGTTTTAGCTTAATTTTTATGGTTTTTACATACGTATATTTAAATATACTTATGTATAAGGTCTCCAGTTAGGATAGATTTTGTTTTTAATTTATGCATTACTATATACCTATAAATACCTATTAAAATATACGTAAAAAGTGTCCAGTCAGGATAGATTTGGTTGTGATTTTATACATTACCTAAATGGTTAAATATATAAAATTAGAACCAAATCTATCCTGACTGGATACTAGTGGATAATAGTGCATGGTCTTAAAATTAGGAAATAATGTATGCTGCATTATTGTTAATCTTTACAATCATTACCTAAATGGTTAAATGTATAAAATTAGAACCAAATCTATCCTGACTGGATACTAGTGGATAATAGTGCATGGTCTTAAAATTAGGAAATAATGTATGTTGCATTATTGTTAATCTTCACAATCATTACCTAAATGGTTAAATGTATAAAATTAGAACCAAATCTATCCTGACTGGATACTAGTGGATAATAGTGCATGGTCTTAAAATTAGGAAATAATGTATGCTGCATTATTGTTAATCTTTACAATCATTACCTAAATGGTTAAATGTATAAAATTAGAACCAAATTTATCCTGACTGGATACTCCATAGGTGTATTTCAATATAGATATATAAAATCAACCTTCCCTGGCAATAACAAAAATATTAGGGTAATTATTAAGATAAGTGACTATCAGGCCGATCCTTGAAAATTTTGTTTCCTGATCAATTTGACCTTGCTAAACACGAATTTGAAGTTTTTTTACTGCAAACACATATTTACATTTAAAAAAATAACCTCAACCTGACCTGACTTTGAAGCTTACCTACGTTCTGATCGGCAAAATGTTTTGTCCCTGATAGGTCTGACCTTGCAGCAAGGTGACGAATCGTTCGTGTTCAGCAAGGTGAAATTCATCAGGAAAAAAAAAATTTGCCGATCGGAGCGGTAGTCGCTGATCCTCATAATTACCAATATTATTTATCAATATAGCTTTAAGACATGATTTTGATTCATAAAATTTAGATTGCTAAAACTTCACCTATAGGTGTGACGTCACTGTATCACTCCATGGCCATTGCATAACTTGATGCTATGCATTGCAATTTATACCCAACTGTAAATTGATAAAATGTGTGTAAGTGAATTTCGTGCGTGAAATAGTGTCTGTAAGCGATTGTTTGCTTCTGGTAAGTAGTTTTAATGCGGGATTTTAATAAATCTTTGTGTGTGGTAGAGGGTTAGTTAACGTTGACTTTTGCTATTTCTGCCACCTACAATATTTTGGAATATTGTTCAAAATCACGAAAAAATACGATATCCACGCGAAATAATTAGTCAAAGCATAAAAATTAGTACAAAATGTTTTCTTCTCGGAGCCCTAAGATAGGTCTAAATAGCGTGTACTGTGACGTCAGAGACGTTTGTATCACTCCTCGCCTATTCACAACTTGTGCTTCCGCCAAAAAAAATTTCCCCTACTTTAAACTCCAAAAAAGTAACTTTCCTCAAAGCAAAATAATTTTTTTTTTTGTGGATATCGTACCTTTTCGTGCTTTTGAACAATAATCCAAAATATCATGTGGGGCCGCCGTAATAAATTTCAAGCAATATGACTTGTTATATAAATAAAATTTTAAAAAATCTTGCTCCAAATCGTCGTATTTTGTGGTTTTGAACAATTTTCAATATATATCCCAGGTGGTCGCTAAAACTCACAACTACCCACTATTTAATTATTAGAAAGTTAATACATTATGTTTATATAGGCACATATATAAGTATCATGAATAACTTATCCGCTACAAAAAATGTGGGTAAAAATGCTGAAGCTCGGCCACCTACAATATTTTGGGAAATTGTTTAACACCACCAAATAGGATGATATCCACAAGAATTTTTTTTTATTGACCTAGGAAAGTTACTTTTTTTCAATTTAAAGTAGAGTAAAAAATTCAGCGTGGATCTAGAAGTTGTGAATGGGCACGGAGTGATACAAATGCTTCGTGATATCACAACTGTATTTCGTGTTTTAGCAATCTAAACTTTATATAAGAAAAACTAGTCTTTAAGCTATATTGATAACTATTATTTTTGTTACTGCCAAAGAAGGTGAATTTTATATATTTATATTGAAATATACTTATGAAGTATCCAGTCAAGATAGATTTGGTTCTAATTGTATAAATGTAACCATTTAGGTAATGTATAAAATTAAAACCAAATCTAACCTGACTGGACACTTTTTAGGTATATTTTAATATCGGTATACAGTAATGTATAAATTTAAAACCAAATCTATCCTAACTGGAGACTTTATAAGTATATTTAAATATAAGTATAAAAATTAAGCCAAAACATTGTTCCTCAAATACCTACACACTTAAGTTTGCGTGACATACCGCGGTCGATGCGTACAACCTTATGCGCAGCACTGTGACGTAACAAAGCATTTGTATCACTCCGCGCCCATTCACAACTTCTACATCAGCGCTGAATTTTTTACTCTACTTTAAATTTTTTTAAAGTAACTTTCCGAGGTCAATAAAAAAAATTCTTGTGGATATCGTCCTATTTGGTGGTGTTAAACAATTTCCCAAAATATCGTAGGTGGCCGAGCTTCAGCATTTTAACCAAAATGTGATTGCTTTACTTGAATATGCATCACTAGAATAATGAGAAATAATACATGAGTAATACTAATTATTTGCAGTAAACTATAATGTATCTCCTTAGTGTATTTATTTAATTAATTGATGTATCTTTGTTAAGTTACGAGTTTAAAAAATAGACTATTTTATATTTTAAATACCTCTGTAGATACATCAATTTATGAAATGTCACTTAATGGGTTACAAATAGTGCATGGTCTTAAAATTAGGAAATAATGTATGCTGCATTATTGTTAATCTTTACAATCATAGAAAAAACCCTGAATTATTATGTAATACTGTCTTGATAAGTTAAGATAAAACAACATAATTATGAATGATAAACTTTATTAGTATACTTCAAGAATCTTGTTTAAATCAGTTATGAAATTTAACAACTATAGATTAAAAGTCTGCATTTATATATTGTAATGTATAAATGTACTTTATTTAACCTCGTTTAACAATAAATACACTAATTTCTTTTTGTTAAAAAGGTAGCAGTGATAAAATTCTAAAAAAGCCTTACGAAAATTTAGTGGTGCTAAAATTTAACTTTTGTCTACTGAAAATCTAGGTATGGCTTTCTTTGATACCTATTAGTGATGAGCAGCATAGATCATTAAATGAATATTTATCTAATCTAGTATATATCATTTAAATTACCAGTAATCAAAATTGATAGCAGGCTTCTGAATAATTTAATCTAACAACCTTTTTCAAGATGGAGTATCAAAATGGTTTCCCTAAATAACGGCTTCTGAGGTAAAACCTAATAAACCTCTAACCATTATCATTAAACAAATTTACTGGAAACCTGGACAGTTTCATTAATTACTGTACTATATTTTCATAATCCATTTATTTACCCTATTAAAGCCACAATATTCATAAAGCTGGTCTGACATACTTTTTTTACCTCGAGGAGTCAAACCATGTAACACGTAAGATAGGTAGCATTTTCAAGATAAGGGCACTACTAAGTTAGTAAATACAATAAGCTGGTGGTTTTAATAATAAAATTACAGATTATCATTCATTAACGTGAATTTTTGTAAGTACACCTTTTCTTTACCTGTTAAGTTATGATGAGAATGTAAGACTTCTCTAATTTTTCACACGTGGACAATCGCTCTACAACACTAAATAAAAAAATGGTTGGTAATGTTGGTATTATTCATTACTCTTGTGTATTTAGAATTTCTATTGTACGAAATTGAGAAAGGAAATATACCTTACGTGTAAAATGTGACTATATGATCAACTAACTCTTCTGAAAATGGAGGTACAGTATTGTTGATCTACTATCGATTTTAACTAAACTATTTTCATTAAGATATTATATTTAATAGTTTATTATAATTAAATACTAGAACTAAATCTGATATGTTTTTTTGTAAAACATTTAGTAGAAAATTGTTTGAGTTACTTCTCTTTATATTTCATATCCACATAGTATATAAAGATCTACTAAGAAAATACGCATCATCGGGTTTATTACAGGTCTAAATATTAAATAAAACACTAAGTAAATATTATGGTGTAATTACAATAAAATATAGACTATTTATTATATTGGATAGAACTATATAACTTTCATATCTGAATAAAAACTACGGTACACATTATACATTGAATAATTATACATTTCAACATGTATTAAATTCTTAAATTTTGTAGTCCATTACGTTCGGTGAATCTTAATTAATCGCTTAAATGACTATCTGAACTTTAAGTGACTATATTATTATTTAAGTGATTAATATATTACATGTAAACACTTTTAAATATTACCACTTACATTTGATTTAAATCCAAAATTAGGACAAAAGTAAGTTATACTGTGGAAGTGTTTTCATAATAATATATAATATTAAAGTTTGTAACTGTAAAATAAATAATTCAAGTTATTTAGGGAAACAAATAATATATAATTCTTTAAAAAAATGTTACTTTATTACATTATTCTGTATTTCCATATTAATTACATTTACTTTTATTATTTAGAGATGTGAATTTTGTAAGTATTATTTTTGGAATGGTTTGCATTTTTTAAATTCTCAAATCAAATATTAATTATTATTATCTACTTAATTTTTTTCATCTTCAGCTTGAGCTACTCAAATGCATATTCCACTATATTATACACGTCAAAATAATTATACTGATTAACAATAAAATCTTGATAACATGTGAACAATTAAATAACGAAACCTATAACAAAAAAACCACTTATTAAATGTGTAAAAAGTATTTGGTTTTGCTAATTTCAATCAATAATAATGAAAACAAATAAAACACACTTCAGTTAGCATACACACACACACACACACTTCAGTTAGCACACACACACACACACACACACACACACACACACACACATACACACAGAAACCTTTTCAGTGAATAAAATTAAAGAAGGCTGGTATAATAATTATTGTTCATCACTAATACGGAATGCAAAAGTTGAGATCATTTATACTTCAAGTTTTTATGTTTAAAGAGTTTATAGGGCATATTTTTTGATTCCATCTTTAACGTGAGCTACTAGTTTTCACTAAACACTTGTAAATATTTACAAACTTGCCTATAATAGTAGTATATTTATAAAGAAATGTTTATTGCTGTTAAATCGTTTTACCGAGTTTATAAAACATTTCCCTTTTTTCAAAAAATAATAAATAATAGTCTGTTAACTGTATCTTTTATGAAAAGAGTAAAAATTTCCTTTTACCTTATCGTTTTATGAAAATAATAGCAAAATTCTGAAATTGTAACATCTTTAGTTGCTTAAAATATAATAAACTCTACAATAATAATACAATAATAATCTACTACAATAAACATCATGTTTAATAGAGTAAATGAAAATTGATATTGATACACTAATAAAAATTATTTAACAAAGATTGTAAAATTTAAACATCTCTTTTTCAAAATTAATATGAACTCTATGTTTATTTATTTACTTAGCCAACGCCCGTCCGTGGCTGTTGGGCCATTCGCCACTCCTGGCTATATCAGCTCTATGCTGAAACATAGAGTTGAAAACTACATGCTACATGTTACCCTTTGTTGTTTATCCACCACAAACTGTTTGGCCTATGAATATCGATCTAAACCTCAGAACCGCTTTCAAACACCGGCGGGTATTAAGAATGTTGTAAGGAATTTGTAGAAACTAGGTGGGAGGGAAAAGTAGGATTGTATTTGAGTTTGAAGCAGGTAGAAGTGGAATTAGTGAAGGTGAAGTGTGAACAGTTACGTTTGAGTGAGTGTAGTGTTAGGATTGTTTAGAAGAATGACATTACAACAAAAGCAATAATATTATTTGGGTTCTCCTTTTTTGTTAGCAACTTGAAATTGGTTTTTTGTGAAGTGATATTTTATTTTACTAGTTATATTTGTAGACATTTCATAACAAAATGCCATGTTCAGCTGTTACTTTAAGTTTGGCCACTATTTCAGCCATTATATCAACAGCTTTATTAGCTATTGCATTTTCCACAGATAATTGGGTTTCTACAGAGGTGAAAAGATCAAACATCCAGGTAAGTTTGAATTAAAATTGTTGCTAATTATTAATATATGCTGAGTAATGAATATTTACCCAAATTTTAATATTATAAATTGTTATTATTTAAGGGAATTAATATTAATTTATTGTACACCTGTCACCAAAGTGAAATTATTAAAAACTTGTACACTTTAAAAGAAATACATTTCTTAAAGTAAAACTTAAATTGTTATTTGTATGAGCCTGAGGGTTTAGGATGGTGTACCATTTTGTAGTAATTACTAAGCTTTTAATTTTAACAATGATAATTTTAATAAATATGAAACTAAAATTCTATAAAGCAGTTTGTGATAAAACTATTAATAGTATGCCTACCTTCTAGTTCTTTTATATTTACTGAATTTTCTCAAATCCATAGTTATTGATGGTAATTAATATTGTAACAGAATGGTTTATGCAATCCATTTTTTGTATTCTTATTCTGTATCTATGTTTCTGAAGATATTATAGGTGACATTTGAATTGTTTTTTAGCAAATTTTAAGCTTAGGTAAATGTTAGTGCAGGAGGTAAGCTTATTACTTTAACCTTTTTCTTCCTTATAAACTATTGAATACTTCTCTTTTGTTTTTCAGTTAGTTTGTTTAGAATATTCTGTGAAGTATAAGAAATCTGCTTATTTTATTTTTTAAGGGCATTTGATCAATATTATTATCAAGGCATTTGTTGATTCCATCTTCACGTGAGCTACTAGTAATCACTAAACACTTTTAAATGTTTTAAAACTTGCCTATAGTAGCACTTACTTTGCTTGTTGAGAACGGCCGTTTTGGGAGATGTGTCCCATTATCATGGGAGATGGGACACATCTCCCGAAACGGCCGTCCTCAACAAACAAAGTAAGTGCTACTATAGGCAAGTTTAAAAACATTTAAATGTGTTTAGGTATTTTCAAGGTCTAAACATTTTTCCAACTCTTTCTTATTTTATCATTAGGTTTTTGCATTTTCTACTCTATTGCTATTTGTCTTTTCCTAGAAATTGTTTAAAAAAATTTAGAATCAGACTCTTGAGAGAGCAAAGACAATCTTGTTTTTTTATTGTTTTTATTCAAGGTACAATTCAATCAATATATGTCCTACATAAAAGCTTTATCTAATATTCTCTTATATAATAACTTATATATAACAAAATATACCTTTTTTTTAAACTGTAAGACAAACATAATGCATAATATAAATATCAGTTTCTTAAATTTTTATTTTTAATTTAAACATTATATGGCATTACTAGAAGTCTTTATTTACATAAAGATCACAGACATCAATGACTCAGGCCTTTTCTTTATTGGAAGCTCTAGCTGCAAAGTTGAAGTGTACAGACCTATCTGAATTGAGCTTATAGAAACTTGAATCTTCTATTCTTTGACTTGCTCTTTATCAATTAAAACTTTATGTATAAAAATGAGAACACTTTTTTTTAACTACATTAAAAAAGTCATCTTTGATATATCACGCATTTATGAAAAATGTTACCACTAGAAATTTAGATTTCTTATGTCAAAATATCATATTTTTAAAAATTTGCAGTTTTTGTGTCGTACATTTTGAGGTTTTTTTAAAATTTGTTTTTATTGTTATCACTTGACAAAAAAAGGACTACTTATTGAGATTTTTCAGCAGAGGTGTTTCACACTAGATCAGTGCGTTGTTCGATGCTGTGATTCTTGTCTGTGACTCACATTATTGAACAATGCACTGATATAGTACAATACTCATCTGCTGAAAAATATCAGGTATGTTTTTTTCCAAGTGATATCATTAAAAACACAATTTGTAAATCATTTTACCTCTTAAGGTTTGAATTATTGGTTTTTATCCACTAAATTGCAGAAGTGATTTTTCTGAAAACGAAAATCATGTTATAATGTTTTAGTGTATCCCAGTCCAAAGATATTTAAGTTAGAGCTAATTATTGTAAAGTCCAAAACTTGTGGAACTGGTAAAGAAAAATTGCTGTAAATGGAAATTTAATTGTGATAATTTTTATAGAAATTTTGAAGTACCATGGTGTGAGGCTTAAATTTTAAAAAAAAATGTTAAATACTCAGGTAACCAACAGTATTTTCATTTTACCACCTCATATGGATTGGTCTATTTCAGCATGGTTCTATAAATAAAAATATAATGTAAAAATTGTTATTACTTTTTTAATATCTATAAATAGCAATAGATTTTAAATATCTTATGGAAATCTAGCTGTTATTAAAAAATTTATTGCTTAGAAGACTTGGTAAATATTGCCTCTCTTTTAACAACTCTTGTTAACCCAAGTAAAAAACAGGATTGAATCAGATATGTAACCCTGAAGATAATGGTACTATCTCTTTTTTTTGTACATTATTTCACATATTTTTCATGGTACAATGGCGTGTCCATAAGCTTACATAGCATATTATTTATAGGGAACTAAAGTTTGTTACCCTCTCCTCTCTAATTTGAAATGGAGGTTGTAATACAAAACCTGTTTTGAAATAATACGAAGTTATATTTGAAACAAATATAAATTTTTATTAACATATCTAAAAAGAGTACCATGTTACATATGCTTGGTACCCAATTTTGTATTATATTTATACTTTAAAATTTCCAAGTAACTCTTATAATTGGTTGTTTTATTAGATTATTTTTATTTTAATCTGCAATCTTTTTCAGTTTCCTTTGCTTTTCATTTTTAACATGAATTGATAGGGAAAGGAATGATTTGCTTAGTCCATCCTTTCTCGGTCTACCTCTGATTAGTTACTATGTTTATAATTATAAACAATAATGTGGACCCTAAACCTTGCTTATACTGGGGTTGTTAGGTTAAAACTAGATAAATATTTGTGTTTGTGTGATATTAGCTCAAAATATTTTCATCTTAGAGCTACCCATAGCAATTATACTTTGTAAAAATTAAAGTTCAGATAGTCATAAACTATTGTTTAAGTGATTAATAAGATTCACCGAACGTAATAGACTACAAAATTCAAGAATTTGTAAAAATGTTTGTTCTTTTATATCGAATTGAGACACTCTTCAGCCAGTACTGTAGGTGCTACAGTACTGTGCACTCGCCTCAAGGGGCTACTTTACTCTTCAAACCCTATGCAAAGTAAGTTTAGTTTGGTAGTGCAATATTATACATATAATGCTGTTTAGCCATTTGGAGAATATGTCAGACTTCCTTATTCAAGCGAGGAGGTTTTCTGTTCATCCAATAATCCCTTTATACAGGCTAATGCCATGGGTATCTTGTAAATGGATATTTAATAAGAGTTTTGTAATTTGTGGATTTTTATGTTTATATAATGTTATGTCTTTTATAAATCGTAAGTTATGTTGTATAATTGTTTAATTAGAACTGAGCTCTTCATTGAGCTCTTAAAATTCGAAACGTTGAGTGTTTAAAAAAGCAAAATTGTCTGTGATCTGTCATTAGCCTATATAAACAAATATTTATCTTTACACACAACGTGTTTACTTATATAATTCCAATGTTCCCGAGAAGCAGACAAAATTATTTTGTTTTTTAAAGATCATTCCGAAATTAAAGCGGGATTTCAAAGTTAAAAAAATTATTTTCTTTATTATTTACTTTTTATTTTATTATTACTTAATTTTTATTTGATTAAAAATTATTCACTTTTTTTAAAAACTGAAGGTATTTAATATTTAAGGTAATAGAAATTTGGATAGTTGATCTTCTTTTAGTGATTGATTAATGTTTTGTCATCAAAGGCAGATGCAAACCTTCAGATCAATAGGTGATCCCTATTGCGGGTTATTAGTTACGATTTCAATCCCTAAGCGGGTTATTAGTTACGATTTCAACTAAATTAAGTCAAAATTTTATTATATACTTCTCGAACCTTAACTTTAAAATAAAATAGTAATTTTTTCGTCCTCTTGAATTAACATCGACATTAGTCATATGTGCCAAATTTCTAATTTAGAACAAAATCCACTGAACACATACATTTAAGCTTGACTTAAATAAGTAAAAGGGTATAGATATAGAAATAGTTCTTTGTAGCTTTTGTTTGTCTTCCATTATAATTCGTCTCTATCACTGAACATCATTTGAAAAATTCGAAGAGGAAAAGTCCGGGAAACCCAAAAAAAAAGAAAAAAGCCACTGTTGTTTGGATTACTGTTTGTATAATAAAGTTGACATAACAATCCTGTAGAGGTGGGGTTCCCAAACATTTTGGGTCCTTGCTCCTTCCTCTTGAGATGAAAGCCTCCCACGACCCCTTTTCACTTTACATTATAAATAAATTATATGGGCATATGAAAAAGAATCAAATATTATATATATATTGAAAACTATCTATTTATACATACTTTCACAAGAAACATGATATAACATTTCAAGTTTTAACTTGCAAGGTAAATTTTAACTGCCAATAGAAAAATCTGTTAGTGAGATGCTTGTATTTTTTACAATAGCATGCCTATTTTAGGTTGTATTTTAGTAGCGGCACAATCCAAGTCATTAACAACCACAACTTTGTTCCTATAATATTAAATATATTTAGTTTATCTTATAATAAGTTAGATTATCTTATAATAATAAGATAAAATATTAGATAAGATAAAAATATTCCAACTGGTCTCGCGGCTACCTGACTTGCCTTCACACTTCCTAAGGGGGGTGTGCCCCCTAGTTTGGGATATTGAGGTATATGGGTTGAATGCCTTCACACTTCCTAAGGGGGGTGTGCCCCCTAGTTTGGGATATTGAGGTATATGGGTTGAATGCCTTCACACTTCCTAAGGGGGGTGTGCCCCCTAGTTTGGGATATTGAGGTATATGGGTTGAATGCCTTCACACTTCCTAAGGGGGGTGTGCCCCCTAGTTTGGGATATTGAGGTATATGGGTTGAATGCCTTCACACTTCCTAAGGGGGGTGTGCCCCCTAGTTTGGGATATTGAGGTATATGGGTTGAATGCCTTCACACTTCCTAAGAGGGGGGTGCCCCCTAGTTTGGGATATTGAGGTATATGGGTTTTAATAACTATGTTAAATGGAAGCTTTGTATGCACATAATTAGTATTTATTTGTCAACATTGGTTGATTCCATCTTCGCGTGAGCTACTAGTAATCACTAAACACTTTTAAAATGATTTAAACTTGCCTATAGTAGCATTTACTTTGCTTGTTGAGGACGGCCGTTTCGGGAGGTGTATCCCTTTGTCACGCAGACCGTAACTCAACGGAGAGTTGACAAAGGGACACACCTCCCGAAACGGCCGTCCTCAACAAGCAAAGAAAGTGCTACTATAGGCAAGTTTAAAACATTTTAAAAGTGTTTAGTATTTATTTGTATGTTTATGAGTTGTCACTTGTACAGTTTTTATAGCAAAACTAAAGAAAGAAATGTATAAATTATTAAAAGAGCAATAGGGTAGGTCAAAATTGTAAGAGGTTACACTAAAAGTCCGGAGGAACCACCCCAATGATTTCTATAGCAGTATGGGGTCTGCTCTACTTATAAAACACTGAATTTAAGTTAAACACTGAGATTGAGAATTGATCAATAACATAAGTTTATGAGTTAAGGTTAAGTCTAGCCACTTACCATTCCAAAGTATGCGGTGTTGGTGAAACTTTGCGTAATTGGTACCCAGGCCTGAGCGAAGTCCTGCAGTGATGAAATGTAGATTGTTGAATAGTGGCTTGAACTAAAACTCATGTAATTCTCTTTAATGTAAAGCCACTTCAAACATCACAATATATAAGCATTAAGTTAATTAAATGATAGTTCACTTACGAGGATAACGAGTTAATACTCAGCGGTAGGAATAACGAACACGAGGCGTCCCTAGTAAACGGCACTCGAACTTATAAAGGGGTTTAAATTGATTTTCTTAAGGTTGACGTCACTAATTTATTGTCAGCAAGCATTTATCATATTGACAGAAAGTATTCTGCAAGTGGTGTAACATTTAAACGCGGTTTTTACACTGATGTACACCATAATAATGACAGATGTCAACAAACGTGGTTTATTGAAACTGAGGTTAAAAATCCTGTACTTAACATAACTTTTTTATTAACAGTAGGCTGACTGGAAATTCCTTCGGGGGGGGGGTGTAGCTGAAGGGCATTCTTGGAGGCACTGGGAACTAATTTATTTACTCAAAAGCAGTAAGACAGTAGCACAGCCAGAAATTCCTTCTGGGAGGGGGGGTTGTGTTGATATCTGAGGAGGTTGGTCATTCTTGGAGGGGCTGTGAGCTAATTTATACCCCGGGACAAAATTTTAAAAATTGAATCCCAGTTAACGGTTCTAAATGCTTAAAATTTTGCAATATGAATGAATTACATTGTTTATTATTTTAAATGCATTCCATATTCAATGAACATAAATATACTCCATCGACTTGTACATTTTCTTCTCACGCCGATAAGTGTACACTACTGTCAACTCGTTTTGTACGAAATCTTTCTTTAAATTATATTTGCATTTCTTTGTGAGATTTGAAAATTTGTTACTAAACTGGTCAAATTAATCTCATTTTTAGCCGATAAATGAATCTTATAATCCTGGAAAAACAATACTTTACAAACTCAGTTAATTTTAATTGTTTTTATTTTGTGTTTAATGTCAAGGCGTGTTTCTTCAATATACTCTCAGCGGTATTCACGTGTCCTTGCTACAGTGTTATTGCAGAGGTAAGCCAGTCTCTTTAAGGCCCGGGACCTTGAGGCTGCCATCATAGCAGAAATCTCCCTATTTCAAGATGTTCATTATACAAAATTTTATCATAAATACATTAACGAATTCCTTTAATTACAATGATTTAATAAATAAGACATCTCAAGTTTAAAGAAAAGCTTTTTCCGCCCTTCCACTTTTCTGAGGCCTCCATCTCGCACCTCCTATGTACGCTATTGTGTATTTCAGCCATATTACTACTTTAATAAGATATAAGTTTTATAATACAGTGTTTAATAATTGGATAGGCCTACATAAAAACAACAGATTATATAATAAATCAATAAAAACTTAACAAAACCACTACCTGTTGATATTTACAAGAAAAGCGTTTCGTAGATGGTCAGGGATTTCAGTCTAGGTCATTCAGTCAGAGAAAGAGGGGTTGGTAACGTTCGTGGGTATGTAGCGTCTGTCACGCGACGTTGGCTAAGGGTAGGGTTATGGGGACAGGACAATTCCAGGCTCAGGGTTGGAATTAAGGAAGGGCGGTTTCCAATATGGGTAAATATAAGTGGGAAGTGTATAAGATAGGAGTGAATTTTTAAAATTTTACTGTGGGAAGGTGACTGTACCCAGATAGAGTACAAAATTATAAACGTAAATGTGTGCATATGTATGCATGTAAATACAAGATGAGGATTGAGACTAAGCTAAATAAAGCAATCACTACTAGGTATAATGTAATATTACTTCAAAAATATTTGAATTATTTTTCAATATTACTGAAAATTCGTGCACTGTAGAACTTAATACCAGAGAGTAATTCACGCATGCGCCATGTCTAAAGGAATGCAGTTTTTGTTTACCTGCCCTATAATACTACACCAGGTAGAAAATATCGTCTTCGCATGGGCGAAAGATTGTGGGAGCTTGGAACGTCATACAGAGCTGGGAGATGGCTCATATTAGAGGTATTGACTCGAAGAAGCGGGAAAAAATATAGGGTTTAACAGTAGTAAAGGCTATATGTATATGTTTTTGCTAATAGGCTTTATAGTTTTTGTGTGTTCGATTGGCTGCAATCAAGAATATTGAAAATACGATCCGTCAAAAAAATCAAATTGAAAACGCATTCATAAAAAATATAGTATGAAGGAAATTTTGTTATGAAAAACTTGAATTATATTAGGTTTATTTTGTTTTAAAAAATAAAATTACTACAAAGTTATAAAATTGGTTTCAATATGAATATGGGGCCCTACAAGGCCCTAGTTAGAAATATTTTTACAAAAAATAAAGTTGATTAAACTGTACGGATTTATAATAATTAGTAGCACTTAAAATATTCTTTACCTTTTACTTTAAGGTTTAAAAAAATAAAATTACTATACAAAGTTATAAAATTGGTTTCAATATGAATATGGGGCCCTACAAGGCCCTAGTTAGAAATATTTTTACAAAAAATAAAGTTGATTAAACTGTACGGATTTATAATAATTGGTAGCACTTAAAATATTCTTTACCTTTACTTTAAGGTTTAAAAAAATAAAATTACTATACAAAGTTATAAAATTGGTTTCAATATGAATATGGGGCCCTACAAGGCCCTAGTTAGAAATATTTTTACAAAAAATAAAGTAGATTAAACTACGGATTTATAATTGGTAGCACTTAAAATATTCTTTACCTTTTACTTTAAGGTTTAAAAAAATAAAATTACTATACAAAGTTATAAAATTGGTTTCAATATGAATATGGGGCCCTACAAGGCCCTAGTTAGAAATATTTTTACAAAAAATAAAGTTGATTAAACTGTACGGATTTATAATAATTGGTAGCACTTAAAATATTCTTTACCTTTTACTTTAAGGTTTAAAAAAATAAAATTACTATACAAAGTTATAAAATTGGTTTCATTATGAATATGGGGCCCTACAAGGCTCTAGTTAGAAATATTTTTACAAAAAATAAAGTTGATTAAACTGTACGGATTTATAATAATTGGTAGCACTTAAAATATTCTTTACCTTTTACTTTAAGGTTTAAAAAAATAAAATTACTATACAAAGTTATAAAATTGGTTTCAATATGAATATGGGGCCCTACAAGGCCCTAGTTAGAAATATTTTTACAAAAAATAAAGTTGATTAAACTGTACGGATTTATAATAATTGGTAGCACTTAAAATATTCTTTACCTTTTACTTTAAGGTTTAAAAAAATAAAATTACTATACAAAGTTATAAAATTGGTTTCAATATAAATATGGGGCCCTACAAGGCCCTAGTTAGAAATATTTTTGCAAAAAATAAAGTAGATTAAACTGTACGGATTTATAATTGGTAGCACTTAAAATATTCTTTACCTTTTACTTTAAGGTTTAAAAAAATAAAATTACTATACAAAGTTATAAAATTGGTTTCAATATGAATATGGGGCCCTACAAGGCCCTAGTTAGAAATATTTTTACAAAAAATAAAGTTGATTAAACTGTACGGATTTATAATAATTGGTAGCACTTAAAATATTCTTTACCTTTACTTTAAGGTTTAAAAAAATAAAATTACTATACAAAGTTATAAAATTGGTTTCAATATGAATATGGGGCCCTACAAGGCCCTAGTTAGAAATATTTTTACAAAAAATAAAGTAGATTAAACTACGGATTTATAATTGGTAGCACTTAAAATATTCTTTACCTTTTACTTTAAGGTTTAAAAAAATAAAATTACTATACAAAGTTATAAAATTGGTTTCAATATGAATATGGGGCCCTACAAGGCCCTAGTTAGAAATATTTTTACAAAAAATAAAGTTGATTAAACTGTACGGATTTATAATAATTGGTAGCACTTAAAATATTCTTTACCTTTTACTTTAAGGTTTAAAAAAATAAAATTACTATACAAAGTTATAAAATTGGTTTCATTATGAATATGGGGCCCTACAAGGCTCTAGTTAGAAATATTTTTACAAAAAATAAAGTTGATTAAACTGTACGGATTTATAATAATTGGTAGCACTTAAAATATTCTTTACCTTTTACTTTAAGGTTTAAAAAAATAAAATTACTATACAAAGTTATAAAATTGGTTTCAATATGAATATGGGGCCCTACAAGGCCCTAGTTAGAAATATTTTTACAAAAAATAAAGTTGATTAAACTGTACGGATTTATAATAATTGGTAGCACTTAAAATATTCTTTACCTTTTACTTTAAGGTTTAAAAAAATAAAATTACTATACAAAGTTATAAAATTGGTTTCAATATAAATATGGGGCCCTACAAGGCCCTAGTTAGAAATATTTTTGCAAAAAATAAAGTAGATTAAACTGTACGGATTTATAATTGGTAGCACTTAAAATATTCTTTACCTTTTACTTTAAGGTTTAAAAAAATAAAATTACTATACAAAGTTATAAAATTGGTTTCAATATGAATATGGGGCCCTACAAGGCCCTAGTTAGAAATATTTTTACAAAAAATAAAGTTGATTAAACTGTACGGATGTATAATTGGTAGCACTTAAAATATTCTTTACCTTTTACTTTAAGGTTTAAAAAAATAAAATTACTATACAAAGTTATAAAATTGGTTTCAATATGAATATGGGGCCCTACAAGGCCCTAGTTAGAAATATTTTTACAAAAAATAAAGTTGATTAAACTGTACGGATTTATAATAATTGGTAGCACTTAAAATATTCTTTACCTTTTACTTTAAGGTTTAAAAAAATAAAATTACTATACAAAGTTATAAAATTGGTTTCAATATGAATATGGGGCCCTACAAGGCCCTAGTTAGAAATATTTTTACAAAAAATAAAGTTGATTAAACTGTAAGGATTTATAATTGGTAGCACTTAAAATATTCTTTACCTTTTACTTTAAGGTTTAAAAAAATAAAATTACTATACAAAGTTATAAAATTGGTTTCAATATGAATATGGGTCCCTACAAGGCCCTAGTTAGAAATATTTTTACAAAAAATAAAGTTGATTAAACTGTACGGATTTATAATAATTGGTAGCACTTAAAATATTCTTTACCTTTTACTTTAAGGTTTAAAAAAATAAAATTACTATACAAAGTTATAAAATTGGTTTCAATATGAATATGGGGCCCTACAAGGCCCTAGTTAGAAATATTTTTACAAAAAATAAAGTTGATTAAACTGTACGGATTTATAATTGGTAGCACTTAAAATATTCTTTACCTTTTACTTTAAGGTTTAAAAAAATAAAATTACTATACAAAGTTATAAAATTGGTTTCAATATGAATATGGGGCCCTACAAGGCCCTAGTTAGAAATATGTTTACAAAAAATAAAGTTGATTAAACTGTAAGGATTTATAATAATTGGTAGCACTTAAAATATTCTTTACCTTTTACTTTAAGGTTTAAAAAATAAAATTACTATACAAAGTTATAAAATTGGTTTCAATATGAATATGGGGCCCTACAAGGCCCAAGTTAGAAATATTTTTACAAAAAATAAAGTTGATTAAACTGTAAGGATTTATAATTGGTAGCACTTAAAATATTCTTTACCTTTTACTTTAAGGTTTAAAAAAATAAAATTACTATACAAAGTTATAAAATTGGTTTCAATATGAATATGGGGCCCTACAAGGCCCTAGTTAGAAATATTTTTACAAAAAATAAAGTTGATTAAACTGTAAAAATTTATAATTGGTAGCACTTAAAATATTCTTTACCTTTTACTTTAAGGTTTAAAAAAAAAATTACTATACAAAGTTATAAAATTGGTTTCAATATGAATATGGGGCCCTACAAGGCCCAAGTTAGAAATATTTTTACAAAAAATAAAGTTGATTAAACTGTAAGGATTTATAATTGGTAGCACTTAAAATATTCTTTACCTTTTACTTTAAGGTTTAAAAAAATAAAATTACTATACAAAGTTATAAAATTGGTTTCAATATGAATATGGGGCCCTACAAGGCCCTAGTTAGAAATATGTTTACAAAAAATAAAGTTGATTAAACTGTAAGGATTTATAATAATTGGTAGCACTTAAAATATTCTTTACCTTTTACTTTAAGGTTTAAAAAATAAAATTACTATACAAAGTTATAAAATTGGTTTCAATATGAATATGGGGCCCTACAAGGCCCAAGTTAGAAATATTTTTACAAAAAATAAAGTTGATTAAACTGTAAGGATTTATAATTGGTAGCACTTAAAATATTCTTTACCTTTTACTTTAAGGTTTAAAAAAATAAAATTACTATACAAAGTTATAAAATTGGTTTCAATATGAATATGGGGCCCTACAAGGCCCTAGTTAGAAATATTTTTACAAAAAATAAAGTTGATTAAACTGTAAAAATTTATAATTGGTAGCACTTAAAATATTCTTTACCTTTTACTTTAAGGTTTAAAAAAAAAAATTACTATACAAAGTTATAAAATTGGTTTCAATATGAATATGGGGCCCTACAAGGCCCAAGTTAGAAATATTTTTACAAAAAATAAAGTTGATTAAACTGTAAGGATTTATAATTGGTAGCACTTAAAATATTCTTTACCTTTTACTTTAAGGTTTAAAAAAATAAAATTACTATACAAAGTTATAAAATTGGTTTCAATATGAATATGGGGCCCTACAAGGCCCTAGTTAGAAATATTTTTACAAAAAATAAAGTTGATTAAACTGTACGGATTTATAATAATTGGTAGCACTTAAAATATTCTTTACCTTTTACTTTAAGGTTTAAAAAATAAAATTACTATACAAAGTTATAAAATTGGTTTCAATATGAATATGGGGCCCTACAAAGGCCCTAGTTAGAAATATTTTTACAAAAAATAAAGTTGATTAAACTGTAAGGATTTATAATTGGTAGCACTTAAAATATTCTTTACCTTTTACTTTAAGGTTTAAAAAAATAAAATTACTATACAAAGTTATAAAAATGGTTTCAATATGAATATGGGACCCTACAAGGCCCTAGTTAGAAATATTTTACAAAAAATAAAGTTGATTAAACTGTACGGATTTATAATTGGTAGCACTTAAAATATTCTTTACCTTTTACTTTAAGGTTTAAAAAAATAAAATTACTATACAAAGTTATAAAATTGGTTTCAATATGAATATGGGGCCCTACAAGGCCCTAGTTAGAAATATTTTTACAAAAAATAAAGTTGATTAAACTGTTAGGATTTATAATTGGTAGCACTTAAAATATTCTTTACCTTTTACTTTAAGGTTTAAAAAATAAAATTACTATACAAAGTTATAAAATTGGTTTCAATATGAATATGGGGCCCTACAAGGCCCTAGTTAGAAATATTTTTACAAAAAATAAAGTTGATTAAACTGTACGGATTTATAATAATTGGTAGCACTTAAAATATTCTTTACCTTTTACTTTAAGGTTTAAAAAATAAAATTACTATACAAAGTTATAAAATTGGTTTCAATATGAATATGGGGCCCTACAAAGGCCCTAGTTAGAAATATTTTTACAAAAAATAAAGTTGATTAAACTGTTAGGATTTATAATTGGTAGCACTTAAAATATTCTTTACCTTTTACTTTAAGGTTTAAAAAATAAAATTACTATACAAAGTTATAAAATTGGTTTCAATATGAGTATGGGGCCCTACAAGGCCCTAGTTAGAAATATTTTTACAAAAAATAAAGTTGATTAAACTGTACGGATTTATAATAATTGGTAGCACTTAAAATATTCTTTACCTTTTACTTTAAGGTTTAAAAAAATAAAATTACTATACAAAGTTATAAAATTGGTTTCAATATGAATATGGGGCCCTACAAGGCCTTAGTTAGAAATATTTTTACAAAAAATAAGGTTGATTAAACTGTACGGATTTATAATAATTGGTAGCACTTAAAATATTCTTTACCTTTTACTTTAAGGTTTAAAAAAATAAAACTATTATACAAAGTTATAAAATTGGTTTCAATATGAATATGGGGCCCTACAAGGCCCTAGTTAGAAATATTTTTACAAAAAATAAAGTTGATTAAACTGTTAGGATTTATAATTGGTAGCACTTAAAATATTCTTTACCTTTTACTTTAAGGTTTAAAAAATAAAATTACTATACAAAGTTATAAAATTGGTTTCAATATGAATATGGGGCCCTACAAGGCCCTAGTTAGAAATATTTTTACAAAAAATAAAGTTGATTAAACTGTACGGATTTATAATAATTGGTAGCACTTAAAATATTCTTTACCTTTTACTTTAAGGTTTAAAAAATAAAATTACTATACAAAGTTATAAAATTGGTTTCAATATGAATATGGGGCCCTACAAAGGCCCTAGTTAGAAATATTTTTACAAAAAATAAAGTTGATTAAACTGTTAGGATTTATAATTGGTAGCACTTAAAATATTCTTTACCTTTTACTTTAAGGTTTAAAAAATAAAATTACTATACAAAGTTATAAAATTGGTTTCAATATGAGTATGGGGCCCTACAAGGCCCTAGTTAGAAATATTTTTACAAAAAATAAAGTTGATTAAACTGTTAGGATTTATAATTGGTAGCACTTAAAATATTCTTTACCTTTTACTTTAAGGTTTAAAAAATAAAATTACTATACAAAGTTATAAAATTGGTTTCAATATGAATATGGGGCCCTACAAGGCCCTAGTTAGAAATATTTTTACAAAAAATAAAGTTGATTAAACTGTACGGATTTATAATAATTGGTAGCACTTAAAATATTCTTTACCTTTTACTTTAAGGTTTAAAAAAATAAAATTACTATACAAAGTTATAAAATTGGTTTCAATATGAATATGGGGCCCTACAAGGCCCTAGTTAGAAATATTTTTACAAAAAATAAAGTTGATTAAACTGTACGGATTTATAATTGGTAGCACTTAAAATATTCTTTACCTTTTACTTTAAGGTTTAAAAAAATAAAATTACTATACAAAGTTATAAAATTGGTTTCAATATGAATATGGGGCCCTACAAGGCCCTAGTTAGAAATATGTTTACAAAAAATAAAGTTTATTAAACTGTACGGATTTATAATAATTGGTAGCACTTAAAATATTCTTTACCTTTTACTTTAAGGTGTAAAAAATTAAATTACTATACAAAGTTATAAAATTGGTTTCAATATGAATATGGGGCCCTACAAGGCCCAAGTTAGAAATATTTTTACAAAAAATAAAGTTGATTAAACTGTAAGGATTTATAATTGGTAGCACTTAAAATATTCTTTACCTTTTACTTTAAGGTTTAAAAAAATAAAATTACTATACAAAGTTATAAAATTGGTTTCAATATGAATATGGGGCCCTACAAAGGCCCTAGCTAGAAATATTTTTACAAAAAATAAAGTTGATTAAACTGTAAGGATTTATAATTGGTAGCACTTAAAATATTCTTTACCTTTTACTTTAAGGTTTAAAAAAATAAAATTACTATACAAAGTTATAAAATTGGTTTCAATATGAATATGGGGCCCTACAAGGCCCAAGTTAGAAATATTTTTACAAAAAATAAAGTTGATTAAACTGTAAGGATTTATAATTGGTAGCACTTAAAATATTCTTTACCTTTTACTTTAAGGTTTAAAAAAATAAAATTACTATACAAAGTTATAAAATTGGTTTCAATATGAATATGGGGCCCTACAAGGCCCTAGTTAGAAATATGTTTACAAAAAATAAAGTTGATTAAACTGTAAGGATTTATAATTGGTAGCACTTAAAATATTCTTTACCTTTTACTTTGAGGTTTAAAAAAATAAAATTACTATACAAAGTTATAAAATTGGTTTCAATATGAATATGGGGCCCTACAAGGCCCTAGTTAGAAATATTTTTACAAAAAATAAAGTTGATTAAACTGTAAAAATTTATAATTGGTAGCACTTAAAATATTCTTTACCTTTTACTTTAAGGTTTAAAGAAATAAAATTACTATACAAAGTTATAAAATTGGTTTCAATATGAATATGGGGCCCTACAAGGCCCTAGTTAGAAATATTTTTACAAAAAATAAAGTTGATTAAACTGTAAGGATTTATAATTGGTAGCACTTAAAATATTCTTTACCTTTTACTTTAAGGTTTAAAAAAATTAAATTACTATACAAAGTTATAAAATTGGTTTCAATATGAATATGGGGCCCTACAAGGCCCTAGTTAGAAATATTTTTACAAAAAATAAAGTTGATTAAACTGTAAAAATTTATAATTGGTAGCACTTAAAATATTCTTTACCTTTTACTTTAAGGTTTAAAAAAATAAAATTACTATACAAAGTTATAAAATTGGTTTCAATATGAATATGGGGCCCTACAAGGCCCTAGTTAGAAATATTTTTACAAAAAATAAAGTTGATTAAACTGTAAGGATTTATAATTGGTAGCACTTAAAATATTCTTTACCTTTTACTTTAAGGTTTAAAAAAATAAAATTACTATACAAAGTTATAAAATTGGTTTCAATATGAATATGGGGCCCTACAAGGCCCTAGTTAGAAATATTTTTACAAAAAATAAAGTTGATTAAACTGTAAAAATTTATAATTGGTAGCACTTAAAATATTCTTTACCTTTTACTTTAAGGTTTAAAAAAATAAAATTACTATACAAAGTTATAAAATTGGTTTCAATATGAATATGGGGCCCTACAAGGCCCAAGTTAGAAATATTTTTACAAAAAATAAAGTTGATTAAACTGTAAGGATTTATAATTGGTAGCACTTAAAATATTCTTTACCTTTTACTTTAAGGTTTAAAAAAATAAAATTACTATACAAAGTTATAAAATTGGTTTCAATATGAATATGGGGCCCTACAAGGCCCTAGTTAGAAATATGTTTACAAAAAATAAAGTTGATTAAACTGTAAGGATTTATAATTGGTAGCACTTAAAATATTCTTTACCTTTTACTTTAAGGTTTAAAAAAATAAAATTACTATACAAAGTTATAAAATTGGTTTCAATATGAATATGGGGCCCTACAAGGCCCTAGTTAGAAATATTTTTACAAAAAATAAAGTTGATTAAACTGTAAAAATTTATAATTGGTAGCACTTAAAATATTCTTTACCTTTTACTTTAAGGTTTAAAGAAATAAAATTACTATGCAAAGTTATAAAATTGGTTTCAATATGAATATGGGGCCCTACAAGGCCCTAGTTAGAAATATTTTTACAAAAAATAAAGTTGATTAAACTGTAAGGATTTATAATTGGTAGCACTTAAAATATTCTTTACCTTTTACTTTAAGGTTTAAAAAAATAAAATTACTATACAAAGTTATAAAATTGGTTTCAATATGAATATGGGGCCCTACAAGGCCCTAGTTAGAAATATTTTTACAAAAAATAAAGTTGATTAAACTGTAAAAATTTATAATTGGTAGCTCTTAAAATATTCTTTACCTTTTACTTTAAGGTTTAAAAAAATAAAATTACTATACAAAGTTATAAAATTGGTTTCAATATGAATATGGGGCCCTACAAGGCCCAAGTTAGAAATATTTTTACAAAAAATAAAGTTGATTAAACTGTAAGGATTTATAATTGGTAGCACTTAAAATATTCTTTACCTTTTACTTTAAGGTTTAAAAAAATAAAATTACTATACAAAGTTATAAAATTGGTTTCAATATGAATATGGGGCCCTACAAGGCCCTAGTTAGAAATATTTTTACAAAAAATAAAGTTGATTAAACTGTAAGGATTTATAATTGGTAGCACTTAAAATATTCTTTACCTTTTACTTTAAGGTTTAAAAAAATAAAATTACTATACAAAGTTATAAAATTGGTTTCAATATGAATATGGGGCCCTACAAGGCCCTAGTTAGAAATATTTTTACAAAAAATAAAGTTGATTAAACTGTAAAAATTTATAATTGGTAGCACTTAAAATATTCTTTACCTTTTACTTTAAGGTTTAAAGAAATAAAATTACTATACAAAGTTATAAAATTGGTTTCAATATGAATATGGGGCCCTACAAGGCCCTAGTTAGAAATATTTTTACAAAAAATAAAGTTGATTAAACTGTAAGGATTTATAATTGGTAGCACTTAAAATATTCTTTACCTTTTACTTTAAGGTTTAAAAAAATTAAATTACTATACAAAGTTATAAAATTGGTTTCAATATGAATATGGGGCCCTACAAGGCCCTAGTTAGAAATATTTTTACAAAAAATAAAGTTGATTAAACTGTACGGATTTATAATAATTGGTAGCACTTAAAATATTCTTTACCTTTTACTTTAAGGTTTAAAAAAATAAAATTACTATACAAAGTTATAAAATTGGTTTCAATATGAATATGGGGCCCTACAAGGCCCTAGTTAGAAATATTTTTACAAAAAATAAAGTTGATTAAACTGTACGGATTTATAATTGGTAGCACTTAAAATATTCTTTACCTTTTACTTTAAGGTTTAAAAAAATAAAATTACTATACAAAGTTATAAAATTGGTTTCAATATGAATATGGGGCCCTACAAGGCCCTAGTTAGAAATATGTTTACAAAAAATAAAGTTGATTAAACTGTAAGGATTTATAATTGGTAGCACTTAAAATATTCTTTACCTTTTACTTTAAGGTTTAAAAAAATAAAATTACTATACAAAGTTATAAAATTGGTTTCAATATGAATATGGGGCCCTACAAGGCCCAAGTTAGAAATATTTTTACAAAAAATAAAGTTGATTAAACTGTAAGGATTTATAATTGGTAGCACTTAAAATATTCTTTACCTTTTACTTTAAGGTTTAAAAAAATAAAATTACTATACAAAGTTATAAAATTGGTTTCAATATGAATATGGGGCCCTACAAAGGCCCTAGTTAGAAATATTTTTACAAAAAATAAAGTTGATTAAACTGTTAGGATTTATAATTGGTAGCACTTAAAATATTCTTTACCTTTTACTTTAAGGTTTAAAAAAATAAAATTACTATACAAAGTTATAAAATTGGTTTCAATATGAATATGGGGCCCTACAAGGCCCAAGTTAGAAATATTTTTACAAAAAATAAAGTTGATTAAACTGTAAAAATTTATAATTGGTAGCACTTAAAATATTCTTTACCTTTTACTTTAAGGTTTAAAAAAATAAAATTACTATACAAAGTTATAAAATTGGTTTCAATATGAATATGGGGCCCTACAAGGCCCTAGTTAGAAATATTTTTACAAAAAATAAAGTTGATTAAACTGTAAGGATTTATAATTGGTAGCACTTAAAATATTCTTTACCTTTTACTTTAAGGTTTAAAAAAATAAAATTACTATACAAAGTTATAAAATTGGTTTCAATATGAATATGGGGCCCTACAAGGACCTAGTTAGAAATATTTTTACAAAAAATAAAGTTGATTAAACTGTAAGGATTTATAATTGGTAGCACTTAAAATATTCTTTACCTTTTACTTTAAGGTTTAAAAAAATAAAATTACTATACAAAGTTATAAAATTGGTTTCAATATGAATATGGGGCCCTACAAGGCCCTAGTTAGAAATATTTTTACAAAAAATAAAGTTGATTAAACTGTTAGGATTTATAATTGGTAGCACTTAAAATATTCTTTACCTTTTACTTTAAGGTTTAAAAAATAAAATTACTATACAAAGTTATAAAATTGGTTTCAATATGAATATGGGGCCCTACAAGGCCCTAGTTAGAAATATTTTTACAAAAAATAAAGTTGATTAAACTGTACGGATTTATAATAATTGGTAGCACTTAAAATATTCTTTACCTTTTACTTTAAGGTTTAAAAAAATAAAATTACTATACAAAGTTATAAAATTGGTTTCAATATGAATATGGGGCCCTACAAGGCCCTAGTTAGAAATATTTTTACAAAAAATAAAGTTGATTAAACTGTACGGATTTATAATTGGTAGCACTTAAAATATTCTTTACCTTTTACTTTAAGGTTTAAAAAAATAAAATTACTATACAAAGTTATAAAATTGGTTTCAATATGAATATGGGGCCCTACAAGGCCCTAGTTAGAAATATGTTTACAAAAAATAAAGTTTATTAAACTGTACGGATTTATAATAATTGGTAGCACTTAAAATATTCTTTACCTTTTACTTTAAGGTGTAAAAAATTAAATTACTATACAAAGTTATAAAATTGGTTTCAATATGAATATGGGGCCCTACAAGGCCCAAGTTAGAAATATTTTTACAAAAAATAAAGTTGATTAAACTGTAAGGATTTATAATTGGTAGCACTTAAAATATTCTTTACCTTTTACTTTAAGGTTTAAAAAAATAAAATTACTATACAAAGTTATAAAATTGGTTTCAATATGAATATGGGGCCCTACAAAGGCCCTAGCTAGAAATATTTTTACAAAAAATAAAGTTGATTAAACTGTAAGGATTTATAATTGGTAGCACTTAAAATATTCTTTACCTTTTACTTTAAGGTTTAAAAAAATAAAATTACTATACAAAGTTATAAAATTGGTTTCAATATGAATATGGGGCCCTACAAGGCCCAAGTTAGAAATATTTTTACAAAAAATAAAGTTGATTAAACTGTAAGGATTTATAATTGGTAGCACTTAAAATATTCTTTACCTTTTACTTTAAGGTTTAAAAAAATAAAATTACTATACAAAGTTATAAAATTGGTTTCAATATGAATATGGGGCCCTACAAGGCCCTAGTTAGAAATATGTTTACAAAAAATAAAGTTGATTAAACTGTAAGGATTTATAATTGGTAGCACTTAAAATATTCTTTACCTTTTACTTTGAGGTTTAAAAAAATAAAATTACTATACAAAGTTATAAAATTGGTTTCAATATGAATATGGGGCCCTACAAGGCCCTAGTTAGAAATATTTTTACAAAAAATAAAGTTGATTAAACTGTAAAAATTTATAATTGGTAGCACTTAAAATATTCTTTACCTTTTACTTTAAGGTTTAAAGAAATAAAATTACTATACAAAGTTATAAAATTGGTTTCAATATGAATATGGGGCCCTACAAGGCCCTAGTTAGAAATATTTTTACAAAAAATAAAGTTGATTAAACTGTAAGGATTTATAATTGGTAGCACTTAAAATATTCTTTACCTTTTACTTTAAGGTTTAAAAAAATTAAATTACTATACAAAGTTATAAAATTGGTTTCAATATGAATATGGGGCCCTACAAGGCCCTAGTTAGAAATATTTTTACAAAAAATAAAGTTGATTAAACTGTAAAAATTTATAATTGGTAGCACTTAAAATATTCTTTACCTTTTACTTTAAGGTTTAAAAAAATAAAATTACTATACAAAGTTATAAAATTGGTTTCAATATGAATATGGGGCCCTACAAGGCCCTAGTTAGAAATATTTTTACAAAAAATAAAGTTGATTAAACTGTAAGGATTTATAATTGGTAGCACTTAAAATATTCTTTACCTTTTACTTTAAGGTTTAAAAAAATAAAATTACTATACAAAGTTATAAAATTGGTTTCAATATGAATATGGGGCCCTACAAGGCCCTAGTTAGAAATATTTTTACAAAAAATAAAGTTGATTAAACTGTAAAAATTTATAATTGGTAGCTCTTAAAATATTCTTTACCTTTTACTTTAAGGTTTAAAAAAATAAAATTACTATACAAAGTTATAAAATTGGTTTCAATATGAATATGGGGCCCTACAAGGCCCAAGTTAGAAATATTTTTACAAAAAATAAAGTTGATTAAACTGTAAGGATTTATAATTGGTAGCACTTAAAATATTCTTTACCTTTTACTTTAAGGTTTAAAAAAATAAAATTACTATACAAAGTTATAAAATTGGTTTCAATATGAATATGGGGCCCTACAAGGCCCTAGTTAGAAATATGTTTACAAAAAATAAAGTTGATTAAACTGTAAGGATTTATAATTGGTAGCACTTAAAATATTCTTTACCTTTTACTTTAAGGTTTAAAAAAATAAAATTACTATACAAAGTTATAAAATTGGTTTCAATATGAATATGGGGCCCTACAAGGCCCTAGTTAGAAATATTTTTACAAAAAATGAAGTTGATTAAACTGTAAAAATTTATAATTGGTAGCACTTAAAATATTCTTTACCTTTTACTTTAAGGTTTAAAGAAATAAAATTACTATACAAAGTTATAAAATTGGTTTCAATATGAATATGGGGCCCTACAAGGCCCTAGTTAGAAATATTTTTACAAAAAATAAAGTTGATTAAACTGTAAGGATTTATAATTGGTAGCACTTAAAATATTCTTTACCTTTTACTTTAAGGTTTAAAAAAATTAAATTACTATACAAAGTTATAAAATTGGTTTCAATATGAATATGGGGCCCTACAAGGCCCTAGTTAGAAATATTTTTACAAAAAATAAAGTTGATTAAACTGTACGGATTTATAATAATTGGTAGCACTTAAAATATTCTTTACCTTTTACTTTAAGGTTTAAAAAAATAAAATTACTATACAAAGTTATAAAATTGGTTTCAATATAAATATGGGGCCCTACAAGGCCCTAGTTAGAAATATTTTTACAAAAAATAAAGTTGATTAAACTGTACGGATTTATAATTGGTAGCACTTAAAATATTCTTTACCTTTTACTTTAAGGTTTAAAAAAATAAAATTACTATACAAAGTTATAAAATTGGTTTCAATATGAATATGGGGCCCTACAAGGCCCTAGTTAGAAATATGTTTACAAAAAATAAAGTTGATTAAACTGTAAGGATTTATAATTGGTAGCACTTAAAATATTCTTTACCTTTTACTTTAAGGTTTAAAAAAATAAAATTACTATACAAAGTTATAAAATTGGTTTCAATATGAATATGGGGCCCTACAAGGCCCAAGTTAGAAATATTTTTACAAAAAATAAAGTTGATTAAACTGTAAGGATTTATAATTGGTAGCACTTAAAATATTCTTTACCTTTTACTTTAAGGTTTAAAAAAATAAAATTACTATACAAAGTTATAAAATTGGTTTCAATATGAATATGGGGCCCTACAAAGGCCCTAGTTAGAAATATTTTTACAAAAAATAAAGTTGATTAAACTGTTAGGATTTATAATTGGTAGCACTTAAAATATTCTTTACCTTTTACTTTAAGGTTTAAAAAAATAAAATTACTATACAAAGTTATAAAATTGGTTTCAATATGAATATGGGGCCCTACAAGGCCCAAGTTAGAAATATTTTTACAAAAAATAAAGTTGATTAAACTGTAAAAATTTATAATTGGTAGCACTTAAAATATTCTTTACCTTTTACTTTAAGGTTTAAAAAAATAAAATTACTATACAAAGTTATAAAATTGGTTTCAATATGAATATGGGGCCCTACAAGGCCCTAGTTAGAAATATTTTTACAAAAAATAAAGTTGATTAAACTGTAAGGATTTATAATTGGTAGCACTTAAAATATTCTTTACCTTTTACTTTAAGGTTTAAAAAAATAAAATTACTATACAAAGTTATAAAATTGGTTTCAATATGAATATGGGGCCCTACAAGGACCTAGTTAGAAATATTTTTACAAAAAATAAAGTTGATTAAACTGTAAGGATTTATAATTGGTAGCACTTAAAATATTCTTTACCTTTTACTTTAAGGTTTAAAAAAATAAAATTACTATACAAAGTTATAAAATTGGTTTCAATATGAATATGGGGCCCTACAAGGCCCTAGTTAGAAATATTTTTACAAAAAATAAAGTTGATTAAACTGTACGGATTTATAATAATTGGTAGCACTTAAAATATTCTTTACCTTTTACTTTAAGGTTTAAAAAATAAAATTACTATACAAAGTTATAAAATTGGTTTCAATATGAATATGGGGCCCTACAAAGGCCCTAGTTAGAAATATTTTTACAAAAAATAAAGTTGATTAAACTGTAAGGATTTATAATTGGTAGCACTTAAAATATTCTTTACCTTTTACTTTAAGGTTTAAAAAAATAAAATTACTATACAAAGTTATAAAAATGGTTTCAATATGAATATGGGACCCTACAAGGCCCTAGTTAGAAATATTTTACAAAAAATAAAGTTGATTAAACTGTACGGATTTATAATTGGTAGCACTTAAAATATTCTTTACCTTTTACTTTAAGGTTTAAAAAAATAAAATTACTATACAAAGTTATAAAATTGGTTTCAATATGAATATGGGGCCCTACAAGGCCCTAGTTAGAAATATTTTTACAAAAAATAAAGTTGATTAAACTGTTAGGATTTATAATTGGTAGCACTTAAAATATTCTTTACCTTTTACTTTAAGGTTTAAAAAATAAAATTACTATACAAAGTTATAAAATTGGTTTCAATATGAATATGGTGCCCTACAAGGCCCTAGTTAGAAATATTTTTACAAAAAATAAAGTTGATTAAACTGTACGGATTTATAATAATTGGTAGCACTTAAAATATTCTTTACCTTTTACTTTAAGGTTTAAAAAATAAAATTACTATACAAAGTTATAAAATTGGTTTCAATATGAATATGGGGCCCTACAAAGGCCCTAGTTAGAAATATTTTTACAAAAAATAAAGTTGATTAAACTGTTAGGATTTATAATTGGTAGCACTTAAAATATTCTTTACCTTTTACTTTAAGGTTTAAAAAATAAAATTACTATACAAAGTTATAAAATTGGTTTCAATATGAGTATGGGGCCCTACAATTCCCTAGTTAGAAATATTTTTACAAAAAATAAAGTTGATTAAACTGTACGGATTTATAATAATTGGTAGCACTTAAAATATTCTTTACCTTTTACTTTAAGGTTTAAAAAAATAAAATTACTATACAAAGTTATAAAATTGGTTTCAATATGAATATGGGGCCCTACAAGGCCTTAGTTAGAAATATTTTTACAAAAAATAAGGTTGATTAAACTGTACGGATTTATAATAATTGGTAGCACTTAAAATATTCTTTACCTTTTACTTTAAGGTTTAAAAAAATAAAATTACTATACAAAGTTATAAAATTGGTTTCAATATGAATATGGGGCCCTACAAGGCTCTAGTTAGAAATATTTTTACAAAAAATAAAGTTGATTAAACTGTACGGATTTATAATAATTGGTAGCACTTAAAATATTCTTTACCTTTTACTTTAAGGTTTAAAAAAATAAAATTACTATACAAAGTTATAAAATTGGTTTCAATATGAATATGGGTCCCTACAAGGCCCTAGTTAGAAATATTTTTACAAAAAATAAAGTTGATTAAACTGTACGGATTTATAATAATTGGTAGCACTTAAAATATTCTTTACCTTTTACTTTAAGGTTTAAAAAAATAAAATTACTATACAAAGTTATAAAATTGGTTTCAATATGAATATGGGGACCTACAAGGCCCTAGTTAGAAATATTTTTACAAAAAATAAAGTTGATTAAACTGTACGGATTTATAATTGGTAGCACTTAAAATATTCTTTACCTTTTACTTTAAGGTTTAAAAAAATAAAATTACTATACAAAGTTATAAAATTGGTTTCAATATGAATATGGGGCCCTACAAGGCCCTAGTTAGAAATATGTTTACAAAAAATAAAGTTGATTAAACTGTACGGATTTATAATAATTGGTAGCACTTAAAATATTCTTTACCTTTTACTTTAAGGTTTAAAAAATTAAATTACTATACAAAGTTATAAAATTGGTTTCAATATGAATATGGGGCCCTACAAGGCCCAAGTTAGAAATATTTTTACAAAAAATAAAGTTGATTAAACTGTAAGGATTTATAATTGGTAGCACTTAAAATATTCTTTACCTTTTACTTTAAGGTTTAAAAAAATAAAATTACTATACAAAGTTATAAAATTGGTTTCAATATGAATATGGGGCCCTACAAGGCCCAAGTTAGAAATATTTTTACAAAAAATAAAGTTGATTAAACTGTAAGGATTTATAATTGGTAGCACTTAAAATATTCTTTACCTTTTACTTTAAGGTTTAAAAAAATAAAATTACTATACAAAGTTATAAAATTGGTTTCAATATGAATATGGGGCCCTACAAGGCCCTAGTTAGAAATATGTTTACAAAAAATAAAGTTGATTAAACTGTAAGGATTTATAATTGGTAGCACTTAAAATATTCTTTACCTTTTACTTTAAGGTTTAAAAAAATAAAATTACTATACAAAGTTATAAAATTAGTTTCAATATGAATATGGGGCCCTACAAGGCCCTAGTTAGAAATATTTTTACAAAAAATAAAGTTGATTAAACTGTAAAAATTTATAATTGGTAGCACTTAAAATATTCTTTACCTTTTACTTTAAGGTTTAAAGAAATAAAATTACTATACAAAGTTATAAAATTGGTTTCAATATGAATATGGGGCCCTACAAGGCCCTAGTTAGAAATATTTTTACAAAAAATAAAGTTGATTAAACTGTAAGGATTTATAATTGGTAGCACTTAAAATATTCTTTACCTTTTACTTTAAGGTTTAAAAAAATTAAATTACTATACAAAGTTATAAAATTGGTTTCAATATGAATATGGGGCCCTACAAGGCCCTAGTTAGAAATATTTTTACAAAAAATAAAGTTGATTAAACTGTACGGATTTATAATAATTGGTAGCACTTAAAATATTCTTTACCTTTGACTTTAAGGTTTAAAAAAATAAAATTACTATACAAAGTTATAAAATTGGTTTCAATATGAATATGGGGCCCTACAAGGCCCTAGTTAGAAATATTTTTACAAAAAATAAAGTTGATTAAACTGTAAAAATTTATAATTGGTAGCACTTAAAATATTCTTTACCTTTAACTTTAAGGTTTAAAAAAATAAAATTACTATACAAAGTTATAAAATTGGTTTCAATATGAATATGGGGCCCTACAAGGCCCTAGTTAGAAATATTTTTACAAAAAATAAAGTTGATTAAACTGTAAGGATTTATAATTGGTATCACTTAAAATATTCTTTACCTTTTACTTTAAGGTTTAAAAAAATAAAATTACTATACAAAGTTATAAAATTGGTTTCAATATGAATATGGGGCCCTACAAGGCCCTAGTTAGAAATATTTTTACAAAAAATAAAGTTGATTAAACTGTAAAAATTTATAATTGGTAGCACTTAAAATATTCTTTACCTTTTACTTTAAGGTTTAAAGAAATAAAATTACTATACAAAGTTATAAAATTGGTTTCAATATGAATATGGGGCCCTACAAGGCCCTAGTTAGAAATATTTTTACAAAAAATAAAGTTGATTAAACTGTAAGGATTTATAATTGGTAGCACTTAAAATATTCTTTACCTTTTACTTTAAGGTTTAAAAAAATTAAATTACTATACAAAGTTATAAAATTGGTTTCAATATGAATATGGGGCCCTACAAGGCCCTAGTTAGAAATATTTTTACAAAAAATAAAGTTGATTAAACTGTAAAAATTTATAATTGGTAGCACTTAAAATATTCTTTACCTTTTACTTTAAGGTTTAAAAAAATAAAATTACTATACAAAGTTATAAAATTGGTTTCAATATGAATATGGGGCCCTACAAGGCCCTAGTTAGAAATATTTTTACAAAAAATAAAGTTGATTAAACTGTAAAAATTTATAATTGGTAGCACTTAAAATATTCTTTACCTTTTACTTTAAGGTTTAAAAAAATTAAATTACTATACAAAGTTATAAAATTGGTTTCAATATGAATATGGGGCCCTACAAGGCCCTAGTTAGAAATATTTTTACAAAAAATAAAGTTGATTAAACTGTAAAAATTTATAATTGGTAGCACTTAAAATATTCTTTACCTTTTACTTTAAGGTTTAAAAAAATAAAATTACTATACAAAGTTATAAAATTGGTTTCAATATGAATATGGGGCCCTACAAGGCCCTAGTTAGAAATATTTTTACAAAAAATAAAGTTGATTAAACTGTAAGGATTTATAATTGGTAGCACTTGAAATATTCTTTACCTTTTACTTTAAGGTTTAAAAAAATAAAATTACTATACAAAGTTATAAAATTGGTTTCAATATGAATATGGGGCCCTACAAGGCCCTAGTTAGAAATATTGTTACAAAAAATAAAGTTGATTAAACTGTAAGGATTTATAATTGGTAGCACTTAAAATATTCTTTACCTTTTACTTTAAGGTTTAAAAAAATAAAATTACTATACAAAGTTATAAAATTGGTTTCAATATGAATATGGGGCCCTACAAGGCCCTAGTTAGAAATATTTTTACAAAAAATAAAGTTGATTAAACTGTACGGATTTATAATAATTGGTAGCACTTAAAATATTCTTTACCTTTTACTTTAAGGTTTAAAAAAATAAAATTACTATACAAAGTTATAAAATTGGTTTCAATATGAATATGGGGCCCTACAAGGCCCTAGTTAGAAATATTTTTACAAAAAATAAAGTTGATTAAACTGTAAGGATTTATAATTGGTAGCACTTAAAATATTCTTTACCTTTTACTTTAAGGTTTAAAAAAATAAAATTACTATACAAAGTTATAAAATTGGTTTCAATATGAATATGGGGCCCTACAAGGCCCTAGTTAGAAATATTTTTACAAAAAATAAAGTTGATTAAACTGTAAGGATTTATAATTGGTAGCACTTAAAATATTCTTTACCTTTTACTTTAAGGTTTAAAAAAATAAAATTACTATACAAAGTTATAAAATTGGTTTCAATATGAATATGGGGCCCTACAAGGCCCTAGTTAGAAATATTTTTACAAAAAATAAAGTTGATTAAACTGTTAGGATTTATAATTGGTAGCACTTTAAATATTCTTTACCTTTTACTTTAAGGTTTAAAAAATAAAATTACTATACAAAGTTATAAAATTGGTTTCAATATGAATATGGGCCCCTACAAAGGCCCTAGTTAGAAATATTTTTACAAAAAATAAAGTTGATTAAACTGTTAGGATTTATAATTGGTAGCACTTAAAATATTCTTTACCTTTTACTTTAAGGTTTAAAAAATAAAATTACTATACAAAGTTATAAAATTGGTTTCAATATGAATATGGGGCCCTACAAGGCCCTAGTTAAAAATATATTTACAAAAAATAAAGTTGATTAAACTGTACGGATTTATAATAATTGGTAGCACTTAAAATATTCTTTACCTTTTACTTTAAGGTTTAAAAAATAAAATTACTATACAAAGTTATAAAATTGGTTTCAATATGAATATGGGGCCCTACAAAGGCCCTAGTTAGAAATATTTTTACAAAAAATAAAGTTGATTAAACTGTAAGGATTTATAATTGGTAGCACTTAAAATATTCTTTACCTTTTACTTTAAGGTTTAAAAAAATAAAATTACTATACAAAGTTATAAAATTGGTTTCAATATGAATATGGGGCCCTACAAGGCCCTAGTTAGAAATATTTTTACAAAAAATAAAGTTGATTAAACTGTACGGATTTATAATTGGTAGCACTTAAAATATTCTTTACCTTTTACTTTAAGGTTTAAAAAAATAAAATTACTATACAAAGTTATAAAATTGGTTTCAATATGAATATGGGGCCCTACAAGGCCCTAGTTAGAAATATTTTTACAAAAAATAAAGTTGATTAAACTGTTAGGATTTATAATTGGTAGCACTTAAAATATTCTTTACCTTTTACTTTAAGGTTTAAAAAATAAAATTACTATACAAAGTTATAAAATTGGTTTCAATATGAATATGGGGCCCTACAAGGCCCTAGTTAGAAATATTTTTACAAAAAATAAAGTTGATTAAACTGTACGGATTTATAATAATTGGTAGCACTTAAAATATTCTTTACCTTTTACTTTAAGGTTTAAAAAATAAAATTACTATACAAAGTTATAAAATTGGTTTCAATATGAATATGGGGCCCTACAAAGGCCCTAGTTAGAAATATTTTTACAAAAAATAAAGTTGAATAAACTGTTAGGATTTATAATTGGTAGCACTTAAAATATTCTTTACCTTTTACTTTAAGGTTTAAAAAATAAAATTACTATACAAAGTTATAAAATTGGTTTCAATATGAGTATGGGGCCCTACAAGGCCCTAGTTAGAAATATTTTTACAAAAAATAAAGTTGATTAAACTGTTAGGATTTATAATTGGTAGCACTTAAAATATTCTTTACCTTTTACTTTAAGGTTTAAAAAATAAAATTACTATACAAAGTTATAAAATTGGTTTCAATATGAGTATGGGGCCCTACAAGGCCCTAGTTAGAAATATTTTTACAAAAAATAAAGTTGAATAAACTGTAAGGATTTATAATTGGTAGCACTTAAAATATTCTTTACCTTTTACTTTAAGGTTTAAAAAATAAAATTACTATACAAAGTTATAAAATTGGTTTCAATATGAGTATGGGGCCCTACAAGGCCCTAGTTAGAAATATTTTTACAAAAAATAAAGTTGATTAAACTGTTAGGATTTATAATTGGTAGCACTTAAAATATTCTTTACCTTTTACTTTAAGGTTTAAAAAATAAAATTACTATACAAAGTTATAAAATTGGTTTCAATATGAGTATGGGGCCCTACAAGGCCCTAGTTAGAAATATTTTTACAAAAAATAAAGTTGAATAAACTGTAAGGATTTATAATTGGTAGCACTTAAAATATTCTTTACCTTTTACTTTAAGGTTTAAAAAATAAAATTACTATACAAAGTTATAAAATTGGTTTCAATATGAGTATGGGGCCCTACAAGGCCCTAGTTAGAAATATTTTTACAAAAAATAAAGTTGATTAAACTGTTAGGATTTATAATTGGTAGCACTTAAAATATTCTTTACCTTTTACTTTAAGGTTTAAAAAATAAAATTACTATACAAAGTTATAAAATTGGTTTCAATATGAGTATGGGGCCCTACAAGGCCCTAGTTAGAAATATTTTTACAAAAAATAAAGTTGAATAAACTGTAAGGATTTATAATTGGTAGCACTTAAAATATTCTTTACCTTTTACTTTAAGGTTTAAAAAATAAAATTACTATACAAAGTTATAAAATTGGTTTCAATATGAGTATGGGGCCCTACAAGGCCCTAGTTAGAAATATTTTTACAAAAAATAAAGTTGATTAAACTGTTAGGATTTATAATTGGTAGCACTTAAAATATTCTTTACCTTTTACTTTAAGGTTTAAAAAATAAAATTACTATACAAAGTTATAAAATTGGTTTCAATATGAATATGGGGCCCTACAAGGCCCTAGTTAGAAATATTTTTACAAAAAATAAAGTTGATTAAACTGTACGGATTTATAATAATTGGTAGCACTTAAAATATTCTTTACCTTTTACTTTAAGGTTTAAAAAAATAAAATTACTATACAAAGTTATAAAATTGGTTTCAATATGAATATGGGGCCCTACAAGGCCCTAGTTAGAAATATTTTTACAAAAAATAAAGTTGATTAAACTGTACGGATTTATAATTGGTAGCACTTAAAATATTCTTTACCTTTTACTTTAAGGTTTAAAAAAATAAAATTACTATACAAAGTTATAAAATTGGTTTCAATATGAATATGGGGCCCTACAAGGCCCTAGTTAGAAATATTTTTACAAAAAATAAAGTTGATTAAACTGTACGGATTTATAATAATTGGTAGCACTTAAAATATTCTTTACCTTTTACTTTAAGGTTTAAAAAATAAAATTACTATACAAAGTTATAAAATTGGTTTCAATATGAATATGGGGCCCTACAAAGGCCCTAGTTAGAAATATTTTTACAAAAATTAAAGTTGATTAAACTGTACGGATTTATAATAATTGGTAGCACTTAAAATATTCTTTACCTTTTACTTTAAGGTTTAAAAAAATGATGTATATTATAATTGCAACATGCAATGAATTACATAGAAGCGTTACTATAAAATTAAATATTTTAAAATAATAAAAATGGCGATTTAATTTCTTTAATGACAAAGTGGGTTGGAATGTGATTCTAAAAAACAGTTGCTTTAAGGATAAATAAAATCGGAACTAAAGTAGTGATTTTTTTTTATAAATTATTGTTCCGTTTATCTTGACCGATTTGTTAACTCTTTTACTGCCTAATTTGTTGGCTTTTGTATTTTTTTAAAATTTCATAAATTGGATATTTTTATTGTTTCCCTCCTTTTAAATTTTGTTTTTAAAAATTGAAAAAACGTTTATTTGTCTATATTATCTAGTTGTTTCAATATTATTATTATTAGTTTTAATTTCTCTAATATAACTGCTTTCTTCATTAGTTTATTTATACTCTAAAGTTTAGAGTTGCTTTAAAGTTTATACATTTCTGCTTGAGCAATTTCAAAAGTTGAATAGGTGGTTCTAGTGTTTTGGTTCTATGTTTCTGGGGCACTCAGTAAAAACGCGTAGGAGGTAGGCTGGTACCGAAGGGATATCTCCAGGTATGAGAATGTTATAAAATGTTCACACAATGAACAAATATTGACTTTTCATTTACCAGGATAAATAGCGTACCATTCAGGAGTTAAACATTCAAATCGTATGGGTGAAACCAGCGAGCACAGAAACAACTAGCTTGTGAAACGTTTCCAAACATAAATAGGCTTACATGTAAAATCACGAAATGAGAGATCTGTAGCTTAGACGAAGGTTCAGACGCAGAGAAATCGAGACCTATTGTCAGAACGAGAGCGAGTTGGAGAATTGTTATGTAATCCGAATTTTCGCAGGTATTCATATTACATATTATGTTATTTACTTAATTTCTTATATTATATTTGAATATATTATAAATGACATGTATATCTCAAACATGAATTCGACTACATTATGTTAACTAAGAGTGACCGAGTCATATTAGTAACTTTCCGATGGACTTTTATGTTAACTTAGATATGCCATTAGTTATTTTCCATACAACATGTAGCCTTATTCTAGAATACTCGATGTATCACTGAGCAATGTACAAGTAAACTGAATAAGTTATATGTTTATATCTACACCCCAACAAGGGCGGAGAGTCAGTCTTGTTCATTCTTTTCTCTTTTAAACTCTCGCGCAATATATGTGCAGTAGTTAAGTTCGTCATTTGTCTCTATTCAGACATTTATTCCATAATAATACTTTGTAATAACTCATGACGAGTTATATAAGTCATATTATTTCTTCTTATTATATTTATGTCCCGAGAGGACGTAACTTGCAATCATTCCTTGCTTTCGATATTCGTTTCATACGATATCTTAACGTAACTCATTCAGTTTACTTCTTATTAAACTTGTAATTATTCGCATCATTAATAAAGTTCAATTATTCGTTGTATAATGCGTGCGAGTTTTATTTGGTCGCACCCCTTGAAAACACAGGGATTGGTTAACACAAGGGTGATTATCACAGAATGGCATAGGCCTAGCAGCAGGAAATTACGTCGTGCAGTGGCTGTAATTAATACACGGCGTGTGTGCGTGTTTCAAGTTTACCACCGTGAACATATTTAATGCGTAGTGCAACATAGGCCTACCTGGTATACAATGCATTCAGTGCAGTTAAGAACAAACCTTTCAACTTTAAACTTGTTCTACTGCTACACTATTCACTCAATTTCCCTCTTAACTTTCCCATTTCTCTCTGGTAAAAAAAATCCTTAGGGTAGAGTTTTAACAGTAAATATTGTCAGATTCCTTTTTGTCAGATACCATCCGAAAGTACTTTGTCCGATACAATCCAAAGGGCAATTGACATGGATTCTACTATAGAGATGTTATTAGTTTGTGTAGGAATTCATTTAACCAATAACTTATAGAGTAATATATTGAGTTTATGATGGTAAACAAAATACATATAAACACTCACATTTACTGAAGTTATAATCTCCCAAACCTAACTTTGTGCTGCAACAAATAAAAAGGAAAACATGACCCGACAACTAAACGACGCAGCATTATAATCCAATATGTTGAGAACGGCTCCGTTTTCCTCTAAGGAGCAATCTGATGGCATGGCAGTTGCTGCCGTAAGTCGTTTACTGGTTAAACATGAGTTGTCCGATACTAGACGACATTCCCCTAAGCCTAAGTACTCAGACGCCGGAAGTCGATGAACAAATTACCAAAACGGTTCTCCGCATTATAACTTGAAGAGTAAATGCTAATTAATAAACAATTATAATTACAAATATCTACATTAGCTTTAAATACACTTCGCTAACATAGCACACACACACACACACACACACATATATATATATATACATATATTGCAACACTGTTTTCTTGTATTCACTTATCACTTACACTTTAATGTACTTAAACAAGAATCTTACTTGCTATCTATGCAAGTTGACTTTCGAGAACTTTAATTACGTGTCCTCATTTTCGAGCATCATATGAGACTTTCGAAAGTAGACTCGCATACATAACAAGTAATATTCTTGTTTGAGTACATTTTGGTGTAAATGATGTGTGAATAAAAGAAAACCCTGTTGCAAAGTTATATATATATATATATATATATATATATATATATATATATATATATATATATATATATATATATATATATATATAACGCAATATGTATTCTTGTGTATTAATAAAGAACTAAGTCAAAATACAAATTCAATTATATTTCTTGTATTTGTATTTTGACTTAGTTCTTTATATATATATATACATATATTTTATTACCAATTTGAGAGAACGGAAGTCCACGTCTTCCTAATGAGTCCGGACGTAGGAATGGGCAGACATCCGCTCATTATCGGAATCACAGTGAGCCTATCGTTTTAAACCTATGACTTCTCTCAATCAGCTCTTACAGAGAAAGGTCACTGACCATGTTGCGCTTACCTATCTGTGAGCATCATGTTTTACAAATAAATGGCTTCATTGCTGCAGTTAGATTTTAACCGTTTTAATAACATTTGCGGATCTCTTTAGTAACTTTAAAAGAGAAATGCGTGCTTGGGGTACTAAAATCTAAAAGAAATAAACACATAAAACACACAAAAAGCGTCGTGATAGAAAGGAACATAGCTATCGTTGTACTGGCGAATTTAGTGACTAAATCATTAACAGGTCGATAAGAATATAATATAATCTTTTAAAAGCCTCCTAAGCACAATATGTTTCCTAAAATATTTATTGTTTTTTCTAATATACTATAGAATATTCATAAATCTCATACTATAGAACGTAATATAACACTATTTATTAATACGTATGTATAACTTTACATTTTTAAATTAAAATTTTACATTTCTTCATATTTATGAATTTTATTGAATTGGCCCTACTAAGTGAACTATAATGAATGAATAAATATATTCAAGTCATTAACAAGTCAGTATGTTAGATAACTCTATTTGACGTTATCGTATTAGTAATTAAGCAAATTTGCCTCAGTCATTAATAATCATCGTTTAAAATTTGTTTAACTTAGCCTAATGCTAATATTTACAATACTGAAAGTAATTGTAGTAACAACCCTAACCTACTATAATAGAAATAGGTGTATTAGTATTTCATACATTATTACATGATTAAATAAAATGTAATGTTTCTTGAATTTGAAAACTATTTAAACCTAACCTCCAATTAATCTGTAAGTGTAGACAAAACAGCTGTTAGCAAGAATCGCCATGTTTGATTTTCAGAGGGTCGTTGATCTTTGGGTTATTACTCACGGTTACTAGAATAAGGTCTAGTTCTAGCGTCCGTGGTTATTACTCATGACCAAAGTTCGTAAGTGATGAAGTAACAGTTTACAGATTCACTAACATACAAAACCTTTTTGAGCGCTGTAATGCAAGAAGGTTCAGTTGGAAAGAAAGTTGTTTAGAGACGTAAGGTATTCTAGGAATCAGGTTAAGAACTTCAGAAAGGCTACATCAGTAACTTATTCCTCCACGGTTCAAAACCTATCTAAATTAATTTAGGTTATCGCTTGTAGTACACAAATCAGTTTTTATAAAATTATGGTACTGCTTAGTATTCAATTCTGCTGATTTTTTTCTTTCATAATACAGTTTATGACACTTTCACAGAAACACTTGCAGTTATGCTACACGTGTCCAAGACGATATTTTACGCGAAAGGACACAAGTTTTTTGACAGGTCGTTACCCAACTCGTGGGAAAGTATCTCTCCGTCGCCATGGCAACGCGGAACCCTATTGTCATCGGGTAACGCAAATCACTCCCATTTACCGCTTTCGTCTTTCCGCATTGTTTGCATAACAATCGCGAGAATCGTTTCTTGTTTTGGGCGTTTTACCGTATCGACGATTTTGAACGATGCGTTTACTTTCTGATATGAGTTTTAGTGCACGATTTTGTCATTTTGTCCAGTTTGAGTTTCACCTAATACAATCGAACCTCACAAGTTGTTCTCTCTGGCCCGGGGTCATATCCAATCGGTGTCAGTCTGATGCGGGAAGGAAACGTCAACGATGCAGTCCAAAGATCCGCCAGGAGCTCGGAGAGTGTAGGAGAAGGAAAAGTTCGTCAGTCACGGATGTATGAGAAAACTTGGTTATTGTTTAGCGAAAATTTAATGCCAATCTGTGTACGAGGACAAGAGGCACACGTAGCAAAACTATATTGCGTAAAATAGAAAAAACTACGGTTTACAAAAGTGCATGTTTCACCTGACTCCTATGATTTGAACATGTAACTACTTCAGTTTTAAATAAGTGGTCAATTGAAATAAGTGTTCATTTTTCCATTTCAACGTCGGTTGTTTGTGCATAGAACCGTTTGTGTTAAAAATATAACCTTCCTAATGGAATAAATTGTATCAAAAATAATCTCAAAGAGCTTTATGATAGAAGCGGTATATTTTGAGTTTGTCGACAAAATTTAATAAAATTAGATCTTTGCAGAACACGCATAGCAGAAATTTAAATTTCTTGCAATGAAATATAAGATTAAATGAAGGTAAAATAATAAAAAAAAACATTTTATTTATAGTTTATCGTTAGTAGAATATATTTAGATACTTTTACCCAAGTTAAAATTAGTTAAACATAGAAAGTCTGGCCTTGTTCATTGTTATAGTTTTATTCTTTATAAAATTCATTTTTAAATTTATTAGTTTATTTTCATACAATGTATATAATTATTAGTTATTTAAAAATATTTAATTTGAAAATGAGTATAATTTGTCAATAGACTTATGCAGGCCTACATCGTAATTCCTGATAATAATATGCATACATTAATAATATACAATAAAGAAAGTGATATAACCTACGAATAATAAAAACAGCTGTTGTATGAAATCATGTTATGTCATCATTTAATCAAATATAAGAGACTTTTTTAACATGTACTAAAGCGTATTTAAAAACTCATTTAAACATAATCTACAAATAACTTCTAATTGATAGCGAACATAACTTCTAAGTGATGGTTAAAATTACCAACTCGAGGCGCCGTGTTTGGTTTTCGAAAATCTTCAGGATAATTCGTGCATATTCGGAAATTTAACAAAAAAATTTCACAATTCTAGCTTTACTGCCGTTAGAAAAAAGTACTATGCCAGTCTAAAGAGGTTTTCACTTCAAAACTTAGTTGAAAAACAAAACGTTTACTCAGCTGTTCAATGCCGAAGCCAGGAATTTTTAGGAAATTGTTACCAGGGTCATAGTTACATTGACAGGGAAATGGGAACCCTTTGTGAATTCGCAAGCTCAAATATGTTAGATCGATTTTGACAAAAATAGGATCGGTATTGTACTTCAGTCATTAAAATTTTTAGTTTCGTTTCAAATTTTAAGACGCGTCTAACCCTCCGATCCCCGTTAGATACATCCTGCATCTGGTAATCATCCAAATATCTGGTGTAAATGTTTGACCTCAAGCATGCATACATATTTCTAAAACCGAAGATTACACCTAATTTTACGTTGAGCAATAAATGGACAACGGAGCGGTGAAAACTTCAGAAAGTGAAAACTCGTTAACTGTAGAGAACCGATGCTCACCCAGATGTAAAGGAAATGAAAGTTGCGTTGCCCAAAATTATATCCGTTCCTCGTCCTTAGTCCTTTCCTGTGTTACGAGTGTTTGAGGCATTCCATCCGCTTTAGAGTCCAACGCAAAAACAAATGGTAGTAGATTTAACAAAACTTAAAAATCAACTTTTCGGGTTACAATTTTTATAGCTATGCCAAAAGGACATCTTTTGTTTAGTATCGTCTTTTCTATAACAAAAACAAAATATTGATGTGTTATATTTTTTAAAGAAGAGGGAAAAGCAAGCGATTGGATAATATTTTTGTCAATTTTTTTTAACAGGTATATTTTTGTTTGTTAGTGTCAATCTATCTTGAACACAAATAATTTATTGTATCCTATATATTATTTAAAAAAAATATTCATATCCCCTTTGGAGCTGTTGTATTTTCCATGAACATTTCTAAAATTAGTATGAACTACTGGTTGCCAATATTTTTATTCCAGAAAAGAGACATGCCGGTATGTCTTTAAAAAATACAAAACTTGTAATAAAAATAGACAATATTGTAGTTACTTTTGCATAAATAAATAAATATATAACATCCATATTTGTATTGTTTGCTTAGTTCTTATTTTTGTGTACACATTTTTGTTCAACTGCTTCATTCCGCCTGTGTAATTCTAATCACTTAACTAAGAGATCAATAGAAAATTGTTTTTTTATGAATTACAAAACACTTGTTTTTGCGCCTCATAAAAACAAAACGTACTTTTAAGTAAAACAAAAAATTGAACAACAGGGAGGACCAACTTACTGTCAATACATAATTTATTACCTTATGCATGTTTCGGTAACAGAATCTTCAAAGACGATAAGTAACCTATACTGGTTGATGATGGTAAATTTGTCATGGAAAATGTATGAGAAGATAAATTATTGGTTGTGAGCTGGTAATAGTTATTACTTTTACTTACAAGCTAAGCTCATGTTATGATAAAAATATATCTTGTTGTTATATAGTTTGATTCAAAAACTAATTGAATCACAATTCAGAAATGTTTTGAAAGTTTTTTTAGCTAAAAAAACATTTTGGGTGTATATCTTTAACAAATGAAATTCGTTATTGAATGAAATGAAAAGGACATTTATTTCAAAGTATCTTGAATAATAAATAACAATAGTCCAGACTGAAGATTTAAGATCAAAGACTGTAAAGAAGAAAATAAATATATAAGTTACTATAATTTTAATTATGCAATATTATTATTACTGTACAATATATTGTATTGTATACAATATTGTACATTAAATAATACTGTAGACAATAACTTATACAATATATTGTATTATTATATTATTATTGTATTGTTATAAGACACAGGTACTAACAAGGGCAATCTAGAATATTTCAAAACGTGTTGAGAAAGATATTAGACTAGTAAGAGATACAGACGTAGAAATAAACGGACAACAATCTTAGAAATGTTTATGGGTCATAGGTTTACGTGAAGATGTCTAGAATCTCACCAGAAACAAATTACGGAAAGTAAGTATTGTTATAGCAAATCGAAAGAAGGAAATGGATATAGTATTTGGAATAGGTAAATGAGAGAGCAGTAGATGTACGGAAGAAAGAGATGGAGAGATTGTTTTGCTTCAAGAGTTTTGCGCCAATGCCTCTGGCGTCCGTTATAATCGAATTGAATTCCGTGAAATTTGTGTGAAATTAAAACTGCAGTAAAATTTACTAATTATTTTCAAATACATCATGAAACATTCACAAATTTTACAACGTCTGATTATAAATGACGAAAATATTACGTCTGTAAAAATGCAAATTTTTAAAACTTTGCCATTACCAACACGGACACCTTAGACAGAGAAACAGGCGGTCACTAAGTTTATCGTAGATATCGGCGCAATCTTAGTTACAAATAGAAAGAGAAAAACCAGTGTATATAATATATTTTTTAGAAATAAGTCGAAAAGTAAAACTAAAGGAGAACCAAAATAAAGAATAAAATGTTTGTACTAAATAAAATTATGATATCTAGTTATTATAATACCATAATATGTCATTTTTCTTTGATTATATATAATTTTACAATTTTCTAAAATGAAATGTAAAAGATTTTGTTACAGTTTGGTATAATGCTGTAGAAGGCGCTATCTATACTAGTATTTAGGCCTGATAGCTAATGCATAGCTGCAGAATTGACATAAAATATAGAATTTCGAAAAAATTAGAAAAAATCGTCTGCATCATTACGTTGTCATTTCCGTAACGGACCTTAATATAAAGTCCCGTAACAGGAGTCAAATTCATTTATATCTCACTGTGCATGAATCTACAGAGTAACCAAGCACATTAGAAACACTTAAAATGCACTTTAAGTGTCAGGTTTAAAGTGCCTTGATCTTGTTTCACTTTGTGGGAAGCCACTAAAATTATATGAGAAAAACATTTTTGGAACTCCTCTCCATGAACAATTTCGGATCTCCTCGTCCGCGGACAACTACAGGACGATGTTCTGGGGGTTCTCTTCCTCTAGATGTAAACACTCCAGCCAACCCGCCTGCAGTGGGTCGGTTACAGCGGCTTATCTCCATGAACGGTTAAACAGTATCTATATTCAAATTTTGGTTTTCTAACGTAGCCATTGCACTGTTATATTTTCTGATATTGGTGATAAAATGTCCTGTTAAACATTAAATGTTGCAATTTGGTTCCGGGCTGTGATAGCAATACCAGTCCATTGTGGCAACATAAGTTAAAGTGCCCTCTTGCTCTGGTTTCAGCAAAATTTTCACTTTGTGGGATCCACTAAAACTAAACGAGAAAGAAATTTTTGTGTGCAGACCTGGATTGTACATTGACTGTGGGAAAGCCTAATTTCATTGTCGTACAAATTATACTAGGCCGTTAATTGTTGTTGGGAACACCAAATATCTCGAACAGCCTTGTTTTACAGGTTAGGCAGTTTCTCAAGGATCTTTCAGTCACTTTGAAGACTCTGAAAGAGAATTTTTATTAATTAACGTTGTCTTTATGGTTTTGGAATTTCGATCTGTATTAAAATCGAACATTACGAGCGCAGCAAAAAACTATAGGGAGATAAGAACATCGGTTAAATCACTTGGAACTAGATTAACGTTCCACTCTATAAAACAGGATAGACTTTTTGCCTGTTACGTAGTATAATCAAGTCGATTACTCAGGGAAAGTTACTGCCCAGACCGCACAGCTGTTTAATAAACCCCATTACCTCTTACAATAAAAATACTGCAAAAATCTCAACACCACAAAAATAACTAATATTACAAGTTACCTTGATGAAGAGGGTTTAATCTTAGGTAACTTTTAATATTAGTTATTTTTGTGGTGTTGGGGTTTTTGCCAATATTTTTTATATAATATATTGAGCCACTGAGCTCTTGATATTGTATATCTATTCTATAAAACCTCATTCTCTCCACTCTATATAACAGCATACAGAATGTTTGCATGTTATGGTATAATAATAAAGTCGATACGTTTATGACAGACCTCACAGCTGTAACTCCTAATAGCTCCCTACTACCTGACAGTAGATTGGGCTTCATGGGAAAGTCAGTTTTAGTAATCTTAATTCCTTTAAACGTTTTTTTAAAAAAATAACTATTGAAATCTAAAATAACCATGAAACAATTTTGTTTTTGGTTAATTTTATTGAAAATTTATAATAAAGTGTAAATTATTTGTGGTTTTTACAGCGTATAGTAAATTTGACGATTATTGGCCATTAAAGATATAAAAATGGTTGTGTTTATAAAGATTGTTCAGATAACATAAAATTCTACGATTTGGAACATGTAAGGATTATGGTTAGCGTACAACACATAGCAGATAGATACCATGCTCTCTAGCGGTGTTGTTTTGTTTAAGAAAAAAGATTGGAAAGGAGAGGTGAAATAAATAGAGGAGGAACAGAAGCACAAAACGGAACCCAATAACCCATGAATAAGAATATGGGAAAATTACCAGTCGTCTGGGTAAAATTGTATCTTTTAGGTAGATCAGGATATTGCGTTTATAGGTTGTAACTACTATTAGGAGGATGGCTGGAATAGAATAACAGGAATAGAGAAAGAACTCAGGAAGAGACAATAGGAGTAGAAGAACATTTTGGTTCGCCTGGTTAGGATAGCAATCGCTATCTAGGCTTAGGTGTTGCAGAAATAGAGAGACATATATGGGCTACGTGAAGGACAGCTTAGGCTAAGAAAGGGACGCCTGGATAAAGGAACTATAAAGGAAACGGGATAACTGAAAAGAACCATAAAAGATTCCTTGGTACTTGGAGTAAAATATGCTTTTCGTCGGCAGGGCCGCATACCTGAATACCGCTACCCTCAAGGGTCGTGTGATGTCTGTATTGTATGATTTGACATGGATGCCAACCCCCTCCATGAACAGGTCTACGCATGATCAGTTCAGACCACACTGCAATGCTCTACAATGTAGACCGTATCCGATAGAGAGCGAACGCAGCTGTGTCTAGAAAGTATTTTATCGCTCGTTTTGCTTCATAGGTTGTTGGTTATTATCATTTTACATCTATAAATACTGAGATAAGCTATGACGGCGCTTTCTCCTCTTTTGCTAGATAATTGTTGGAAAGGGCTAATATGTGTGTCTCACACACGCGCTAATTACTTCAGAGATTATATAGTCTTCTTTACAAAATAAGGTATATCGTATGTTTCAATAAGCACTAGAAGTACCGATGGCTTTTAAACACTTATTGATCAAATATTACTTATGCACTTAAAATTGTACCGAAGCAATGAAATTATGAGAGTGCCAAAATTTGTAATGGAGCCTATTATGATATTAATAAAGGGGTTTTTACTTATTATTGATACGTTTTTGGTTTCAATCTTCAACATTAGCTACTCGAATATACATACGAGTACTTCAACATATATAATATGAAATCACATGTCTACGTATAGTAGCACTTATGTTTGTTCTAAACAAGGACAACCGTTTTAGAAGATACGTGCCTAGTCATCTCAAACATTAACCAGTGACTCCATATAGCTTAACTAACCTATTGCTTTCTTAGAGAATAAAAGAAGTGTGAACACTAGGTTTTGATTTCAAAAAGCGTATGTGAACTAAATTACATTATAATTCAAGCAGGGTTGATGATATAACTAAAAAAGTTAAACACGCGAATACAGTTTCTCGACCTCCAACCTATGCATAAAGAAACCAAAAGATCATTTACGGTTTGTCTTAAAAAAGAGATTAAAAAATATAAAATCATTTTACACGTAGATATTTGTTTTTATAACCCCATACAGATTCATAGTCCCATACAAATTAATCTATTGAATAGACTGTACACAATATACTATGTAAGGATATCCTACATGTTAAAAGTTTTTTAAGTATTACAATAGGCGATCCAAAAATACAGCTTCCGGGTCGGCAACATTACTTTTCTTATGTTCCTTAAAAGAAAATAGATTGACAAATCACTGTGGCTCAAAGAATCACAATTTGAGGTCCTTCTTCTTAAATGTTTCTTTTTTACCTTTACAAACTTCAGTAATAAAACTGAATTTATAATCGTGACGTCATTTCCAATATACTTTAATTTAATAAGTTATTAAATACAATATTGGGAAAAACGCATAATGTAAGAGGATAAAATAAAACCCATACACCTTTTTTTATCTTTATTTAATCTACTTATTTATTTATCTTTTTTAACTATTTTTTACAAATTCTGATTTGTTCACTTTGTTGTGCTTTTTTATCAATCTGGATGTACTTCATTTACCTTTTACTAATACTGTCTTCAATCACGTGAAAACTTTACTACGAATAAACACATATATGTGACCATGGACAACACTTACACTTACCTTGCCAGTGCTCCTTAATTCTTATCTCTACTAAATATCACTTCTATATCTCTACCAGCCTTGAGTAGTTGCCAGAATATTTTATGGGATTTGCAGAACTTAGCCAGAAATTAATAGAATGAATTTATGAGCATTCTAGTTAAACAGCTTGTTTTTCACGTCAATGCCAAAGGCAGAATTAAAATTTAAAAAATGAAGCTTTAATTTACAAGAAATCTTTACATTTTCATCCATAAAAATAAATTTAGAAACAAAATTTAGAACAAATATCAATAATTTGTTCCGGAGCAGAGGTAAGTCTATGTCACGGTGAGGAGGCATGAGGGCTACTCCTTTTAACCAATCTTGCCTACGTAAGTGTCTCAAATATGTTCCTAATCTCGTAATATGGGAAGTCGTCTTTCAGCAGTACAAGTTGCAAAAATATGTAGGAAATTAATAGGGTGTCAAAGACAAAAAACAGGATCGGAAATTCTACTCATCAGACGCTCATGTTTTCCCTTTATCATTTCTTTAAAAAATCCCATATATATATATATATATATATATATATATATATATATATATATATATATATATATATATATATATATATATATATATATTATAACTTAACTTTTGTTATAATTAAATTTATTTTTTAATGTTATTTATTTACCTTACCTATTAATGTCACACCTTCAGGTTTATAAAGAATTAACAATCTTATCAATTTTTAAACATCACTTGCATTTATTCTCTTCAATTAACTCTACACATTATTCCAAATTTATATTAATATTTTGCAGTGACAGGATTGCTATCTTAACTAATATTACAATGATAAAAGGTGGACTTCTGAGGTTTTAGATTTCTAATAGAATAACATAGAATAAAAACAGTATTAAAATTGTATTCTTGCTCTCGGGGTCGCTATTACGGGAACTTTGCTTTTAAATTAGAAATGGTGACTAGAATAATTTTTATAAATTTTGATGAACTTAAAATTTGTTTAAACTAAAAGATAGATGTCTGTTGGCTACGCTTATATTCAAATATACTTATTGTTCTGAAGAGTCCCTGGAATCCTGGTTTTGTTCACTTCCGCGCTTACACTTGAAGCAAAAAAAACTTACTTTATATTTCAAAAAAAACTTTTACGTCGCACTTTACTAAATTTTACTTATAAAAAAACTCTACTTAATTTAACAAAATTCTCCCTTTAGAACACTTCCATCCTTGTCCCCACCAACCTGTCTTCCTCTCTCTGAGACTCTCCTCAAACTTCTTTTAAACTCCCGATCATTTAGTTTTTATGAAATCCCTAATCTCTCCCACTACCACCAATACGTTCTTTGTACGTTTCCCACAGTTCTACAATTAGCTAAACCTAATGGTACACGGTTAATTCCCCAGGCTATATCGGCCGCTGGATTTTCCGTCTTAACTAGCTTTGGACCTTCTATCGTCTATGGTTGCCGGACTCAACTTATAGCTTTCTTGGAAAGGATAATGACATGATACCTGCTTTGTCCGCCTAGAAAACTATTTGTGTCTTTCTTTGCTAAATCCTATAGATGATTTATTTTAGCAACTAACTTAATTTAATCTAAAGTCTCGTACTTTATGTTATAATATATATATATATATATATATACATATATATATATATATATATATATATATATATATATATATATATATATATATATATATAATTTCGTACGTCGAATTTTGAGGGGAAAATTGTGAGACTTGGGAAGGTCGTAGAGAGCTGGGAGATGGCTCAAAATAAAGGTATTTTCCCCCGAATTAGTGGGGTAAAATATAGGTTTTCACAATTTACAACATTTATAGGGTTTTGAGGTGCTTAAAGTTACCAAAAATCCCCATAAGAAACACATTTCAATGAAAAATGGCTAAGTATGATTTTCAAATATCTCAGCTGAGAAACAGCTATACAAATACATTAAAACAGCTCACTACAAATATTTTAACAATATTAAAAATTAATTAGACCTTGAACTTAGGATCAGGTATAGTTAATGGAGTAAATCTTATCGTACTAGATATGTTTGACAAAAAGTGTAATAAATTAGAAATAATCACTGGCTCTGGAAGATCAAACATCATATTTTTACCAATAATTAAATAATATCAGCAGATCCTAGCATGCCATTTCAAACGAAAAGGAACCAATTTCCTTTAACACTTACATTTTCAATAACTATAAGTAAGGCTTTAATCGAATAAACCTGTTTTTACACCCGATCAACACTTTATGTTGCACTAAGTAGAATAAAATCTTAAGATGGATTAAAGATGCATATTGATAATACGATTGGTAAAATAAAATCAAATTGAAAACGCATTCTCAAAAAATATATGTTTATGAGGAAATTTTGATATGAAAAATTTGAATTATATTAATTCTATTAATTTTAATTCTATTAATTAATTTCTATTAAAAAATAAAATTAACATACTAAAGTTTAAAATGTGTTTCAATATGAATAGGGGCATTTGCCCCTACAAGCCCCTAGCTATTTAAATTTGTTGTTTTTTTCGCAAAATTGCTCGCTCTCCGATGCACACGCCTCTGGTGTACATATACAGGTTTTTGGCTTAATACACAAATGGATTTAATGTTAACTGATCTCTAGCTATCGATAAAAAACATTGAATGTGAAATTATTTTCATAACGTAGAAGATAAATCACCATTACTAGACTAGGAAGATGTAATGTCACCACCATTATAGGACTGGAAGAGAAGACACCCCTAATGGCCTTTTTTACTATCTCCCAGTTTTTAGGTTCCGCCGTAAAAATCTTTCCTGTCACTTCGGATTTCAGAAACCTTATTTCTGTTGTCTTCTGCAGTTAAGGAAGGTAACGATACTTGTGGGAGAGCTTTATACACTAATTACGGGTATAAGGACATGTTGGTTTCGCTCGTCACGGTAGGTATAGGCGTTCGTCACGGCAAACTATACGGAAGCTCCCAAATCGTTAACAATGGACAGAATGTTTAGGCGCAGGACCCTTTCTCTTGAAGTCAATGACCTCAGTCATGCAACAAACAACCCTGGCTGTGCCCGTCCAATGGATCTCATTCCGACACAGAAATCGCTGATGCGGATAATCTACATAAATTACCTTGCGCAACTGTCACAGATCTCATTCTGAACTAGTGTTACTCTTGTTGGCCAGGGCGCTAGTCCTTGGGAATTATTAATTTAACTTTGCATTCTTTACTTCGACTTTAAAAAGTCGAATCACGAATTGCATGGCACTTTCTCTACTAATGATACTAATAATGCATTTTTAGGGTAATACCCTCCCTCACGTATCATAAGAACATACCAGCCCCGGTTTTGTGCATGATCTGTTCCGGGGTTTTTATGGTAGAGTTATTTTATGATCAGGTTTTCTTTACTTGATATTTAGCGTTTTGAATCACTTCACTGTCTTTGAATTATCAATGGAAAGAGCTCCATAGCTTGTCACTTAATCAATCTCTCCCCAATCCTTTACTGACGGAGGTGACGCGAGAGCCAGGCCTCGTAGGTGTATGTTATGAGCCGGGACCCGGGGGAGGACTAGAAAACATAGAGCTTCTGTTGCAGAGGGGAGGGGGACAAATCAATCTCTCCCCAATCCTTAACTGACGGAGGTGACGCGAGAGCCAGGCCTCGTAGGTGTATGTTATGAGCCGGGACCCCGGGGGAGGACTAGAAAACATAGAGCTTCTGTTGCAGAGGGGAGGGGGACAAATCAATCTCTCCCCAATCCTTTACTGACGGAGGTGACGCGAGAGCCAGGCCTCGTAGGTGTATGTTATGAGCCGGGACCCCGGGGGAGGACTAGAAAACATAGAGCTTCTGTTGCAGAGGGGAGGGGGACAAATCAATAACGCCGAGGTGTTTCTAATTTCATTCAAACAATAGTAGTGAAAAACTGTAGCTGCAAATTTCTGAACAGATGAATCGAGCAAGGAATATACTACATTGTGCAAAGAGATATTTGAAAATCGCATTATCATTGTTTTGTAACAGCGGTTGTATAGAACAATCATATCAATAATTATTGCTGCTTTCGTAAGCTTGTGCTAGAAAATAATTGTAACGAAATTATTAGAATATTTTTGTGGTCCAATCTTTAACAAGTTATAAACATTGTTGCCGTTCTTTAAAAAAATTCGGCACTTTGATAAAATCGCAGAAAAATAATATTCGAAACACACAATGTTCCTCTATGAGTTGTAAAAGCAACAAGTATATAGTTAAAATATTTTATTTCTGCAACGTTCATTGCATAGTCGTTAATACATACAGACCCTCTGCATGTACTTTGTTATGTTAGATTAACATTATCCGAACACTTCAACAAAGACGTGGACAATGCTAACTAAAGCAGAAAATATAGTAAAGATATAAAAAAATATTATTTTAAACTTTAAATTCAAAGTATTATTCATGTTTCATGTATCTGTGACATGTGTAATGTTAAACGTATAGTTCCGTCTCGCTTAACTCTGCCTAGACAACGGATAATATCTGTGTTATACGCTATATAACAGTATCAGTGGCCGGCCGTCACGAAATTACGCTTAGACAATGTTCCGCGTAACAAACTGTTTGCACGCCATCTACCGTTTACATGACAGTTTTTTTTTCTTTTTCTCTTTAATGCTCGACGAATTCAAGCTCTTGATCCTGCTTTGTTTACATGAACCCTCACGATATGTGCAGATAGTCGTTGGCCCAATTATGCACCGAGCCTCTAGTTAAAGACCGGATAACGGTTGGACAGTTCTCTCTATCCCACTTCAGGTAAGTGGCCTGCCCACGCGATGCACATATTCCCTCCTTTCCCAGGGCCAAGTGCTTCCTTAATTCTTTCTACCCCCCTCGTATCCCTTATCTTTACAAGGGATAGATACTTGTAACTCGAAGAGAGAGTAGGCCAACTTACTCAAGTAGAACCGCGATCACACACAAGAGATGCCATGATCCTCCTATATATTTTACCACAGGCTTTTATATCCCTCCCTTAGTCATACATATAATCCTTAGTCCTATATATAAGTATATAAATACTTTCCTGATTTACGTAGGCGATAATATTCTTACCGGATAATCGTCTTGAGGAATATAAATCAACAAATGAAAAATTTATTTTAGTTTTTTTTTAAATTTTATAATTACAATTAATATGAATAAGTTTAAACATTTCCCAGAATAACGATATTAATTGGAAACGAATTTCCTTGCAATTTTCTATTTTCTTTTCTATCTGTGGTGTTCGAATGTTATTTTTATTTGTTACTATTTATACGCTTTCTTTTTTTCGCCGCTTGCATTCTATTGTAGTTTCTTTTCGCTTTGCTTTCGAATTGTTTGTTTGTGAAGCGTGGTTCGATAACGTTAATCCAGTTTGTTTATTTTATTCTTTTCATTCGTTTTTGTTCCTAGAGCATTATTTGATATTGTGTGGTAGCCATGGGAACAATTTAATGTTGTGCAATCTAGATAGTTAACCAGGAATGTTACAATAATTTAATTCCTAAAATAAAATCACGTACAAGTCCTTAACAAGTCAATAAGGACGGATCATAGTAAAAGTCTTTAATAGTTTAGTTCTTCTCAGATATTGATTGTATATTTTAATGTCCTTCAAAAAGGAAATACACTCATACAATACAGAACCCAATACGACTACGTGCAACAAATTAAATTAATTAATGGGAATAAATATAGCTAGTCACTAAGAAGTCGGTATACTAGATACTCTCTGACATAAATTGTAACTTAGGCCTACAATACGGAAAGTAACATATGTGAACAGCTGTTGTATGAAATCATATGTTATTAAATATTTTTTTTTATAGACATTTCAGAATGCATAAGATATTGCCATTGAAAATCATTCAACATAACTTCCAGTTATTCTCCAAGTGAAGCTGAAAATAGATGTTAGCTTTAACTGTCATCGTTTCCTTTCGAAAATCTTCAAAACAAAATTCGTTCTGAATATGTAGTATTTGTATGTGCTGCGTCATAAGACAGATTTGCACCGTACAATGATACTATTTACTGATCTTTGTGTACAACGATAAACCTTTGGCAAGATGTACTTTTTATAGAGTTATTGTAAGGAGCTATTGTAAAGAATCTAATGAAAACGTTCTTCTGCTTCATCCTTAGTTAGCTGAGCGTCCACTTCTTCTCTTCTCTATTTACCAACTCCAGTGAATCCATAAGTATCGTGTATATTCTCAGCTTTATCCAGATGCAGAAGTGTCCTTAACACCTCCTATGTAGGTACATCCAGATAGAAATCTAAACATATATTTTTAGAAACAAAAAGCGACTCGAAGTCTTACCCCTAGGAAGATCAAATAAACGTCCGAACAAGTGTAGAACTCACTATGCTTTCAGTAAATAGGCTTTTGACAAATACAAATCCAACGGAACTGCACTTTGCTGAGCGCCAGCTAAGGCATTTATCACACTATTCCAGGCGATTTGGTGTCTCTTTCTTTGTAAAGTTACCAATTAATTATAAGGTATTGATAGTTGCAGTTTACCAAAATAACCCTGTATTATTATTAGCGAGTACCTCTAGCAGTTGGCGGTTGGAAGCTGATGTAATTGGCTAAGGTTTACTCTGTACAGGCGGTGACATTTTCTTACTCCAAGCGCCAGATGATCATTATTTCTTTACTTACAGGGTATATTACAGCTATCTATCCTTGTACGTGACGTCATGAAGTATGCAGTAGCCCTATACAGCAGGTTCTGTGGGAAATGGTAATAGAAATAAGCTTATTATAACTACAATAATTCATCCGTATCGATTATTTTGTTACTGATATTAGGTACAAATTACAGAAAACCCAAACAAACCACAGTCATTGTTGAAGCTGATTGCTGATTCAGATGGCTCTAATGAATTACAGACGTGTATCAGGACAAGCTACACCTACGTTTTATCTGAATTAATTTTGTACTGGAATACAGGACGGAAAATACATATTTCAACTTTTTTCCTTTTTATCACAGTTTACAAAAAGTCATTGTGAGTCTACACATTGCATTTTTCTCCCAAACTCTTACCATCATGTTTTCACTTTGTTTCCTAGCTCTCATTATTAATTAATTTTTTGTGATAAACTCCACAAAAATAATTTACTAGTGTCTTATTTTTTTTAGATTCACAGTTAATATTCTTTTAATTCAAGACCACTTTATTACTGTTGTCTTCACACCTATTTCCTGATCACTGTATTTATACATTGTGATATTTGAGAATTTGAGGCTATTTGTCGAGTTGCCCCACGTAAAGTGTCCTTGAAACATAGTTTATACTCTTAGATTTTGTTCTGTTAATCTTGTTGTTTGGTTTTCAAAAATGCGTCTACGTTCTATAGAGTTTACAGATATTCAATTTTACTCTAATGTAAATTGTTCTAATATTCTACTAAAATGACATCATATTTACCCCTTGAAAATTACACTTTTACTTCTACCGATATCATGGACACATTCTCGAGTTAGTGTACGGGATACTGTAATCCCTCTTTGCTTCCATTAGATATACATGTGTGCCATTAAACCGCCACTGAACATGTTATATTTAATCTTGCAGTAAAGAAAGTTCTGTCGTAAAACTGGTGGTCTGGCACAATAATTAAGTACTTGTCAAGCTATCTAAGTAAAGCTTCCGACTCTCGTAGTAAGAAAGTTGGTAAAAAGTTCCTTAATAGGAGCTCTCTGTTACACATGATATAATTATGGAGAGATTTTAATAATAGTCGATGTAGGTATAGGATTTATAATAGTATGCTTCCCCGTCTCTCTCCTCTCATACACACATACATACTCATTCTTACTGTGTGTGTGAGTGTCAGCACACACTACTGTCAATATAATGGTAGCCTAGAAGAGCAGTCCACCTTTATTGCTGACAGTAACAATCCATTTGGTATAATTGGATTGGGGCTTTTCGCTTGTGTTGGTTGTTTTCAGATGTGATAGGTAACCTAGAAAGCGTGGGTAATTCTCTGCAGTGCTGGCTGTATCGGGCACTAAAAAGAAAGTATAATCCGAAGCACGATATCAAGAGCAATTAAACAACGATTTTTGGTACAAGCTCAATTTGTCTGGAATTGCAGGAACAAAGTTCGCTTGGTACTGTACGTAAATTTCTAAAGAGCTCTTGGAAGATATAATAATAAACTAAACAAACAAAAATATTCTTTAGAGAACGAAACTATAGGTGATTCTAAGGAACATTGTCCTCCGCTGGCATAGATACATAGTGCTGTCTGCGACAGTACAATATTTGAAAATATTCAAACGTGTGTAAAAAAAGCACAATTTAAACAATAATAGAGTATTTTTACAAAATAATTAGAAATAATACAAAATAAATAATAAAGTTTTATTCCGGTCTGGGCGCATTCACTATCTTTACTCTAAATGAACATTAAATTTTACACACACACACACACACACACACACACACACACACACACACACACACACACACACTGCAGCGGAGCGCGCACCGCCGCCCGCAGGCCGTCCCGCCCCGCACGGGTCACAGCGCGGCCGGTTCCACCCTTACCCCACCGCAAGCTCAGAATTCTGACAGGTCCTATCCTAGCCAAACTAGGATACTGTGTAATGACCCGCCAAAATCTGCCAGAGAACAGGTCACTGGACTTTATTATAAAAAACCTAACTTGCTGAAATTTAACCCTTTGGGTACGCATTTTCCGGGGGAATGAGTTCTTTGAAGGCATCTTTTTGGCGAAATGACCCTTTGGTTTTATGAGTGTGTAAGAAATCTGTTTTAAATAAAAACACTATTGTTTTGTTGGCAAGTTAGTAAAAATTACATTTTTATATTACTCTTAAATTTGAAATTACAGCACATTTTGCAATTTTCTTATTTTAACTAGCTCTTTAAAATATTAGCAATACATTTCTATTTCCTATTACATTATTTCTTCTTTTTTATTCTAAAATATACACATTACAATGTCAGTGGTAACTCTTTACTTAGTTGACCCTTTCTTTTACCCCTTCTATACAAAATTTAAGTAAACTTCTTACTTAATTTATATTAACACCAAAAGTTATAAGGAAAACAATTTTTAGTTATATTAACTGAAATGTGTAATTTAATTATGTTCATTTAACCCTTCAATATTCAAAATCAAATTTGTTTCATTTTTAAAAATAAAACTGTCTTTATCTTTGACAATAACTTTTTCAAACCCTTTGAAATAAACAATCCTTTTATGTGATTTTGCAAATCTTGAACATTTGATTTTAAACTCTTGTACATAAAATTATACAATGGAACTTTTAAATCTTGACTTCATGAACAAATAACTTTAACCCTTTTAATTTAAAAACTGATCCTTTGAATAACATAAGTTATATCACTAAAGTCTTATCCCATTTAAAACAATTAATATAAAAAAAAACAAGTTATACCAACCAACAATTTTTTATACTTCTATAACTAACTAAACAAACATATTACATCTTAACTTGAAATTCTTAGCCTAACAATTGATTTACTAGACCCACATAATCTTTGCTGAATATTTACTTTTTATTTTTATTGTCAACTTTAAATCAAAGAAATTGTTTCACATTTTAGTTTTGTCCCCTTTTTTCTATTTCACAACCCTTTTATTTTAATTCCAAATAATTTTGTAAACTCGTAAACCCCTTTATATTTTAATTAAATCTGATATATAAATGTTAATTAATTTTTCATTAATTAATTTTAATTTATTCCCATTAATTAGTTTTAACCCTTTCTCATTAATTAATTTTAATTGCTTATTATTTATTAATTTTAATTAATTCTCATTAATTAACTTTAACTCTTTCTCATTTAATAATTTTACTTGATTATTATTTAATAATTTTAAATATTTAACGTTGGTCTAAAATACAAAAAAAAAGAAACCTTTTCTGTTAAATCATCTGTCTTATTTGACTTCTTTTGCACAAAACTCATAAAAAAATTTCTTAACACCTGTTTACATTTTATTCATTTATCGCTAATTTTTTATATTTGAAAAGCCTTTAATTTCTAACATTTACTTAATTAATTAATTTCCAAAACAATTTATAACTTTCTCTATTTAAAAAAATTTCCAATTTACTAACAATTTAATTCTATTTCATATTTATAAATTTGTTTGGAGGACCCTCCATTTTGTGGTGGGAATTTCCCCCACTAACCACTACCCCCTCTAGTGCATGAATTAAACAAAGCCATTGTTTGAAATTCTTTAACTACAAAAAAATATTTTATTTGAAATTGAATTATTTAAAATGTCAACTTTCCCCAAAAATTGTTCCATATAGAATTTTTAATTAAATGAAAACGAGAGAAATGAACCCGACCTTAATCGTAGGGTCACTCCTAAATCCTGGTAAATTTTTCTTTCTTCTCCCTCGAGATCGTTTGTTTGTGGGGTGGCCCTGCTGCGAATTCCTTTGTCTACCCTTCTAGTACGTCCCTTCTGCGTTGACATAGTAGAATTTTATATCCCTATTTTGAAATTTATAATTTCTTGCTCTCCCTCTTTCAATTTTCAAGTTCTTAGTGTTCAATTATTTATTTAATTATTTATTTTTCACTGTTCATATGTAAAAGTTGATTTAAAAATTGACATTTAATTAAATTTGGATTTCTTCACTCTTCACTGTTTTATTAAATTTTGAAGCACTGTTCTTTATAAATTACTTTACTGGCTCTAATAATTTTTCATATTGTTCACCTCTAACACACACAAACTTCTTAAGAACGCCGCCACATAGATGTTAAACTTTGGAGACCACTTTTGGAGAAGTTACCTCATCCAAAAGGGATCCAAACCACACGCGACTACATTTTAGCGACGACTAGTCTCGCGCTTAGCACGTCATTTGCATCATCGTCATTTACAGATCACAAACTGAAACTAAGGCTTGTGACCTGGAGCGACCGGACCGACGTCCTCCACCTTTGAAGTCTCGAATAACGCTGCCTATTTTAACCCCGCTGGGCTTTCTCGTTCCCACGAGACGTATCGTACCACGTTTTGTCAACCAATGGGGTGGCTTCTAAGATCTACGTCACGACATCATGCGACTTATTCCTCCGCTGGGCTTCCGCTTTCGCACACAAAGCAGGCTTACTAAAAAATGATCAAACTATTGTCTGTTTCTTTAATTTGGGTTTAACTCTTCTATTTGGCGTTTTCGCGAATTTTGGTACAGGGCATCTTCTTTCCCTCTTGACAAGCCGCGTCTTCTCGAATGTCGATGGTAATTGTAGGAGTATTTTGAGGTTTTCTCTCTTTTCCATGTAATTTGTTTTTTTTTTTTAATATACAAAACTCCTTATCCCTTCTAACGGCTTAGCTTTCTCATTTTTACATTACGAAATTTTAATATTATTGCGACGGCATTTGCTAATCAAAATTCTACCCGTTGCAACACACACACTATCGCACACACACAAACACACACACACACACACACACACAAAATCACACACACACACACACACACACACACACACACACGCGCGCGCGCGCGCGCGCGTGCACTCACACTCGCACTCACACACGCGCGCGCGCGCGCGCGCACACACACACACACACACACACACACACACACACACACACACACATTCTATTTAATTCCTTCTATTACATCACATTTTCCCTATACATGTATACTATATCTTGTTCAAATTTTCAATCGTTAATAAAAATACGTTTTTATTAATCCAATCTTGTTCAAATACATTTTTAAAACCTATTGTGGATGATAATTGATGTTAATAACGTTTTAAAAAAATATTAATTCATTAATGAACTTTATAAAAAAATATAATTTGGTCGGATTCGAATTGAATAATTCTATGTTTAAAATCTAGCACTTTGGCTCTGAGCCAACCTTCCCATAGCTAGAAATTAGTTACTTATATGAAAGGTTTTCTGGAATAATAAACCATTACAAGAGATGGATAGATTGAGAATCTATTGATCACCATCAGTTTCATAAATTACAAACTAAAAAAAAAGAAAGGGAATATAATCGTAACAAACAAAAGTAATAGCCCAACACCATAATACTAAACGCAAAATATACTAAACTGTATAGAGAGGGAAATGGAAAACTCCAAGGAAATTCGCTTTCTGTATAGCCTCCTAATATTGTGTTTCTGTCATATGTATAGACATTCCTATACATATTTATATTAATTGTAATTATAAAATAAAGAGTAACTAAAATACACTTTTTTGTTGACCTCAGTAGGAATTGGTTTACATGTTTTTTTTTTTTTAATATTACTTGTTTCTGTAGTAGACCTGCTCTCTCTCTCTCTCTCTCTCTCTCTCTCTCTCTCTCTCTCTCGATTGTGGTTTGGTCTAAACTAAAGTGGTTTGGATTTCTTTAGAATGGTTGGCAGAGAAACTCCACCTTGTTTTGTGTTAGAAAAGCATCATGAAAATGGGCACGTAGAAGCACAAATAGATCAACAGAAAGCGTATTGTTAAAAATATAAAACTAGAATTGAAAGCCTGATCCAAATTTTAGGAGAAAGTGAAGTTCTGACAATCCAGCGCCATCTAAGTGATGAATTTTTTGATATGTATTAAATATATTTTCCGATGCATAGTCAATGATTTGTCGCCACGAATACTTTACATACGAACTCTATTTTCCAATAATAGATCAATGTACAGTTACTTTTCATGGCTAACTAGGTACTGCAGAAGAATACTAACTAGGAAACGAAGGTGGCTGTGGCTTTCCTACCGACATGGAATGGAATGCGTCTGACCGACATTACTTGTAACCTAATGAAATGATTTCAGTGGAATTTAGTGTACAGCGTTTTACTTAGCCAGCATTATACAGTTGTAGTATTGTCAACGCAAAATTGCATCTCTGTATTTCTATTGGTTGCAGTGTCTCGTTGTAATTAGTAAAGTAATGGTTAATATATTTAGTTACTTGACGAGTAGAATAATTATTTGACCCTACGTTATCACAAGACAGGGCCTAATGTTTTTAGTGGATTCAGGATGCAAAATTTATTTCTTAAGGATCGTTGAAACTGAACACTTGTCATTCAATAGGTATAAGATACACACATTAATAATTTGATATATCAATGTATTAGAAGTCTTTTGTTTAACATCACTTTGTCAGACTTTAGTGCTATCATTTTTACAATTTAAGAAAATAGTTGTAATATTTAACAAGATATATTCGAATTGGTCAAACAAATTTTAGTATTTTTTTTACTTCACAGAATTAGTGAAACTTTATTTTTCACGCATAAGACGTAAGTATGTGGATTTAAAAAAATATATCCATATAAATTTTTCATTTTTTTAACAAATAGATAAATTTTTTTGATAAATGTGACTTTAAAAAAATATAATTAATCCAAAAATATTCACAAGGACTGTTATAATCATATTAGTTAAGGGCAACACATTCAAGAATCCTTTTATAAATACAGTAGCTAAAACGAACTTGAAATTTGAAGGCTTCGACTAAACAAGATTAGATTTATCGAGGATAAAAATCGCCAACTTCGAGTTTTATAGGCTCACTAACCTTGCACAGTATTGAAATCGGCAGTAGACTGTACTAACCATTGCTTTCACTGAAAGGTATTGTAAGAGAAGGCTTGGAATAAAGTACGTACAAGCTGGGCTGTACGATTACATATTACTGTATACTGCTTACATTATGTAAACTATTTATCAAGCGGTCACTCGGGAGCGCCCTAAAGGATTACGCTACTATCGCACCTTCAACTCATACGCGTTGACCTGCCGCCGATGGTTTTCCATGAGTCACCTACTAAATCTTAATCTACAAAACTAAACATTTTAAAACTGTAGGTAAGTTTCACTGACATGTTTCGATGCTGCATAATATCCCTCAGAAATAGAAGCCAAACACTACATAATTATGTTGGTATTCAATGAGTATTAAATGTAATTTAATAAAGTTGTAATTAGATATTTAATGACCAGCATCTTTTTTATTATCTTTAGCAATGACATAATTTAGTCGTTTTTGAACTTTGTCTCCCAGGAATATCATATAGAACAAAATATGTCTGTAAAAATGACCTAAATATTACAATTTAAAAAATTAGATTTTTAGACCAAGGCCAATTCTGCTGTGACTTGGCGGCAGCAGGTAGGCCTCCAGGCCGGATCAGCGCGTGTGGGCGTTTGTGACGGTCGTTTATTACTCCAAGTCTGGATGTAGTATAGTGAATTTAATGAATTAATTTAAAACATAGTGTCTTGAACCGTATAAGTGGATTGTAAATGTAGCGGTTTAAAATGTATAATGCAGTGTAATTAAATTTTAACAATTTTAATACTATAGGCCTACTAGACAGAAAAAGTCCATTACAATCGTTAATTAAAAAATAGCATCATATTTAGTTATTTGATTTAGTTGTGACAGAAGTCCAAATCTGAATCCAAGATAGCAATTGAATGCTCAACACTTTCACTAATAGCATTTTTTAACTTCTTTCACTGTAGGCACAATCTTAGGTCTTGTGTGCAAACATGAACTTGTGAGTCTTACGTAAACATTCTACTGAGTCGTTGCGTTACTTCTACTTATTGAGAGGCACTGACATTAAATTTACGTTTTAAATGAGTAAATCTTCGACTATTAGATCTCTTCTAAGGCATTATTTCGAACTATGATGAGTTACAATAAAAATATTGGAAAAAATCCCAATACCTCAAAAATAATCAAAAATAACTAATAATGTGTAGTATTGTCAACGCAAAATTAGATCTCTGGATTTCTATCGGTTGCAGTGTCTCGTTGTAATTTCGTGGAAAAGTAATGTTTAATTAATATAATTAGTAACTTAACGACTAGAATAATTTTTTAACGGGGTTGCCTATTTGTCCCAAGGCGGGACCTAATGTTTTTAGTGGAATCAGGATGGAAAATTTATTTCCCAAGTACAGTTACAACACGTTTAATACAAGTTATCTAAGATAAATCCGTCTAGGTTGTAATTTTATAATAAGATCCTCAGATGATGATGACAAGATCAACGAAATTTACATAAGGGTTTAAACTTAGGTAACTTGTAATACTAGTTATCTAAGATAAATCCGTCTAGGTTGTAATTTTATAATAAGATCCTCAGATGATGATGACAAGATCAACGAAATTTACATAAGGGTTTAAACTTAGGTAACTTGTAATACTAGTTATCTAAGATAAATCCGTCTAGGTTGTAATTTTATAATAAGATCCTCAGATGATGATGACAAGATCAACGAAATTTACATAAGGGTTTAAACTTAGGTAACTTGTAATACAAGTTGTCTAAGATAAATCCGTCTAGGTTGTAATTTTATAATAAGATCCTCAGATGATGATGACAAGATCAACGAAATTTACATAAGGGTTTAAACTTAGGTAACTTGTAATACAAGTTATCTAAGATAAATCCGTCTAGGTTGTAATTTTATAATAAGATCCTCAGATGATGATGACAAGATCAACGAAATTTACATAAGGGTTTAAACTTAGGTAACTTGTAATACTAGTTATCTAAGATAAATCCGTCTAGGTTGTAATTTTATAATAAGATCCTCAGATGATGATGACAAGATCAACGAAATTTACATAAGGGTTTAAACTTAGGTAACTTGTAATACTAGTTATTTTTGTGGTGTTGGAGTTTTTCCAATATTTGTATTGTAATATATTGTACTAAAGTGCTCTTTATATTGTACATGATAGGTTAATATATCGTTGAAACAGCGAAAATTGTAGGGTTTTGCTTCAGTTGTAGAGGTGAAACCAACACTGTTATGAGAGGCCTAATTAACAAATGGTCACGAACAGCTGTTGCTTATAATAGCACCGGTGATCATTAGATTCCGTTGAATCTAGTGTCAATGTGATACAGTAATCTTAGTTGAGAATGTAAATAACTGGGTGGGTTTTGTTGGCAAGACAACTGGTCGCCCTTGGACAGAACAATTAATATAATTACGTATGTTTCCTTGACTGACAGCTAATGGAAGTAACGGATCTCCAGGTAACGCTTGGTTTTGTTTACATTTTGTCCAACTCGAGCTCTTTGCCTCTGAAAAGTGAGGTGGGGGTGGGGAAAAGTCCTAATTTCATTTCACAGTAGTACTCGGAACAGGGACCTAAATAACATTCGACACCACTAGTAATTTTATAAACATTTGTTTCACATATTACTGCTGTTACTCGTTGTTGGTGATTGACAAATGTTTTCTGTTGTGGATCTAGCGGGAATAGTATAGTAAGCTGGCGCACGACCTCGAAGCGATGGGGGAAAGGTAGAAGAAGCAAAAGACCGTTTCACAGACATTAGTATATATATATATATATATATATATATATATATATATATATATATATATATATATATATATATATACAATAATGCAGATTTGACAAGGCCGAAAGACTGCTATAAATAATGTTTTATTTGATTTATCATATCAACCGGATCATTTACATGAAGTTTGAAAAAAATTACTTATATCAGTTTTCTAAAGGACCGCAACGCCTGCATTTTCTTAGCGATAGCCTTTGATGCAAAACACACTACAAAAACCAATGTTTTTGATAGGGCTAGTACATGTTTTCTATCATTCGATCG